>VZTH01001312.1:326-11243 GCA_013397815.1 Aleadryas rufinucha
AGCAAAAAAAAATGGGATTTTCCCCCCCCCCCGCCTCCCTGCTCCCTCCCTTCCCGAGCCCTCCGAGCGCCGGAGCCGCGGCTGTAATTACCCACCCCATAATCACGGGAATTCGCATCCAGCAGAATTTTCCAGCAGCGATCCTGCAGAGCCAGGGAAAAGTTGTTTTATAAGGAAAAACCCGGCGGCGTCACCCCTCTCTGTTCCCCGGGGGGTTCGGGAAAAGGGGGGGAAAATCCGCCTGGATTTGGGAATTCGCTGCCCTTTCGGGGGTGCTGAGCTGTGCTGCCCCAATGGGGGGTTCTCCTCTCGCTCTCCAGCCCCTTTTTCCCTGGATTTGCCACCAAAAATCCCTCCCGGGCCCGCGGATGGGTCTGGATTTGATAAAGGAATTTCCCCTGGTGCTGGGAGGCGGCCACGAGGCAGAAATTCCCATTTTTCCATGGGTTTTTCCCGAATTAATTCCGTCCTGACCCGAAGGGCTCCGAGGGGATTCAAATCCCGACGGCACCGGCTGAAGGCGAGCTCGGAATTCCGGCCTCGGCCTGGTCCGGGTGATCCCAAAACCTTTGGAATTTCTGTGCCACCAACGGAGCCCAAAACCCCGGGAGAAAATTCCCGCAGAGCCCAGGATGGGCCGGAGAAAGGGAAAATCCAATTTTTTGGCGCCTTTTCCCGGCTCTGGAAGCTTCTCCCCTCCATCCCAGGGTTCGGGAACAGCTCCTGGGAAACTTCCCGGGGAGATCCCACCCGATCCCAACCCGGTCCCCAGGGATGGTTTGGGAATCCAAGGAATCCCTTTTGGGACTGGAACACGCGGGAAGGACACCCCAGCCCCATCCCAGCGATCCCAGGGCTGATGGAATTCCCGCGTGGAGCCCGGGATGGGATCGGGGAGCTGCCGCATCCCTGGGAGATTCCTTAGCCCGGGAGCGGTTTGCGAATCCAAGGAATCCATTTGGGATTGGAACACATGGAATGGACGCCCCAGCCCCATCCCAGCGATCCCGGTGCTGATGGAATTCCCGCGTGGAGCCCGGGATGGGATCGGGGAGCTGCCGCATCCCTGGGAGATCCCTGCCCCCGGGAATGGTTTGGGAATCCAAGGAATCCATTTGGGATTGGGACACATGGAATGGACGCCCCAGCCCCATCCCAGCGATCCCAGCGGGATCGGCGCTGGTGGAGCCGGCAGCGGGGATTTGGCACCGGGAAAACAGGGAATGGCTCATCCCGGGAGCTGAGTCACGGAATGAGGGCGGTGCCGTCGGAAAATTCCCGGCTCGGAGCCGGGATGAGCCGGGTTCGCCTTCCCGAAGGTGCTGAGCTCCCAGGAATCCCATTGTCCACCCACAAATCCCATCTCCCGTCCTTTTCCATGGATTTGTCGCCCCAAAATTCCACCTTTGCCGCCCCAAAGGCGCTGAGCTCCCAGAATTCCCATTTTCCTGTCCTTTTCCATGGGTTTATTACCCCAAATTATTTATTTCCCCCCAAAATTCCAGCGTGCTCCTGGTGCTGACCAAAAATCTGGGATGAATCCGTGGATTCATCACCCTGAAATTCCAGCTTTGCCTCCCCGAAGGCGCTGAGCTCCCAGAAATCGCATTTTTCCACCTAGAAATCCCATTTTTCCACCCTTTTCCAGGCCCCGGGAAGCTGCTGAGCGTGGAGGAAGGGGGAGAAGCTTCGTGGGAGAGGGGTGGGAAGAGGAAATCCGTGGATTTGTCGCCCCAGAATTCCCGGCCCTTCCCGCTGAGCCGAAGGTGCCGCATCCCGAAGCTCCAGGGGTGTCTCCAGAAATCCCGAAGCCAAGCGTGGCCCAAATCCCCGGGAGCGGCCGGACCGGTTCCGGAGCCGCTCCGGCTGCTGGGATTGATCCCGGTCCTCAGCCGGATCCACTCATCCCAAACCCATCCCAAATTCCCCGGGACGCCAGGGAGTGGGAGTTTTCCTGCAGGAAGCTCCTGGATGCCCCGGCTCTGGAATTCCAGGGTGGAATTGGGATTCCCCGGAGGGGAAAAAGTTGGGAATGAGGGATTTTATCCGGGTCCTCAGCTGGATCCACTCATCCCAAATCCAGCCCCGGGATGCCAAGGAATGGGAATTTTCCTGGATGCCCCAGCTCTGGAATTCCGGGGTGGAATTGGGGTTCCCTGGAGGGGAAAAAGCCGGGAATGAGGGGTTTTATCCAGGTCCTCCAATGTCCTTTTCCTGCTTCCACACCCAATTCCCGCCGGGATGGGGATGGGGATGGGGGAAGCCTTGGAAAACTGAGCTTGGAATTCCCGCAGGGAAAAGGGATTGGCCTGGAGGGTCCTGGATGGGATTAGGGAGGGAAGGGAAAGGGGAAAAGGGAAAAGGGAAAAGGGAAAATCCGGGGAAAAGCCGCACCTGGGTCAAACCAAATTCTGGCATTAAAAAAATCCCAAAAACCGGGAAACAGCGAAAAAAAAAAATCCCCGAGTGGGAATCTCGGAAGGGATTTTGGGGCTTTTCCCGTTTTTTTTTAAGGGAAAAAGCTCCTAAAATTTTCCTGTGGAAGGCGGGGAGGGAAGAGGGAAAAACCGGGAAGGAAAAAGCCGGGAATTGGGGCCGGGAAACCGGGAAGGGTGGGAGGGAAGGGTCGGGAATGATCCCGGAGCGTCCCAGCAACCAAAACGCGGCTTTTTCCCAGGAAAAAATGAGGAATTCCGGCGCTGCGGGACCCCGGGAATTCGGAGTGGAGGCGCTGGAATTATCCTGGAAAACTCTTCCCATTCCCGCCCGCGCCGCGCTCTTTTCCTCCCCTTTTATCCCCATTTTTCCCTCCATCATTTTTGAATTCTGATCCCGATTTTCCCTCCTGGGAAAGCCCCGGCAGGATCCGGGATCGGCTCTTCCCGAAAAAAAATCGGTTTAAAAATCGTGGGAAAAGGAAAGGAAAAAGCTGGGAACGGAAATGGAAAATCCGAGCGAAGCCTGGAAGGGAAAAAAATCCCGTCCTTAAATAAATTATCCCTAAAGTAAATTATCCCTAAAGAAATTGAATCATCCCCAGATAAATCCAATTATCCCCAGATAAATCCAATTATCCCGAAATAAACGGTCCCTGCTCCAAGCCCGGCGCTGAGAAAGGAAAGAAAATTCCTTAAATTAATTGGGATTTCAATCAGCTGGGAATTAACGGAGCTCGCTCCGGAGCGGAGATTTCCGAGTTTGGATCCCAAATTGGAATTCCCGAGGGGAAAAAACCGCAGGAAAATCCGCCATGGGAAAGAAAATCAAGGGGGAATTTTGAGCTGAAATCGGCGCTTTTTGGGTCCTCATGGAAAATCCGCGATTTTCGGGCTTTTCCAAGGATTTTTTAAGGCGGAATTCCTCTTTTTTGGGGCTTTCCCCCCTCCTTCCGATGTTTTTCCATTGTTTTTTTTGTCGGGGAAAAGGGAAAAACGGGATAAAAATGGGATTTTGGGGGGTTTTCCCCCCTTTTTAAATGTGATTTTGGATGAAATTTTATCCCGACCTTTTCCTGCCTCAACCCAGCCCTGCTGGAGAAACAATTCCAGGGAAAATCGCAGTTCTTGGGTTCATCCTCCAAAATCTTCACTCCGGGGATTAAATCTGATTGGATTAAATCTGATCATAGTTTAATTATTATTAATTAATCATTCATAATTCCCACTCAAATCCCTCCATTTTCAAGAATTCCAAGGGGTTTTTCCCTTAAAAAAAAACCAAAATCGCAGCGCTTGGCTCATCCCAGGAGCTTTTCCATGAGGAAAAATCCCTTTGGAACAACCTCCAAATTCCTAACAGACTCCGAGCAGGGCTGGAAAAATAACGGGAATTCCTCGGGTGGGATTTGGGGAGGAAATCTTTAAAAAATGGGAACTTTTTTTAATGGAAAAAAAAAGGGATTTTAGAGGGAAAAACTTGGAGTTGGGAAAACGGATCCAGGCCCGTGCTCATGGATTTATTTGGGAGCCAGGAATGCTGTTAATTATTTTAAAAATTAACAATAATAATAATAAAGGGATTTAAATAGTAACAATCAAAATAATAATAATATCCAAGGAATCTGCTTTTCCCGGGATTTTTGGCCTCGTTTTCCCAAGGAAAGGGAGGAAAAAGAGGGATTTGGAGGCGGAATTAATTACAGGAAGAATTAATTCAGGGAGGAATTAAAGACGCCGAAGCAACACCCAGGGAAAAAAATCCTTTTTTCCATGGAAAATCCCTTTATTTTCCATGGAAAATCTCTTTTATCCATGGAATTTCTGCTCGTTTTCATTGGGACGCTCGGGAACAGGATCTCTCTGTTTCTTGGGAATGTTTACAGATCCCCAAATTTTGTTGATTTGCGGGGATAAAATTCGATTTCCCCTCAGGATTTTCCCCAAAATCCGTGATTTTCCCTCAGTTTTCCAGGTGCTGGCGCCAGAAATGAGGGAAAGGACGGGGGAAAACCGGGATAAATCTGGTCCCCAATGGGAAAATCATGGATTTTCCCCCTGGAAATCGCTCCGGGAGATCCCAAAGGTGCTTTTTTAGCTGAAAAATGCCATTATTTGGGGTCCTGGGGCACTTCCCAACCCCAGCTCGGAATTCCCGGGTTTTCTCCCCACAATTCCTGACTCCGGGAATGTTTTGGAGCGGTTCCACCGCTGGATTTGAATCCCCGGGAGCCGCTCGGGCTCTGCCGGGAAAAGCCGGGAATAAACGGCGAATTCCCAAAAAAACCCCCCGCGCGTTAATTAACGGGGGTGATAATTAACGGGAATAATTAACGGGAATAACGGAGGATTCCCGGTGGGAAAGGCGCAGCTTCCGGGGGGGCTCCGAGGGGGAAATTCCCGGGATTTGGGGCTTTTTCCAGGGAAATTTCGGGGGGCCGAGGGGGGGGTTTGCCTTGGCCCGCGCGGGGTCTGGGGGTGGCCCTGGGAGTGTCCCTGGGGTGGCCCTGTCCCCTCCCGTGTCCCTCTGGAATTCCTGGGGNCCTGTCCCCGTCCCTGTGTCCCTGTCCCCACTGTCCCCGTCCCTGTCCCCTGTCCCTGTCCCTGTGTCCCGTCCCTGTCCCTGTGTCCCCTGTCCCTGTCCCTGTGTCCCTGTCCCCACTGTCCCCACTGTCCCCGTCCCTGTCCCCATCCCTGTCCTTGTCTCTGTGTCCCTGTCCCTGTCCCTCTCCAGCCCCTGTCCCTCTCCCGCTGTCCCCAAGGGCGCCTCTTCCCAACCTCGTCCCTTTTAACGCTGGAAAACCCCAAAATGACCCCACAGATTCCGCTTTTTTTCCCCATTTTTTTCCTTTTTTCCCCATTTTTTTCCCCTCAGGGAGGAAAAACCCCATAAAAAACCCCAAGGAAATTCCTTTTCCCGCTTTTTGAGGAGGGAAAAGCTCCGTGGTCACCCGTGGGACACCGAAACTTGGGGGGACGAGGAGGAAAATCGCTTTTATTCTGATAATAATGGACCAAAAATCGCTTTTTTCCACCTTTTTTTTACCCCGAAATGAGGAATTTAAAGATCCCGGGGATGCTTTGGATGCGTCCAGGGAGGGCTGGAGGAGCAGGGCTTGGTTTTATCCCATTTTTAACTCCCAAAATCCTCAGAAAATGGGAATTTCAGCGGGAATTTCGGCATTTCGGACAAGCTTTAGTATTAATTTATCGCCGGTAATTAATTAATGATAAAAAAACCCACACCGCAGGAGGAGGCAGAGCCCCAAAATGCGGTTTATTACCAGCAAAATCCTCCCAAACCGGCTCATCCCGCACCAATCTTGGGGGTGAAAATCCCAATTTCAGCCTCTTTGCAGAGGTGGGATCATTCCCAGAGTTTTCATTCCTTGAAAATCCAGCCCAGGGAGAAATCTGGGAATATTTTCCTTTAACCAAAAGGGTTTTTTGGGGGGATAAACACCGAGTTTATTCACCATTGCCTTGGGGGTTATTTTTAGTTATTTATTTTCTTGTTAATGCCCCAAAAATCCCGGGTTTTCCATGGAAAATTCCATCTCTCCGGGGATGGAATGCTTGGAAATCGAGGTTTTGCTGCCCTTTTTTCCCCTCGATCCTGCCCATTCATAATTTATATTTATTTAATATTCCAAAAACCCCCAAATTTGGCAATTAAAGATCACTTCGGTTCATCCCCTGCCCCTGGAAATTCAAATTTTCAGCTGTTTTCCCTCTAGAAAAGGGGAATAAATCGGGAAAAAAAAATCCCTCTCGATCCCTCCAAGGAGTGAAATATTTGGGCATGGAGCGGAGAAAAAAAGGGAATTTTTTCGGGAGAAACCGCCTGGAATATTCCAGCCTCTCATGATAAAATTTTTTGGGGGAAAAAAAGGGAATTTTGGGACTCTGGCCTGAGCTCCTAAAGCGGGAGAAGGAGGCGAAAACATTCCCGGGGTGGTTCCATCCCCCAAAAAAAACCCCCAAAACCCCGGACAGCAACGGGATTCCAACCGGCCCGGGAAAGGAGGAAAAACCCGATTAAAGCGAGGGATAAATTCAATTTAAAGCGGGGGGGAACAAAAACCTCGGCGCGGTTCGAATCCGCCCCGAGCCTCCCGCCGGGAATCCAGCGGGAAAAGGAGAATTCCAGGGCCGAATTCCCGACCCCGACGGCGGCTCCGGCGCTGCCAAATGGCCCCGCTTCTCCCCTCCGGATTTAACTTGGAATTGAACTTGGACTTCCGAGCAGACGCCGGGGCCCGCGGAGCGCCGCTGGAATTTTCTTTGTCTGGAATTCGGCCGAGCCGAGGAAAATCCCGGGAAATAATAACAATAATTAGCGGCGGGGAATTGCCGGGAGCTGGGGATGTAAAAAAAGAGTGAAAAAAAGGGGGAAAAAGGGAGAAAAAAGGGAGGAAAAAAGGGGATAAAAAGGGAATTAAAAAGTCATTTTCTGCCTCAAAAAGCGGTGCCGAAGGGAGAAGAGGAAGAAAAGGATGCGGGGTTTTGGGAATTGCTGGAAAAGTGCCCTAAAAAAGAGGTATTTATCCCGGTTTTTCACCTTCGCAGCTCTCGGAGGGGTTTAAATTGGGGGGAAAAAAGGGAATTAAGGCGCGGGGTGGGGGGAAAAAAAAGGAGGTTTTGGGGTTGGGAATTCCCCCCTGGAGCTGCCTGGAAAAGCGGAGTTGGATTTATTTCTATTTAAAACTTAATATTTATGGTTTTATTTATTTGTTTCTATGTAATCTGTGTTTATATGGATAAAATCCAGGGATTTATGGGATAACCCTTTATATTTATATATTTAATCTCACGGGTTTTTCCACATTTGGGGTGGGAAAAATGCGGGAAAATCCAAGTAAAACCCCCCCAAAATCCTCCAAATGTAGGGATCAACCCCCCCTAAACCGGGCTGGGAATTAAAAAATCAAAAATCAGGAAAAAAGCTGGAAAAGAATAAAAAGGGACTTGAGGGGGGATCCGAGCCTGACAGGTTGCAGGAATCTGACAGGTTGGGAAGGGGAAAAAATCCTGGATATTCCGGGCTCGGGCTCCGTTCCCGGCTGGAATCTCCCGGAATGGGATTTTCCTCCTCTTTTGGCTTTTCCAAACCATTTTAAAATTCAGAATTCAGCTGCTCCGGGGGTTGAATTTGGGTTTTCATTCGCTGTTCGATCGCCCCCGGCGAGAGTAGGGGGCGAGAGGTGAAAGGAAACGCAGGAAATTGAGGGGAAAATTTGATTTTTTTAGTGTTTTTTGCCTGGGTTTTTTGGGATGCGGCGCGTCCAGGCGGAAAAAGTGGAATTTAATCCTCTTTTCCCGAGTTTTTCCTGGAATCGCTGAGGCGAAAATGAGGCTCAGATTTGGCCAGAGGAATTCATTCAGCTCGGACGAGGCAGAGCCGCTTTTTTTTATCCCTAAAAAAACCCCAAAACCAGTCCGGAAATTTGGGGGAAAAAAGCCGAGTTTGGGGTTTTTATTCATCCGAATATTGAGGGCAAAGCCTGGGAAAACTCGGCTTGGCCTCCAGGGATCTGAGGTTGGCTGGAAAATTCCCTGGCTAAACTGGAATTCCAGAGGGAAAATCCTCCCGGAGTTTCTCATCCCGGGGTTTTCATTCCCTCGAGGGCTCAAAAAAAAAAAATTTAAAATTCCGGGTTTTTTTTCCTCTATCCCAAAAAATATAAAAATAATGGAAAATGTTTTTCTTTCCCAATTTAGGTGGGGAATTGCGTGGCTGGAGCCGATTTTCCTTCCCTAAAATCGGGGATTTTCCTGGGAATGGGAGGCGGGAAGAGCCAGGAATTCCCATTTTTTTCCCTCAGGAAAAGGTTGGATCGGGGAGATTTGGGGCTTTTTTCCTTCATTTTAGGACAAAAATAATGAGGGAAAAGAGGGAAACAAAGGGAAAAGGGATCTGCGTGCCGCAGACTTCCAGGGAATTATCCGGGAATTCTTTCATTTAAATGGAAAATTTCCATTTTTTTTTTAAGTCTCATCCAACCTTTTTTAATATTTTCCCCTCCTCAGGATAAAAAGCGCTTTTCCCATAAAATCCCACGGCTGGTTCCTTTTCCCGGGATGGGATTTTTGGCCTGGGAAAGCCGCGCCTGGATCTGAGCTCCCCGGGATTCGCCCCTCGAGGCGCTCGGCCGCGATTTGGGGCAGAATTCCCTCTTTTTGGCCACTTTCCCTGGAATATTTGGGAGCCAAAAACCGGCTTTTCCCAAAGGGAATTTTTATGGACGGCCTCAAATCTCCGCCTGCAGTCGCCTTCACCTGCACAAATTGGGCTGAATCCTGAGTTTTTTAAGGAAAAAAATGGGAATAAACGCCAAAAATAGAGGGAAAAGAGTGGGAAAATTCCTTAAATCCCTGCGGCTGAAGAGGTGGAGGGAAAATATGGAAAAAAGCGGGAACAGAGCTGGAAACCACGAGGATAAATCGGGTTTTTCCCCCCGTGGATTTGGAATAAATCTGATTTTTCCCTTTTTTTTTTTCCAGGCAGGAATGAAAGAAAAGGAAAGAAATGTAAAAAATCTGAATTTTTCCCGGAATCTGCCTTCAGAAAAATGGGAAAAGGGAAGCAGCCGGAGCCATCCTGGGATTCAGGAGAGGGAAATTCCCTCTTTTTTCTCTGCTCGGTTGTTGTGGAAGGAGAAATACCCATTAAAAAAACCCTTTTCCAGGACGAGGAAAAGGGAATTTTCCCCGGAATTCCTCAATTTTAAAAAGCCGCGCTGGGAATTTGGCGCCTCATCCCTTTAATTCCACAAATCCGCTGCTTTTATCCCACAAAGCCCCGAATACCGGGAATCTCGGAGCTCCAAGAGCGCTCGCGGGGGGATTTTTGGGGAGGAAGGGACGGAACCAAAACCCCGGGATCTGCTCCCATTCCCGATTTTTTTCTCTCCCCGCCTGGTTTTTGGCTTTTCCCAATGTTTTTTTTAGGGGAACGCTCCCAGCGCTGGAGCACGGACCCTCCCTCCGCCCGCGGAGCCCCGAAATGCCCCAAAAATTCCTTAAAAACGCCGTTTTCCCAAGGAATTCCTCATTTTTTCGCACCCCAAGGTTCCTTTGTTCAGCGCTGCCGGGAAATCCCGGCCCTAAATGCGATTTTCCTCCTCTTTCGCCTCCACAAAAAGAGCTTTTTTCCCCTCCTTTTCACCCATTTCCCTTTCCTTCCCCTTTCCCATCATTTTTCCATCTTTTCCTCTCCTTCCCTTCCATTTCCCTTTCGTTTCCTCCCATTTTTCCTCTCCTTTTCTCCTTTTTTCCCCCCTCCTTTTCTTCCTTTTTCCCTCTCTTTTCTCCCTTTTTCCCAAACCGCAGCCGCCCCCAGATCCCCGAAATTCCCAAACCCGACATTCCACGGGTTTTCCACCCCCCAAAACCTCCGAAATTCGGGATTAATTCCCATTTTTCCTGCCCTCATTCCCGATTCCTCGCGGCTCCCACCTCAACCCCCGAGCCCTTCCCGGCTCTTCCCGCTCTCTCCCAGCCCTTTTCCCATAAATCTTGGGAATTTTAACGTTCAATCCCGGACGTGCTGCCCGATGTTCAGCACTTCATAAAAATTAAAGGAGAAAAAAAAAATAATAAAGAAGCGGCTGCGGGGGGTGGGGGAGGGTCGCGTTTGGCTTTAATTTGGGAATTTTTTCCATGTGGAGCTGGGGACGGGGATGGGAATCTCCCTCCCGGACGCTCGGAGCACAAAGGAGGCGAATTCCCGGCTCGTGTCCGAATTTATTTTAGTTTATTTTAATTTATTTTTTCAATTGTTTGTGTTTCACTTCTCGGTGGTTTTTATTCCCGGCTGGATTTTATGTTTATCCGTTTCTTTTATTCCCTTTCCTTCCATTCCAGGCCTTTTTTTTCCCAGTTCATTCCATTTTCCCCATTTCATTCCTTTCTTTCCCCCTTCCATTCCATCCCACGCCTTTTTTTCCCATTTCCTTCCATTCCGCTCCGTTTTTTCCCCATTTCACGCAATTTTTTCCCAGTTTCATCCCGTTCTTTCCCCATTTCATTCCACGCCCTGCCATTTTTTCCCATTTAATTCCATTTTCCCCGTTTAATTCCATTTTCCCCCATTTAATTCCATTTCCCCCCATTTCATTCCATTATTTTTCCATTTTATTTCATTTTTTTCCCATTTCATCACANATTTCCCCCCATTTCATTCCATTATTTTCCCATTTTATTCCATTATTTTCCCATTTCATCCCATTTTTCCCCCATTCCCTCCCATTTTCCCCCATTCCCACCCCCTTTTCCCGGCCCATCCCGACCCTTTTATCCCAAACCCCGGGAATTTCCCCCGCCGTCTCCTCTCCCCTTGAACTTGGACTTGGGATGCCCCAAATTCCCAAATTCCCTTTCCCGGAGCGCTGGGAGCGGGGCAGGAAAATCGGGAATTCTCCTCTGGGGGGGTTCCCTGCGCAGCCGCACCCCCGGAATTTGGGGTTTTTTAGGGATTTTT
>VZTH01001314.1:0-98509 GCA_013397815.1 Aleadryas rufinucha
AAAAAAAAAAATCCCCAAATGAACCAAAAGAAAATAAAAAACTATTTACTTTTCATGAGGTACACGGCTCACAGAGTTTCACTTGCTATTCATGGACATGATCACTTCTCAATTCCTCCTGTTATGTTCTGGTTTCCAGTATTTCAGAGGAAGTCCAAATTAAAGAAAACAAACCTTTATTATAAATAATGATAAAAGAAACAGCACATCACCTTGGCTTGTAGTAAATCTTCAGTTTTTCAACAAAACTTCATTTAGATCTGAGCTATTTAAGACTCTATTTACTTCTTCAGCATGGTATCTGAGCACTAAATAGAGTATTGCATTCTTGGTTCCAGGAGGGTGATCAGAAAGGGCATATTTTACATGATGAAATGAGTCACCCAGCTTTCCTTTCCCTCATCTTCTACTGCAGAGATACTGATTCTTCTCTGCCTTATTGATTTGTTGCCTATATCATATTCTCTCTTCCTTTGACATCCTGAAGGAGAAAATAAAACAATCAGGTAAAAAAAGCTAAGAAAATTCAATATGTTCTTGTGCTTCATACACAATTCTTGGTGACCATTTTACACATATTATCCAACACCAAAGACAGCCAGAGGTCAAACTGGTATTTAAACAGACATTCTAAATGGAAATGAGCTGCAAGTTATTTAAACACGCTCCCTGCATGCAAATTTTGCTCTCTCTGTAACAAGAATAGAGAAGGAGCCTAAGAACAAAACCTGTAAATATTGATTCTTCTGAATACTTGAATGCAAATCCAGTACATAGATACTTCATTATCTCTTGTCCATCTGTCTCACAATTAATAAAACAGGGGTATTGCCTTGCAATATGTGTGTCCACTCTGAGTTTCTGAAGTGATGGCACGTACACCTTTCCTCAAAATGCTAATTCCTTAGCCCCATACGTAGAAAGCTTTTACACTCTTCCTTCCTCATTTAGTTTTGCTTTGCTTAATTTAACTTCCTATTTGTAGTCTGTAAAGAAGTCCTTATCCCAACACATTTAGTGTTTATTATTGATGCTCATGTACTGTCTCTCGTCAATTTCAGTTGCCATATGGCTGACAACTCTATGACCAGTACCTGTTACCCTTTCCATCATGGCCATATGGGCCTTTCTGCCACTGGCAGGTTAACATTCAGGTCCTTCTGTTCTTAGTATGCTGGCTGTCTGACACTTCCCTGACCTGAGGGATATTTTTTCTTGAAGATGGGGTCCTGAAATAGAACTATCCTCTGAAAACATGCTCTGCATGTCTGAACACAATCTTCTATCACTGTTACTGCCCCTTTTGTGCCTGCGTTCCAAAAATACTTTAATAGACAAACTTGACAGCAGAGATGTTACAGGCGTCCTCCTAGGAACAAACACACACCACGTGTTTGCTGTAGCCTGTCAAATCTGAACAGCACAGCTGGAATTTCAAATAGCAAATCCTTACAGATAAGTAGTTGTGGATGAGCCATTATATTGAACTTGGAAATAAGTTTGAATAGCAAATTAATTCCACAAAATCATGATCTGCTTGTCAAGTCAGAAATGGGGAAAAAGGAGGCCTTGTCAGCATATTCTTTGGAGTATTTTTGCCTGTGACTGATAGAAAATAAAGCAGTTCCAAGAATCCTAACACCAATACTAGTTCATTCATCATATTATCTTTAAATCAGTCTCTCTATATATTTAGTTTTCATCTTTTCCTAGGTTCTCTTTGTTCTTTTAGGTCTTTGTGTTAGGCAGGCCAGGGCTAATTACTGTATCCTCAATGCAATCACTGAAACAGCAGAGAAAGAAACTAATAACTCCTTGCTCTATAATGCAAAATTTCTGCATATGTGTCCTTTTCTTTTCTACATTCCTGTTTTTCATTTCAGCTGCAGACTCTATTCAGTGGCAGCAAATAAAGACAGAGCCTAATATGAGTGAATATATTCCAAATCATTAGGGGCTCATTTTCAGCTCTTCAGTGAAATTTATTGCAGCTCTCCACCTTCAGAAGGTAGTTTAGGATCTGTTTTCATTGAAGACTCTCTCATTATTCAGTGGTATAATGAGAAGCTTTCTCAGCCAGTCAGAGACCAGGAAAAAGGTTTGAACAAACAGACTAGAAATTTTCATTGTTATTGAATATATCTGATATTCTAAGCTGCCTTTGTTTAGGGTATTTTATAAAGGCACAAATGGAAAGAATGAATACATTTAAATGCAAGCCTATCACTATCACAGGTTTTCTTTTATCAAAGTTTCCTAAATCCTTTTTAGATAGAAATCAGAATTTGAATTCAAGTGATACAAAATTGATTTCCTGAAGCAGGAGGAATGGAACTAAACATGATGTGAGGCAGGAAATTACTACTGTGCTACTCAGTAACAGATAATCATGGATTTGTTGCATATAAGAGAAAAAATGAAGCAATCTGTAAAATTAAACATTAGTGACTCTTAACCTAGAACTCCTGCTCCTATGAAAAACCTAGGCGGCACAGAATAGGGTATAAGACTGGAAGGAGAACAAGGTAAAAGGACTGAGCTACCACCCAGATCTAGAAAGGGATTTTGAAGTACTCCTTTCAGTGTGTAGTGTTTTGCACAGGTGGAGATGCTTGGAATGGTATGGAATTCAGATTCTTTGTAAAAGGTGTAGGAAAACCTGAAGATTTTCAAGTGGCTTTTAAAAAAGTTTTATTTTCCCTGTTACACTCTGGAATAAAATCAATTTTATAGCAAATTAGGGTTGCTTTGACAGATCTAAACAAAGATCTCTTTCTCTCTTCTGAAGCATCTCACCGTATTTTTTAACTTAACAGTCATAAAGCTAACAACTCCTAATTAAACCCACTGAAAACACTGCATTGAAATAAATCAATGACTACACATACAAACTTTGCTAATTATTGCTGAAGACTTTTCCCAAGATCTGTCAGAAAAAGCATCTCATAGAATCTTTCAACAGTTTGTGATTGTAGAACATTCATAAATTTTGTGAAAGGCAGCTTTTCTGTACTGCTCTCTGTACCCAAATCCTTCAGACAGAGTGATTAAATCTGCATCTGTCATGTGGTATAATTAATTAATATGGTATAGAGAACAGTGGTGCAGTGCTGATTAATTTGTATTTTAGGTGCATACATTTCTTATTTTCAGCTCACCTAAGAAATGCATTAATCAATCAGACAGGACTGATTTTAAATAAAGATATCATAGTTACTTCTGTTCCTTCCCCATTTAGTAAATTTAGTGCTGCTATCCTTATAGCATCTGTTTGTTATCCACTATTTTGTGTTTAATGCTTTAATTTTATGCTTAGTGTTTTAGTGTAAAATTTGTTTTTTCAGATATCAATGTCAAGAATAAGATTAAGGCATCAAAATGAAATTTAAGATCCTACAATGAAGCTCAAGCTTGCAATGCTGAAAACCCCTTTCAACTGTCCTGTGATTTCACATGTCTCTGAACTCCCTAAGTATTCTGCTTCTCAATTACTGAGTCATCTGGTGTTGCTCTCTTTAGGCATAAAGGATGTATCAGTCATGAGTGAAAGGGACAGATTGAAAGGAAGGCTATGCAGGCTTCAGGAGGTAAGCATCACTTTAGGGTTTGACTTTGATGGGCATTCGCAGGCATGCTTACAGAAACACAAGAGGAACTCTCCGAGATAGTTTTCATAGCAAATCAGAGAACTGATCTTTGAATGGTGTGTGTTTGATCACACTGAGCATCCAGCACCCCAAATTTAATGTTTAGAGAGAGACAGGTACTTAAAATGAAGTTCTGGATTTCCAACGGGAAACATACCCCTAAAAGAGGAAAAACTGGAATAACTTTAACACCACTGTCCCTTTTTTTGGTCTGTCAGAAGAATGTTCAAATTTGGGTATTCAGAAAAGCAAAGACACATACCTGAACTACTAGCCAATGTCTCCTAGAATGAAAAGGTACAGGGTAAATATAGGAGTTTCATCCTCAAGTTTCATCAGACTTCCCTTTAATTTTTGATTCCTAATTTTTTCAGCCACTCTGTTGTTTTTTTTTGTTTTTTTTTTTTCAGTTCTGCTCACATTTGTTATTTCCAATTTCAGTTTAGATTTTAAAACATTTAATCAGTAATACTTCCAAATTCTGGGAAAAAGTATGATCGTGAAAGAGGAGAGAGGTAGGGAGCTTTTCTGTGTAGCCATACAACTTTGTTTTTACATAAGCTGTAAGTCTAGAACATTCTGAAAAATAGCTATCACTTTCTCTTCTGTCCTCATTCTATATCAGTTCATTTTAAGAGAAATCATCAGCTTGTGCCCCTCAGTGATTGCTGTATTTCAAAGTGAGAAGTACAAGTATTTCGACTGTGAGGATGAAGTGAGGGGAAGACAGTCGTAATGTGAAACAGCAACTTCAAAGCTTTTAGGATCATCACAGTGCTTTAGCTTTCTATAACTTTAGAAGTCTAAATAAAATAATGCCAATTTGTTTTCACTGCTGCAAAAGACTAAAATTAACCAAATCCTGGATGATTTGGAACTTTGGTTCAGAGAAGCATCAAAAAGTCTGAATCTTTTAGACAGTATAATTGACAATAAGACTGTTTTAGAAGTTGCCAAAACAACATGGCTTAGGAACTGACACAGCTCTGCTTCCAGATGGTAGTGGCTGGGGTAAAAAAAAAAGAAAAAAAGGAACATATGAAATGAAAAAAAATACTTTTCAGTAGTCCAACAGGGTCTTCTCACCATGAGTCTTTGCTACAGTTTCCCTCTAGATACTGTCTGTGGACTGAAGACATCAGGCTCTTTAATCCCACCAGGAGACAGAATCAGACACAAGGCTGTAGATTGCTCCACGTAGAATATTTTGGGTTGGAAGGGACCTTTTAGAGGTCTTCTATACCAGGCTACCCACAGCCTTATCCAACATGACCTAGAATGTTGCCAAGAATGGGGCATCTACCACCTCTCGGCAACCTGTGCCAGTTTTTCACCACCCTCATCATAAAAAAGTACTTCCTTTTAGCTAGTCTGAATCTGCCCCCTTTTAGTTTAAACCATAACACCTTATGCTATCTCAACAGGCCCTGCTACAAAACTTGTCCCTGGCTTTTTTATAGGCTCCCTTTAGGTACTGAAAGGCTGCAATAAGATGTCTCATAAGAGAGGAAATCCCTTTGCTAATTTTTCTGTCTCTCCTCTGGACCTGCTCCAACAGGTCCATGTCTTTCCTGTGCTGAGGATCTGAGAGCTGGATGCAGTGAGATGGTCTTAATCTGGACCTCAGGGAGGCAACAAACTTCCCTAAGAGGAGAGTCTGGCTGAAACATGTAACAAAGGAATAAGAAGGAAGTAGTCCCATACTTTTTCCGGGCTACTAAATATACTAAAAATATAGTAAGAGGCAAAAAAAGTCACTTAGCTCTTGAGACCCACAAGGCACAGATTTACCATAAAGCAATACCCAATATCTGACATTGACCTAAAAATGGCAGTGTGCTGAAAGAAGCAAAGAGACTCCTATATATGCTTTCTCTCTCTCCCTGTGGGAAGGTACATATTATCAAGATGGATTTTTATAATGTTTCCTTGTGGTGATTTGAAGTCTTCAGATGTCTGTCTTCTCCCCTGTACCTGTAAGGATAGAGACATTCTTAGCACAGAAATATATTGAGACTGAGAAGGTGGAAATTGCTTGTTCTGGTTCATTTGTTTCTAAAAATAGATATTAAAAAATTCAAATACCTCATCTGGGATTTTCAGATGAAAAGGTTTCCATGTTACTTCTTAAATGCTTATTCCACTTGTAAAAGTCAATTTTAATTATAGTAAAGTACCGAAAAATGATAACTTGCAATTACCAAACTGAAATATTTTGAAAGAGAAAATATTTTGTAATCAGCATTTTTCTGGGTTGCAATCCCTCTTCCTACTCACTTCTAATTTTATGTAAGAGGTAATTACTCTCATCAATGCAGAAAATGTATTTAGTCTAACTTACACATAAGTTCATTTTTCATCAGCGTTCTGCAGCCTGGCTACATCTTCCGCCCAAAACTGTAAGACAAGTGCAGCCTGGTGCAGCTTGTCTCTTGCACACAGTGAAGCCATGAGTCAGGTTCTTTCCTGACATGAGGCAACATGAGCAAGTGCCAATGAATATGTTCCTCGGTGAATGTGATGCATTGGTAATGTCTTTTCTAGTCAGGTTTATCCTTGTATTACTCTAATGTAATCCCTTTTGAGAAGTGCCTTTAGAGGTGTAAAACAGTACCTCTTGCTTGTAGGTCTTTATCCACTCTTTCTCCGTTAATACTGAACAATTCAGAGTTGAGTTGCCAATACTTGCCATGAGTTGCCAATTTAGATTGAAAAATGGCCTGGCCTGCCCTGTAGGTTCTTCCTCCTATTCTCCCATTCTCCTTAACCCCAGTGCTGCAATCTCAGAACTGTGCTGTGTATGCTGGACAGCTTTACAAAATATGAGAAAGAAAGCAGGGGGAGGAAAATGGGAGATTTTGAAGACTTGCTTATTCCTGTTCCTTTCCTCCCATACCTTTCTTGAATTTAGATTTGAATAAAAGTCACAGAGCTTTAATCCAACAGTTCTTTCACTGATTTCCTATGATCTAATAATCAAAGAAGATATATATGTGCTGGAAGGAGTCAGCCACCTGACCTCCCCTTTGGTCGTGGAATCTCAGCTTTCCTTGTAATAAATTATCACTTTTAAAAGTGAATGTGTTTGCAAACAGCCTTCAGAAATTAGTCCATATCAGCAGTTATTGACTGGTTTGTGTCCCCAGACACATCTTCCCAAGACTCGTTGCTGGCCAGGAGAGAGGCTTAGTGTTGGTCAGAAGAGAGGCTTGGTGCTTTTTCATGCTAGCACAGTGATGAAGAATAGCCTGAGGGAAGAGAAGTTAGAGCTAAGAACAGCCAGAAGCCTAATTCCTGTTGCTGCAGCAAGTGCAATTAGGAATGCATACTTAAAATAATTTCTGAATGGTTCCTGAAACTTAATGAAACATTGATTTGCTATCTAAGTCCCAAGTTCTGATCTTCAGCATTACTGCAGAGTGGCTGTCAGAAATTAATTGATGGCCAGTCTATCTCCTAATTGACAGGCATGAATGAAGTGATGGAGTCATTCTCATAAACACCCCAACCCTAGCAGGGGAGCTTGGAATTGGCAGGGCCATGTCTAAACGTGGAATTGGTTTGCATCCCTAGAAAGCTAAAGGAAACGTGGTAAAGGGGATTAGACTTTACACAAATTCTGCTCTATCCCCAACCTACTGATTCCCTGAGGACTTAAATGCCAGAGAAATGACCAGACTTGACAAACTGAAATCTTACTCATTTTTATCGGCCATTCCCTGCAGGAGACAAAACTCCTGCTTCCAAAATTAGATTTTAAGAGCTTATTAGAGATTCAGCAAAACTGATAATTACACTGAGTAGCTCCACTGCTGTCATTCATTTCCTACTAATCAGAGATGAGGGTATGATGAGGGATTTTTATGCTATGCAACTCCGGATTTCCTATGACTGTGTTATAGTATTGGGCAAAATAAAGTGCCTTGCTGTTGCTCTGTCCTCTTTGGACTTGTCCCGGGATGCCCTTGTAACGAAAAAGACTTTGCAGGTTTTCTGGCTGTAAATTATTTCTGTGAATACTTGAGTATGTACCATCATGTTCAGTCTATTCAGCTAATCAGTGCCAGCACATATATCTCATTAAATAGTTCAAACTCAGCCTCTCTGAATCTAAAAGCTTTGTGAGAGCTACAGGCTTTCAAACCTACACAATTTTTACCCTGGACATCTAACACTGGTGAAGGGTGATCTTTCCAACACCTCCCTCACAGGGAATTTTTGCTGTTTGTTCTTAACTGAATGTTTATTCCATATGGAAGGGCAGAGTTAAAGTGTTTGAACATGCAATTATACTGCTCTTTAGTCTTGCCAATCAGGCTGCTTTCCAGATGCTGGCACAGCAGAAGTAAAATTTTTTTCTCTCAGAATCACTGTGGATAATTTGATGCAACTTGGACGAGAGGGAATTTTCTACAACTTGACTCAAAGATTACATCCTTTGGAGGAGAGAATGAAGGAAGCAAGTTTAGCATATTGAGAATTGGGAACATTTGGGCACACATCAGATAAGCCTGACTCTCTTTTGTATGCTCAGCTTTGAAACCCCAGTTATGAAACACTCTATATTTCTGTCAATACGGCTTGTAATTCTCAGTGACAAATGGGATAAGATAGCTGCAGCAGTAACACTAGAGCTACAAAGCATCCTTTGCACTCCCCAGAACTGCATATAACCCTTAGAGGAAAGTTGTTTCCTTTTAGACCTTTTCAAAACTCCAGTCTCTGCTCCAACAAAATATTTCACACAAATAGGACTTTCTGTGCTAGCAAAGCCCTCTTAAAATCAATAAGGCTTTGGAACATTGCTTTGCTATCTTGCTGCAAAGGAGGACTCCATTGATTTTGGTGTAACATCTAATTGGGAAACTATATACTATATATTCTTAAAATGAAGTACTGGTACCTGACAGCACATAGACAAACTTTTGTGATGGCAGAATTCCAGTCAGCACAGAATTCAAAGTCTTAATTTGAGCTATACAGGAATCAAGCAGAATTTATTAGTTTTGAACATTTTTACATACATTAAAAGGGTACATTAGTTTACATAATTATATGATGACTATCTATTCTCTGGGACTAAAATAGATGATCTGGAGATGGTAACAGTGTATTTTGAGAGACAATATCCTTAAACTATACTTCATCTAGATTTCTTTGATTCACCAAGATAGTTCACCAGTTCTAATAAAACACTATTTCAGTTCTGAAGGTTTTGTTTTGAAGTTTTTCTTTTTTAGCTGCATGGAACTGGCAAAGATATTACAATGTATAGGGAACAAGCTGCAGAACATCTATTCCCTGCTATATACCCACTAGTCTGTTCTCCCATATACATTTATAAGTCTTTGTAAGTGTACTTTCTATCATTAAATGCTCTAAATCAGAAATACACCTAGAAAAAATAAATGTCTTAACCTCTTCTTCATAACCATTGTCTGTAACTATCCTAATAGCACATTGAGGGTTCAATTTTTTTTAATAGACTAGATGGGGCTAAGAGGAGACCCTTTAAAAGAAGGAAGTCAGGTGTAATTGAAAGGTACTAATGATTAGCAGGTGTGACGATTCAGCTTCTTTTTAAAAGTAAAATAGGGCCTTTTTATATTAAGAAAATACAGAAGTAATATTAAGCAGTGTATTTTCAGCAAAGGTTAAGATCTGTGAGAGAGGTAATGGTGGCCTAGAAAATGGATTGTAAATAAACAGTGTATGCTTGGGAGGTGTATAGTTGCAGAAGTAATAACCGAAGAATCTAGGTGCTCTTTCAGTCTGGTGTTAAATTAGTTCAACAGAGTTGTAATGCTCTCAGAGTGGAATTAATAGGGTGGTGATTCAGGTATACTAGATTTAAACTGCAGAGCTTTTAAAAGCTCTATACAATGTTTTAAAATATAGAATCAAAGACTCTAGCTCTGAAATTCAGCATGCTGCAATCACTGCAGGCTTGAGCAGAGCAAGGGAGCTTAAGCATGAAGAAGTACCTTTGTTCTGTCACTGATTCTGGGTGTCACTGCATAAATGACACCTGGAACTTAAAAATGTTGTGGACAGATATCTGGTTTGGGTGCCTGGATTCTTTGCAGGTTTTCAAAGAAATTTAAGTACCTCAGAGCATAGTCTGGGTGATGGAGCATAGTCCAGAGTGAGTAACTAGGAAATACTAAATACCAGGGTGTTTCTGAAAGGTGAGGGATGGCTATCTGGGTTTCTGCTTCGTAATTCTTACCATAATTCTTACTATGCTACTCAAAAACAAAACATAGTTTTAATTCCATGTACTTGCTTTTCTTTGAACTAATCTAGCGGAGGGAATGTGGGGATAGAGGCTACTCCAGGAGGCAGCAGTGTGGGAAGACACAGCAGGTGCTTCTGACTGTTGGTGAGAGCAGAAAAGAAGACACAATTTGCTGGGCCAGAGAGGGTGGGATGGTGACATTTTTGTAGCTTCACAGTTAGAGATCTGATCTACTCTTGTGAAATGCAGCCACTGAGTTAAATGTGGAAACTACTTCATTTTCCTATGTGGGTGTGCAGTGCCTTCAATCATCTGGCCGAACATGACTCTTACAAATAATAAACAGTCACTGATAGTAGCCCTTCAGTCTTGAAAGTGGGAAAGATTGGAGACTGCTTTTAATTTCGTTTAGCCTGAGTTTTGAATTTGTGTGCTTTAAGGACATGTCAGGAGATACCAGTGCTTGTAGAATTAACAGAAACATATTTTTGTATGTTATAACTTATATTTTAGTTTTGGTGAAGAGATGGAGATGTTTTGAGACTAAGCCTTTGTGTTTACATCCTCTTTTAAACTAATATATATTGTCAGAGCTGGCATACAAAACATGCTGGTAATGTGTTCTTCAGTGCAAGGATCAGTCTTTCACAAACCATTGGAAAAAACCAAAAGCTTTAATAACACCACCCCCATCCCCCACCTCCAACAGTGTTATTAGACATGGCCAGGGCTCCAGGTAGAATATAAAGTGGGATTTTTTTGCTGTCCTTATATAAGTAAGTCAAAAAGCCAGTTTTACCTGTACCACTGTTTTTGCTATTAACCAGAAAGCACATTTGAAAGGAAATTTAGTAGAGCAAATCTGAAAATGAGTGACTGCTGAGAAACTCTGTTGGGTTTGACAATTGTCACCAACCCTCTTGAGTCAAGAGAAGAAACAAGGCTTAATGAGACTTGAAAACAGAGGCACGTGAGTGTTGCCCCTGGGTAGCTGCGTCCTTTAGTAACTTTTTCTTACCTTGGCTTTGTCTGTACTGCTTGTTCAGATGTCAGGGTCTGCCTGTGGATTGGGCTCTGGGTGTGTCTAGCACAATGGAAATGGAGACCCAGTCTAGGCTGTGAACTCTCTGTGTTACAATTAATAAAAATCACGATCACTCTGAATCCATGTTATGTGATATAACTACCGTTAATATCTTCCTTTTCCTGCATGGGTCAGCCATTTCTCTTCTGCTTTCCTATACCTCCCAGCATGTTGCCTGCATTCATATGTGTGGAATGTGTGTACAGAAGAATATTTACCTCTCTGGAGGCTGCTCCTCTATTTATTCAAGAGGGGGAGGCATAAACTGAGCCATTAGTCAGAGAAATAGAGCCTGAGCACACAGCAGCAACCATTTTTTAATGAGTCTATTTGTACTGGGCCAGCGGGCAGTCCTGACATTGAGTCAAACCTGGGAGTGGATCTGGCAGCCAGCCAGTGTTCTGCTGAGAAGAAGCTAAATTATGCATCTTATTTAGTACATTTATTAAAAGATCTTCTAACATTTCCAGGCAAAAGTCCCAAAACAAATGCTACTATCATTTAAGAGCCTTGCAGTTGTGAGCTACATTTAATGCATTACAGTTCCCCTCTAATAGCTTTCTGGTTTTGGCTGAGCTTCATCTCTCAGTGGTGCTTCATAAATTGTTATGGTAGAGAGATATTAAGGGGAAGGAATTCTCCCTGAGCTAGGGGTGTGGAGGAAGATAATTGGTGCTGGGGGCGCCCAGCTCTGTCCTGACTTGGAGCAAAGCCTGGCATTGCAGCCATGGCTGCTCTGCAGAAAGGCAGGTGCCATTTGTGTCAAGCAGTGCAGAGACTTCTTCTAATAAATCTGACACACACACGCTGATCGACCTCAGGCAAACACTGTGGGGTTATGCATGCTCACTTTGAAACTCTGCTCCTCTTTTTTTTTAACTTCCCAGATATGAGTTGATAAAAAATACCTCCTGGAGAACAGCTTACTCCTCTGCAGGTGTTCTAGCACTGTTTTGTAAGCATGGAGATTCTGCCTAGGGAACAAGCTTTTTTCCAAGTCTAGTTCTAACATGATTGGCTACAGTGTTTTAATTGGACATCAGGCAGCTGTACTGCAGAAATCTTTCTCTGACTGGAACTACAGCTCCTAGAGTCCTGTTACACTGCTCTGAACCTTTTTTGCAGCATAAAACCATCAGAGCTGAGGATCTCGGCTTATGACTACGGTTTAGCAGTGCATTGTTCTGACCAGCTCTTCCTCTTTCATTGTTCCTTACAGCCATATTTTGCTTCTCAGCAACTGTGTTCCCCCCTTAGTGGGTGAGCAGTTCCCATAGGTGCTACTGGCTGGCCTTTCATCATAGGAGCTGCTTTCTGCATCTCTGACTGACCAACACTCGGTGAATCTGGATCTTGACAGGGCCTGTGTACAAGACCTGATCTGAATTTTCAGCTCTTTTAAAAATCTTTTCTAACCAACTTGTATCTAATTTTTTTATCCAAATGATCTCTCTAGAAGGGCGCATTAAGGTAATGTTCCCTTGAGATGGAAAAAGTCAGCAGATAGCAATTTGAAAATTGCCTCAGAACTGATCCAAATGTAGTGGAAAGCACTCCAGGAAAGCTCTCTTCCTTTGTGTAATTGTTAAAAAGTGGGATAAAAAGTATGGCATCACCCTTTGCAGTGGCAAGAATATTCAGACAACAGCGTGTTACTGCTCATCAAGTCATCAGACTTCTTACAGACTTAAAGGCTGGTACAGGTAGCCTGGAGACAAATTGGCCTTTTGCAGTAGTGTACGTGGGACATACGGGCTTCATGTGTCAGAGTCCTATTTCACTTCCTTCCTAATGTATAATGTTCAGGTTTACTTGGTTTTCTTTATATTCAGTGCTCTGTTCAGGTGATAAGAGTTTAAAGCATAGGCATATAGAGGACAAGGGGAAGAATTAACATTCATCCTTAGCACTCCAGGTATTGTAGGTGGGTCTGATTGGGCTGCCAATTGTAGCAGCTGCAAGGTTGAGGATCATATATTATTTAAAGGTCAATTCCTTTAAAAGACACAGGTTTTCAGTTGTCAGACTTAACAATGTAGCCTGAACTGTTTTCATGCTGAATGTCAGCTTGAAGCAGATACAGTTCTTGAATACACAGTCCTAAAGGGCTCTGTGTTTCTTGAGGATGACAATACGGAAAATGTAGTTTAACTGTTTTAAATGCCATCCTGCTTTGAACTCGGAAATTAATGTTTGGCTTCCTGAGAAAATCTTCTACAGATTCTGCATAGAAATTTGCAGCTAAATGCTGTGTCTGCAGTGAGAGTATATCTGTGAGAGATAATCAGAACTTCATTTATGACTGTAACTTTGAAATGCTGCAGTCAGTGTCACATCTAGATGCAAACATTTGATGCAAACACTTGAAGTGACTTTAAAACATTTATTCGCAGCAGCCTGGCAGTCAATAAGCAACTGGGAAGTGAGACAGAGAAAGCTGTCCATGCAAGTAATTTCCTTTGGTTGGATGCATGTCAGTACCAGAGACAAAATTCTAAACACTTTTTTTGGTAGTAAGGTTTCTGCCTCATTTAGAACAGAGCAGTTTATGCTAGGAGTTTTCTTTGTAAAACTTTGAAGATACTGGGAGGCGGTGGGCAAAAGAGAGAGGAGACAGCAGGAAAAATAGTGCATGGTTTCTTGGTTATGGCAGCTAAATTCTACCTGAGGAGCTGGTTCTGTCTTTCTAGGTGATTCAAAGCAAATTACTTTTATCCGATTAATGAAAGTTTGGTTTATTTTACTTTCAGAATGCCTTGACTGAAGACTCTCAGTAATTTCAAAGAAGAATTGTTAAATGACAGGTTGCAGGGAAGGACTGTGGAAATTGTGCTAGGAGAATATTCACAACAGCATATTTGAATAGCACTGAATACTGAATGAGGACTCTAGCAAATCAGAGGCAAGAGCCATGAAATGCCTTAGACACTTGAATGCTACTTACTGTCCATGCTCACCTTCTGGTTAGTAACTTCCTTAGCCACAGGACTATCCTAAACACAAGAATTTAGGGTACACTTGATATCTCCGTCTGTCTTCATTGTGTTACCTCTTGAAATGTTGAAGTTGTTTATTCATTTGAAGTGGGGCTACATAGTTAATTAGGCGTTTCATAATTCTGGGAACCCAAATGATTCACTCTGATTTATTCTGGGTAGTACTCTAATTGCTTATTTTTAGCAATTGTAAAAGTAAATGTCAGAATGTTTTTAATTGTTGCCTAATTTAGGTTCCCTGGAGGCTAAATATAACTTCTAATAACATAAAAAACAGAAACGAAGTGGCTGAGTGATGGCCTAAAGACTGGTAAGTTTCAATGGGAATATTATTTTCTCTTTTCAAAGCTCCATATTTGACTGACTTGATTGTTCATAAAAGCAAGCAGGGAAGATGTGAATTAAGCACTTGCTTATTGGCCTTCTCTGGTGTACCACTTGCTGTGTGCACCACCAGGGCTGTGAATATGATGGTACAGGATGAAAGTGTCCTTTCAGATGTGGGCATTTTTTTGTCATAATAGGCATTAAGGACTTTCAAGATTGTTAATTTATCAATAAAGCAAAAAAAATTAATATACTCTAGCAAACATTACAATATATCAGTTATGAGTCCTAGGGGAATTGCTGTGTGTATATGTGCAGCTCTTTGTAGTAATATAACTTACAGTTATATATTAATACAGTTATTAACATTATTAATATAACTTACCCAAAAACCTTAATGATGATTTAACTTAGTTTCCACAGGAGTCATCTAAGTTATTAGCATGTTATTTGAATTCTAGAAGTTGCTTTTTCAGAAGCCGTGTTTGACTTTTATCTGATTACATACTATGTAGACAGGAGTGAAGATCCAGACAAAATGGTGGATAACACAAAGTCAGTTAAATACTGATTTCAGAAGTTATGTGTGATAGTATATAAATCACAGGATGCAGCTATCCAGGTTCAATGCTGACACTTAGGAGCACTCTTTATTGCTTCTTTTTGCTAAGGCTATTGTGGACTGCTGGTGCTTGCATTCCCAGCATTTTTTTCTCATATGTTATGTGAGTCAGAGAGACATTTCACATGCTAAAGATGGAATCCTTGTGACAGCATGATGATCCGCCTCCTCCAAGTGCTTCAGCATGGCTGTGCCATGCATTAAATGAATGACTAGATTTTTGTAATGCCAATGTAACTTTATGGGTGAGGATTATTTGTATTTATAGCATCCATAAAGCAATTTATAGTCCTTCTGCTGCCTGTTATTTTGTGCTTTTGAGCAGAAAGAGTGGACTGCAATGACTTGAAATGCAACTCCAGTGTGCTTCAAAGGTTGAAAGGCTTTCCAGGTCAAAGGCAGTGAATGTGAATAGCAGTAATAACTACTCTTTTTTTTTTGTTACCTTGTATTTACAGCTTTGCCTTTGGGCTCTTCATCTCCTTGGGGAGAGCAGATGTTAAGCATGCCTTGGAGCATGCATGTTTTGTAAATCTGCAAATGAGGAAATGGGGGTGCTGAGGTGACATGCTATATCACCTACCAGACTGTGGTGCCAAAAGCAGAACTTAAGTCCCTGAGTCCATCTGAAGGTGCATCTTAAATAGTTCTGTTTTAATCTTTTTCAATCTGGATGAACTAGAAGACTGCTACTCAAAACTAAATTTGAAGTTTAGTGGATAGTCACACTGGGGAGTCTGAGAACAAAGGAACTATATGTTGAAAAAAGGGGCAGAATTGTTCTTGGTATTTGATCCTACCTCTGTCAAAGGAGATGGTGCCTTAACCTCTGCACAGAGGGTTAAAATGCCTTTTGATTGTGGTGGTGTGCATAGGTCTTCACATAGATACAGGGAAAGAAAGATGGGAAGAAAGGCTGAAGGACTACTTTCCATTGGTGCAGCCTCACCTTGAGTCCTGTGTGCAGTTTTGGGCACCACAATATAGAAAAGACATTAAGCTGTTAGAGAGTATCCAAAGGAGGTCAGTGAAGATGATGAAGGGCCTTGAGGGGAAGCCGTATGAAGAGCAGCTGAGGTCACTTGGTCTGTTCAGCCTGGAGAAGAGACTGAGGGGAGATCTCATTGCAGTTACAACTTCCTCATGAGAAGAGAGGAAGAAACTGATCTCTTCTCTCTGGTGACCATTGACAGTATCTGAGGGAATGGACTGAAGTTAAGCAGGGGAGGGTTAGGTTGGATATCAGGAAAAGGTTCTTCACCCAGAGGGTGTTTGGGCACTGGCACTGGCTCCCCAGGGAAGTGGTCACAGCACCGAACCTGACAGAGGTCAAGAAGCATTTGGGCAATAATCTCAGGTACATGGTGTGACTGTTGGGGTGTCCTGTACAGGGCCAGGAGTCAGACTCGGTGATCCTGATAGGTCCCTTCCAGCTCAGTATATTCTGTGATTCTGTGAAACTGGGGAATGGTAACTAACCACAAAATGATTGTGTATTAGTTTAACAACAGCCTCTCCAGTTGTGCTTATTAATGTTAGCTAAAAATATACTGTGCCTCTGTAAACATGCAGAGAATAGCACCTGACACCAAGAAGTTAAATACTTTTCTCATTTTGGCATCGATGTTGTCTCCAGAGGACACATTAATCAAAGGGGGTGGGAGGTATAAGAATAAGACTATAGCATCATTAAAACTGATAACAAAGTGCCTTAATACCCATTTATTTTTTCTCCAGACAGCAGTCCTAATCCATTCACAGAGCTATATTACTGAGTCACACTTCAGTTTATTTTCTGAACTGTAAGAAATTTTGAGAAGACAACGTACACTGCAGTGGTAATTCAAGAACTGAAAAACTGCTACAAAAAATGAAATTGAGGCAAGTGTCCCTGGTAAAAAAAAAACAACCAAAAACCAAACCAAGACTCATGCTAAAGCCCTCCAAGAGACAACAAAGATGTCTCTTGATATACTATCTTTTGTTGGCCAGGGATGTTTCATTATAGAAAACACTCTTACATATTCTCTGAGGAAGTATACATACTTTGAAATCCAGTGGGCTATTTAGCCATAACTTTTTTCTTCTTCTCCTGATGTGAGTAGAGAGCAAAATTTGTATCTGCTGCCTGCATCTGCTACAGCTAATTTTTCAATTTATATAAATAAATAACCTGCCAAAACGAATTACTTCTCTTCAAATTCTAAATACGTTATTTCTCCTTTTCCTTCCCCCCCATCTGTCTTGCTTTAATTATTTTTGCATCAGTTGTCATTTTAGGAGCTGGTTTGGTCTAAAAAGGGATGGTTGTGTATGTCTTGCTATTTTAATTTAACTAATTATGATTGCTGCTTTTTTTTCTTGTTATCTGGAGGCAGAAATGGAGTGGATGCTTATATAACTGTGCTCTTGATTTGATGGATAAGAAGCTGTTCTGATCCAACATTACCTAGTAAAAAAATTACAGCAGAAACACTCAGTCCAGAGTTTGCAAAACTGGTGGGTTGATTTTCAAACATGGTCACAAGAATTAGCCTCTCAAATCCCATTTCAGTCCATGGGACTATAGTCTCTGGTGCATGATTAGTCTGCAGAATGGCTGATTCAGGAATGCATTGTCTGGCACTGTTGGTTAACAGTGCAAAATTTAAGTATCAGAGATATCAGTGAGTTACATAATCTTGAGTGTGACTAACTCCTTGTGGATTTCATGATAATATTTATGCTTTTACACAATTCATATCATGAAGCATCGCAGTGATGACATGATCTTACACTTTTCTTTATATCTGTTCCTTCTTTGGGTTTCTTCAGGTTTAGGGTTGTGCTCCTGTATTACAACATGGCTCATATAAGCATATATAATCTCAAGTACTGGACTCTGTACAGGATATTTGAGAAGAAAGTTTATCCAGCAGTTCTACTGCAAAGGTACTAGCACTAGCCCAGCCCAAGAAAATCTAGTTTTGTCTTGCTTTTGCTTAAATAGACTTGAATTTACCTTTCTTATTCTTAAGGCAAGCAGCTGATGAACTGGCTGTGAGGGATTTTGTGGTGGTAGAAAGAACATATTCTCATTCTCATTCATTTCAAGCTATTTCTCTCCAAATTAAGTAATTAAATGAGCAGAGAAGGTCAGTTTGAATTCAGCATGTATATACTGTAGGGTTGCAGGAGTAGGTTGCAGGCAGCCTTGGCCTTGATAGCTTACAACTGTATCCCTGGGAAGGCCAGCACTGAATGCAGGTGGGCTGATTCCTGTAATAAGAAGCACGTGAGTGGCCTGCGAGATGGGTATAAAAGGCTATGCTGCCGGCTCATACAGAGAGATGCCAAGCTGATGCATGTCTCTGTCTGCTATTGTGCTCTATGCTGGACTTTTTGGACTCTGACATCTGGTGCCCTGTGTTTGTATGTATCGTGGTGATAATTGGCTTTGAGCCTTAGAAGCTCTTGGGAGCCTCTGGCAGTATAAGCTTCATGGACTGCAACCCACTTGGGGGAGGTGGAAAAGCCGGGTGGCATGTAATCCCTGGGCAGGGGTGTGCCCAGGTGAGCCATGAGTAGCCTACATATGCAAGTCCAGGATTGGACTGCCTTATGGGTGACTGTGCCTCTAAGAGGGATGGTGAGCCGTAGCAGCTCTTGCCATAAGGTCAGTGAGCTGTTGTAGCTCTTCCCATGTCTGGCTACTGCAAATGGTGCTGCATTTTTATACTGCAAACTATGTGTGCCCAGTGTATGCTGACCTCTGGAACTGTGTTGGCCGTGCGTACGCCAATGTATACAATACTTCCAAGTTGAATGCAAAGGTCGCAGGTCCACAGCTGCTGTAATTGCAAGGATGCATTATGTTTGCAATGCTACACTTGTCTGTAAAACAAGTTGATATCAGTGCCATTTAACCTGCTTCCTTCCTGGAGCAGAGAGGGCCAGGCTTGCATATCTTAGTCCAGATACTGGCGACAGCAGTTTCCTACAGAGATCTTCTAAAGTGATGAGGATTATTTTGTTCTGGGTCACTGTTACAGGAGACATTCAGGGAACTAGATGATATTTAAGGTCTTGTCCAACACAACCTATTTGGTGATTCTCTCCAACTCCCATCTGTCTGCTTTCCTTGCACATTCTTACCCACCTCACTTCTTACTCATCCAACCTTCTTCTCTTCAAGGATGTTCTAGAGTGAGAGAAACACTTCCTATGTTAGACTGGCTAGTCTTTTTTTTTTAACATAGCACTGAGATCTATTTGATTTGATAATGTTAGATGGACCTTTTTCTTGTGTTGTAATTTGCCACACAATCTTTATATTCTCCTTGTCTTATTTCAAAAAGAGCTCTTCCGGTCTCCTTCTGCTTCACCAAGGTCAGTGCCAGACCATTGCAACCCCAGGACACTCAGGGAAGTGAAATCTTATTCAACCGCAAGTCAGTTGAAGTTCTGGAGACAAGACTTCACTGTAACATTTTGACACTAAATAACATTCTTCCTGTTTACATGACTGAAAAGAAAACAAATTTCATTATGTGCTCTATAAAGTGTTGTGTTTTTGATACCAAAGAATATATTTTTTCATATGTCCTGTGGGAACATTCTAACTGTAACATCTGGAACCCTCATTTCTCAATGCTTTCTGAGAAGATCCTCAAAGTACATCTTTATTGTAATCCAGTTTATCTTTGAAGAGTGTTCATTAATCTATTTATATTTAAAGGCACTTTCATGAATACATATGCTAAGGCACCTTGTAGCTTACATAATTTGTTTCAAACAAAGATTTGTGTTACTTCTTTTCATACAAACAAGTATACATAATTTATCTTTCACATATATATTGTAAACAAGCACATTAATAATTTTATCACATGCTCTGGTATTTCCCACATGAGCAGAAGTGATTTTCTATAGCCTAAGTTAGCCACAATGTTAAAATCTTATAAATTATTTTTTTTCTCCCCTTAGAGTACATACAGTCACTTAGACTATTATTTTCATCTTTTAATAATCTAGTTTGGCTTTTTTCCAGTAGAAAGAGTCTTTAATTTTTAAATATTACTCCATTTGTTCAGCTGAAGAAGAAGTTCCACTTTTCCTTACGATTTCCTGGTTTTTAATACCTTTTGTTATTGACATTAAATTGGGGCCTATGATAAGCCAGAGATACTGGCCATAATTATATGGCACAAGGTACTATACACAGAGCACCTTCAAGTCTGCAGTTATCAACCTACTGCTGCAACATTTTGGTTGATAGGACAGCACTGAGAAAACAGATACCCATCTCAATGAATTATTTTAAAATAGGTATTTTCCATGTATTCTTTAAAAAAATATCAATATCACTCTAGCTTTTGGAAGAACTTGCAGTTTAGTCTTTTCATCATGGATTTCATCCTGGACAGATTCACAACAGCAAGGACAGTTTTGGGAACCTTGTGACTGAAATTATCTCAATTTTCTTGGCAGCTCTTATGGGTGTGTAGTGTATGCAATGAACATTACAAGTGGCCTTCATTACGAGCTTAAGTGGATTTGAGACTGTGCCAGGACTCCTGCCCCATTAATAGCTTGTTCCAGCAATGCAATAAGCAGTTCTGTAGCAAGTCCTTCAGATAGATTGCTTCTCCAGATTGGATACTCAGGTTTGTCCTTGCTGATTTTGTTATCTGTATCAGTTCACTGCTGCCTTAGCATGGTAGAAGGACTTGCTTTTCTGTGTTTTGGGACCTAGAAGACAGTGAACAGAGAAGTAGTCACAAGAATCAGTTCATAACAGCCTAACAACTTCCTTAGTATGATTGTGGCAGCAGTGGAAGTAAATTGACAAAAAGGAAAAAATCTGAAGGATACTGGAAGCTGGGAATACAGTCTGCAATGCCTGGCATGATCAAAATACAGAGAGACCAGTGATGAGAGGGAACTGTTGGCTGACTCTGTCCTAGAGACACTCTCTTTCTCAGGGCATGTGTTTCTAACACAGTATATCAAATTCTTCTTTATCGTTCAACCGTCATCAAGGCAGGAATTAAGGATGACGTTTAGAATTTGGCCCTTGATTGATATGACGGCTTGGCTGGGATTTGAATTACCATATCTCTTTGCCAGTCCCAAATGGACCCGAAATATGTTCCAAGGAAAAATGATCCTACCGTTACCTCATTCTGAAACCCAGTTCTGCTTGTTTTCCCTAGCCATTCAAAAAATATGCATGTGCTTGCTTCAAGGTGTGCTCCATAATTTCCTGAAGTTTGAATTTTAGAATCCATTTACTACCACTGTTCTTATCCTTATGTGTTCTGCATGCGATGGGAGTCTGGTGTCTGAGCATTTCTGAAATAAACAGAAATTTATAGTACTTGCATTTTTACACAGATATGGAAGATTTTGCAGAATCAGATCCTGTGATACTTGTTTATGTACTCCTTGTGCTCTCATACTGCATTCCAACCAGACGGATAGATAACATCCTTATTTGGATCCTGGAGGTAGTCTCAGTGTCCCACAGGAAGAGTCTACAGACACATGATCACCATAAAGCTGAGGGCTGCACATCCAGGAAGGATACACATCTCACAAGATGATCTTTCCCTGTCTATAAAAATTCTTTAATTAATGCATGATCCACAATTCCAAAGGGCTTGTCAGACTTCCCAAGGCCAGGCATATGCAACACTAAGGATCATAACAGGACTCAGATATTCTCACAGTGTTTCACAATAGGCATCTGATGTATCTGAAACCTGACAGCTGTCAGGGTCTCATTGCTAGAACCAGAACAGATCGTTAATGACTGTGGGTTTATTACTGGACCCATCAGGCTCATATTATATATTCTACCTTCTTTATTGTTCCAGTCAACAGCAAAAAGAAAATAAACAAAACCCGACTAACTGAATCCAAGGGAAAAAAGATATTATGGGAGAGTTATCCACTATTTTATCCATATATATTGCATTGTCTCACTTTTGCTGTCCTTGGAAGAAAGGGCACGTGCTGTCTTCACTGTCTTTTTTTCAGATTTAGGGTGCAATGACAACACTTACTCTAATTTTTATCAGCTCACCAGGCAATAACATAATATCTGTTACTTCTGACTCAGCAATGAGGGCCATAGGCCAAGGAATTGTTTTTTTTCCTGAATAAACTTTTTTTTAATATAACAGCCTGGGAAAGAGAAATGTGATGGTCATCTTGAGGTATGTCTGTGTTATACTGACCTCAGTGGATACTTGCTCTGGCAAAGGCCAATTCATCAACATGTTCCAGTCTTTTAGATTTCATATTAAAGTAATAGAAGTTAAAAAATCAGTAATGTGGTGCTTATTAATACTTGTGATGTTTGTTAGCGTCAAAACTTAAATATTTATTAAAATTTCAGTTGAAAAATTAGAAATACTGCTAATTTTTACAACAAATTGAGAGAATCTTTGAGGCAGTTAATCAGATTATGTACTCATGGCCAAATTCATGGTGTTTAAGAGATAAAAGCAGAAAGAGGAGGTCTGTGGTGGTGTCCCCAGGACACATGCAGTTTGGCTATGCTGACAGCATGCTACACAACTGGTATACTTTTCATTTATGAGGCCAGAGGCAGATCTTCTTCCTACCACTGTGTATCAGGCTGTGTGAGCTTTGAATGTCCCCACCATGCTTCATGCCAGGTAACCAGTATGGTCCTAAATGATGTGGCTGTTGCCAGTAACTGCTGCTCCATGTAGTCCTTGCAGTCCTGAAGGGTCTGAGAGGGTGCTCAGCAGCCTGGCTTCAAGGAGAAATAATTGTGAGGGACAGACTGGATGTTGTGATAATCAGTTCTCAATTTTTGTGTAATTTAGGTGCATGATGCCCTTGTCAAAGGATCCATTTTCAGATCCGGTCTGAAAATGTCTGTGTGCCCACTCACCTTCCTGTTTCTTAAAGTCAAATGCAGGAGTCACTAGAGTTCATTGCAGCTGCCTTCTGCTCTGGAATCTACCATAGACCTGGTGACAAAAATATTAAGAGGGAAGCACTGGAAAACGGCCTTTGTTAGTGATGTCTGCCTCCTTGGCTAGCCTGCTCTGACATAGAGAGGAAGAAGAGGCACATCTTAAAGACCCAGAATATCTCAGCTGAATCATGGGTAATTGTGGCAGGATGTGTCTGCCTCCTCTCTACCACAGGTGGTTGGTGCATATGCAAGAGATAACCCAGGCGGGTCACAGGCCCAGCATGGGGTCATCTCTGCTGCCAGGAGGGCTCAGGCCCCAACTAAGAATCAGGGGCCATAATAACATCTTATTCTGGAAAGCGAATGTGGGAAGAGATGAAAGGAAAAGAAACATTCTTGACCAAAAGACATGGTTCTTATGTCTATAAAAGCCCACACAATTATCACGGAGGCAGAAGTCTCCTACACACACCCTGAGAATGTGCGAGGGACTTCTCCCTGGAGTCTGGATGCAGGTTCCATGGTTAATTTCCTGTGAATTGAGGGAAAGGATTTCGATGTGTGCTCCATCAGCAATTAGATGGCAAGAAACATTGGATCCTAAGTTATATTATTTCTTTGGTAGCTGTAAAATTAATGGTACCTTTAACCCCGCATGTAGTACTAGTTGTCTCTTTTTATCTTATCCCTGTGTAGTAATAGTCCAAGTCTTATGTCTGTTAGTTTTGTGTCTATTAAATAAATAATTCATTCTATAATAGACTGAATCAGCCATTATTAAAGAACTCGTGAATGAGATGGGTTTTGGGGTGCTGGCCATCTCAATAAAGCTACTGCCTGCTGCTGGAGGCCTGGGCAAAAGGCAGGGACTTATTTAAAACCCCACATCCATTCATAACAGTAATGAATGGCAATTTGCCATGAGAAAGACAGCTGTGCTGAACAGCACTGGACCAGTATTTGCAATCCTGCATCCAAATATATTCTTGGTATCACTTCATTTATGTTAAGAGGTTCACTGGTCCTGCACTTTTAGATGGTTACTTTCTTGGTTACTTTCTTTTAGATGTCCATTAAGATTATCTTTAATTTCCCTTTCACTGTTTTTGTTTCATGTTTCCCTCTTGCCCCCAATGCTTTGAGAGAAAGAAGTGTCAGGATCAGCCTCACCAGGGAAAACTCCCTCCCCTACCCAAATATGCCTGCTGGTCCTTGTACCAGGGACTCAGGCCCTGGCACCCAGTCCTTTTTGGACCAATGCTGTAGGTGTGCCTATCTTTAATCATGTTCCCTGCTGTTCCCAAATTGTTGTTCTAATTTTCTGGATTGATCTTGGCTTTGACTCACTATCTTGTGTTTGTCTGATGGTTGTTGGACTCCTGATGCTGGAGTTGGATCCTGCTGCAGTTACCACCCCTGCTCTGTTCACCCTGTTTGGGACTGAGGGACTGTGTCCTGCTGGTCGTGTTGCTGCAGTATCTGAGGTGTGGTCACCTTCAGAGCACAGCAATGCTGCTTTTTTGGAGATGCACTGCTCTTTCTTTGCAGTTTCCGAGTTTAAGGCCTGCAGAGTGTGTTAAGGTGTGGTTATGCATGTGTACAGAGGCTGAGACCCTGCCCAGAACTGCTGCAGTACCATGCCGCTGCCAGCATGTGAAAATGGTGAGGTTTCATCTGCACCAGTTAATCTGAAATTTGGCCTGTGATAGCTCCCAAGCTGTGTTCCAAGTCACTATAAAAATACAGGTGATTCCTGCATTCCTGATTTGCTCCTTCCCACAATTCTTATTTGTCAGTCTGAATTAGTCAGATAGTGCAAAAGTCTTTTGTTCTTGCTGAGCATCAGCCAATTGTATTTAAGATGACTTTTCACCACACAGTCCCTTGTATAGAGTTCCCTGCATTATTTGCCCAACAATCCTCTTATAGAATAGGGATGTTCCTTCAGACTTTAGAGTATTATGTAGATAAAGTCCAGTAATTACTGTTAGGGTTGCTTGGACATAACTGCATGCAATGTGATTTTTGGTTTTTCTTTCACATTTTGTCCTCCTTTCTGTGAGGAAACACCTGCTATTTTTCAACTTGGCTTTCAATGCTTCATACTGAAATCATGGTAACTCAAGTAATGAGAAGCAGCCATGAAAAGATAAGAAAGATAAAACCTGAATTCTGACACATCTTTTTAAAAATTATTTTTCAAATAGTATGTTGTATCTGTTTTTCAATTGCTGATTCATACCAAGCCCTGCATCACCTCTGTGCATCCTGATGCTTCTCAGTGTGTTATACTCAACCATTCCCTTTGCTGTCTTCTTTCAATGTGTGCTGGTATTTGTAGTGATAATCAGTTCATGCAGTGAAATGAAGAATGATTCTGCTAGCCCCAAAGGAGCAGTCAGCTCTTCAAATTTGAGTTTAAGGAATTTCAGACAAATGTGTCATTTTGCCTCAGAGATGCTTGAGAGAGTTTTCAAGGCCATTCTTGAAAAGTGTGAAAACAAAAGCAAATGTGAATGTCATAAGAGAGAAAGGTTTGCCTAAGAAAAATATATTCTTCCTGTTATTATGCTGGCTTTTGGGCTCCTAATAGTTAATAAACTTGAAGTGTACTCAGATTCAAAGCTCCTGGCCTTTCTAAAAGGGAAAAAACCTCGTCAAACTACCCTTCTAGTGCAAAAATAGATACTTCAGCTGTCCCAGGGCCAAATATTTAATTTAACATACTGAGACCTATAAAGCCAGAATCTTGAATGCATTTCTCATTTGATGGGAGCTTTGCCAGACATTCAGGAACATGAAGTTTGTCCCTTGGTTTATCTTTAATATGTGTTCGTTTAGGATGTGTGAAAAAGACTGATGATTTCACAAACCCTGAAGTAGCAGGTTTAATGTCATATATGAATGTGTGTTGTTTCACTTAATAAATCTATTGAAGTTTCTTAATGTTTCCTTGAAACCTGATTGTAAGGAGCAGTTTTCTTACCTTCCTTACTGTTACACTGGGTTAGGTGAGCTCTTCTGTGTGTGGTTTATCCACACCTTCAATTGCTAAACAGAGCTCAACAGTGATATTTTCAGGTGATGTGTTCTATTAGAAATGGGATCACGAAATTCCTTTTCTCTCATGTTGCCTGCCATAATTTGCCCAGAGTCACAAAGATGAAAAGACAAAGTAGTCTGTAAAATTACCTTATTGAGGCAGTTTGTAAGGACTGAAATGTAGTCTCATTAAATTTGTCACAGAGAGTTTCTTTCTCATTTCCAGCTTTGATAAAACAGTCAGGTTTATTAAAACTGGCACTTCTGTGTTTTTGTTAAGATTCCTCACTTGCTGCATTTTTTTGCTTTCTGCTACATCGCATATCTGCCATATGTGAAATATATTGTGCCCCAGTGAGCCCACTGGTTTGGAAATGGGATATGAAGTTCTTCAGACCCTGACTCTCTGTGTCTATGAATCCACTTTTGTAACCAAATGTTGCTACAGGACAGCCTTTCAGTGACCTGTATGAAAGAGGTGGCTTAAGTCAGAACCACAACTAGTTGGATGGTAGCAGTATTGCATCAACCATTAAAATGCCATTTAGCAGGAAGCCCAGCTGGGAACTCAGTGCCAAACAGAAAGGTCACCTTCTGCTTCACTCCTTATACTCTTCTCAAGCAAAATGCCAATTGCAATGAAAGGTCGCAGAGCCATTCCCAACCTTGTGTTTCTTTGGGGTGAGAGTGGCTGCTAATGAAGTATATTTCATTGCTTCTACATCACTCAGAAAATGGTTATAAAGCAGTTTGGATTTGCATGGATGTGCTGTCAAATCTAGATCTGTAAATAGGTTTTAACAGCTTCTGAAGCCTTCAACTACTTAAGTCTGTGACAAGATGCATTAAATTTGTACTGATGGTTTAGAGGTGCTTTAAGGAGAGCAATACAGTTTGCTGTTGGATCAAGGCTGGCATGACCAGTGTCTTCTAGTGAGAGGAAGTTTTGTGTTACTGATGCTTGGAAACAAAACAAAGGAGGTTGCCTATTTCAAGGGTCATTTTTGTTCAGAGAAGTGAAGGATGAGTGTGTTATTATATGAGTAACAGGAGTATGTGAGAGTTTCACAAATTTGTTCGATGCTGTAGAGGTGAATTTCTTATCTCCATGGTAAAAGATTATTCCCAATGAGTGACAATGTTCACTGCAAAGTGCTGTTGTCCTTCACATTTGTTTATATGGCAGATTTTGTTAACTTTATTGTTTAGCATAGTAAGTTTTCTTCAAACAAACCCTAAACACTAAGAGTTGTCAAAGGGGACTGATAATAAATAAGACTGAATTTCTAGTAGACGTATGTAAAAATGAAATTGGAAACTCATTAGAAGATTTTGAAGGATTTGTATTCAGTTTTTAAATGAAGAATCAGACCTTAAAGATTAGTCATACTTCTGGGTAATAGCTAATGGACAAATGCAAGGAGACTTGTGGAGAAGTTATTGCTTGTTGAGACATTCTAGTCTCATACAGCATATTTAAGGAGTGGAAAATTCATGTTAGTGCCTAATCCTTCATTTGTTCTTCCCTAGCCTAAATCAGGAATTTTACTGAATTCTTCTTTTCATAAACCTTGGGCTTGCTGCCAAGTCTAATAACAAATAAATGCACAACTAGCTTGCCCTGGACTGAGTGGAAACAATTCTGTGTTGGATTCAGGAATATACAGACTTTCTAAAAAGAAAAGGGATATAATATTTTTTTGTGTGTTCATTCATTAGGAGAAGAAAGGCACTCTTATTGCAGATATGTCACAGCAAGCCCAGGCTACCTGAAGAAGGAACATGTCAACTTCACTGCTTAATTTGGAAAAAGGTTGGGAAGGGATTCTGCAAGAATCATCTACCCTGTTTAGTATTACAGGCTGCAGTATCATGTGAGTAGCTTGCTAGGCACGTAATTGCTGCTGCATTTTCATTGTTTCCCTCACAAGAATGGCCTTGAACATGGGAAGGAGGAAATGAATGACTTCTTGCTTTTTTTTGGAATAGGGAGAAAATGTTTTCTAATGGGCAAAATACATACAGGAACACATTGCTAGCCAGCTCTAGCCTCACAAGCTCAGTTGTCTGAGGTTTTCAAATACTAGCTTTAGCTGTACTGTTTTCGATTACAGACTATATATGTGCAAATAGAATGTGCAGTGGATAAAAATATATACTTCTAACATGAATTGCATGCATTGACTAGATAATGCCATTGAATCAGTGACAGTAGAGGGGAAAATGAACAGAAGAAGCTTGGCAAAGCAAATGCTACATCTGCAGCACCACAGCTCTGGTACAGCCTTTCTGTCTTGCTTATCAATGAATGGCATGTGTCTTACTCTTTGTACGTTGATGCTAAAAATACACTTTGTCTCTCTTATTCTTAAATGCTGTAATCATTCACTGGAGCTCACAGGTGAGTACAATTTCTTAGGAAGCCAGTTTTGCATGCTGAGTAGTTCAAATACTCTGGACTTTTCTGCTAATCTTAATTCCTTTAAGGTAGACTGCTTCACTGGAGTCAAGGTTAGAGGAAGCTTGCAGGGTGGATTTTAAGGAGGGGAATGAACAAGAGGAGGCAGTGTAGTAAGACAGCTTCCCTACTGTGGACCTTAGATAACCAGGCTTGGGACAAGGTGTGCCCTATTTTCTATGCCTTGTTTTTGATGTCCTGTTTTCTCTCTTCACATGCCACTTATAAGTGCAGCATTTCTTCCTTAAAAACTGGTGTAGCTACAGTTTGTGCTGATCCTCTGCCTGGGATATTAAACTGCCTGGGCACTTTATTTTTGTGTAGACTGGTTTGATTACTGAAATTCCATTATTGTCAAAATGTCTCAGCATGATGTGAACCTCTGTTAGCCCCTTGTCTCCTAATGTATGTAACAACCTTTATTAGTGCTGTAATGTCTTTGGTTCCTGTCTCAAATGTAATGGAATTGCCTGACAGATGCATGATAGGGCTGCAGAATGTCTTGGTATGTTCTCTAGGTGCTGCTGTCTTTATTAAATTGAAAGTCCTTTCTGGTTGCTCAGAAACGATCAGTTCTCTTTTGTATTATTTTTCCCCCTGCTGCTTGCAAGCACCTGACTTCTGTTTCTGACAAATCTCTTTTCCCTTTCTTCATTTATAAATTGATCTTTCCATTCTTCTTCATGTTATCGTTCTTTTCTGTATTCCTGTCCTGCAATGTGTGCTAAATGTGTATACTTCAAAATCCTCAATACTCAATAGAAAGGTCTGAGCAGCTTCATCTTTTGTTTCTAGTCCTTATTTTTTTGTTTTGATTTCACTTGTTTTTAAAATCTAGTTAATGAAAATCCATCTACCAAAGTTTTTAATACCTTTTACAATTATTTCTTTTATGTTTGGAACATCATTCAGAGTATTTACTAGGACTGGATTTCTCTTCTATCTTTTTTTTTCCTTTCACAGTTTCAGAAGCAGTGACCACTGCTGCCCATAGGTGTATGGACTACCTTTGTTTCTTACAAAATTTTTGTTCTGAGGGCCTATACGAACAATATAACCCCAGTTTCTCTGTCAGCAATCCAGATCATTAATAATGCTGATAATGACCAAATGCACAGAGCTCAGTGGAGTTATTGCTTGTTGTGAGCTCCTCTTTTGCAATTTCTGTCTTTGTCTACATGTTGCTGAAAAATGTCATCAGTGTAAGGTTATAGTTCCCAAGTAGTATAATACTTTCTTCTAAAATGTCAGATTCAGCAAGAACTACACCTATGAAAATCAGGAAACAAACTAAAGTTAAGATACTTTCAGACACGAACTCCTGACAACCAGGAGATATAGTGAAAATATTCTAAGTGAATCTTAGCTCTCTTTCTGGAGGTAGCAATAGTTAGTGGTAATGTCTCATTTGTCTGTATCAGGGTACCTCTGGTAAGTGAAGATGTAATGAATGATGCAGATTTTAGCTGGAGAAGGCAGTCAGAGCCATGGCTGTGACACATGGTGGTGTGTGGGTCCTGTATGTCTTGATTATAGACACACATTCACATTACCAATGCTGTCTTCCAGATTACCAGTAGCATTCTTACTGTGCTCCATCTCTGAGTGGGAAATCACACCTTGTCCTGCAGTCGGGGCCTAGGAACATAACAGCTGGGATTTGGAGGGTTGTTGTAGGCTTCCATAATTTGTGCTGTATTTTGCCTCATGATATGATCAGTCATCCTCACATGTTTTCAAAGACTTTGCACAAATTGCTACTTTTTCAGACAAATCAATCCCTTTTCCATTGATTGAAAAACTAGCAGGGCTCCATTTCAAGAACACATGATATTTGCCCAACTGAAGAAATAAAAGTCAAGTAAAACAACTGAACATGCTTGGGAAAACACAGTGCTTGCAGGCCATTCTCAGATAAGAGGTCAACACACTGCATGCACACAACAGGCATTCAGGAGCAGCATAACCTTTCCTGTTCCCTTAAACCTGCTTAATCCTTCTGGCTAAGGGATTAAGTACAAACCAATGCAGAGGTATAAACTGTGCCTCTGACAGTGGTCTCACACCTGCTTCCCACAAGGGCCAGGGCATTCACAGAGACAGGCTATTGTGGAAATCTAGCAGGGCTCTTTTATCATGGCATACCACACTCATGGCTCTTTTTGATGCTGGGACTAAGCTTGGCATTCAAAGAGGGTAGGGAGTGGGCGGGTTTTTCCTTACTCAGGTAGTTGCAATGTGGCTTTGGGACAATTGCTTTCAGAAACATGAAAGCCCTTGCCATCACTCTGCCTTCTGACATACAGCACTTCTCTGTGTTTCTGAGCACAATACTATTATTTTACAAGATATCCCAATCATCCTTCTTTGTCCGCCCAGCCCAGACTAAACGTGAACAGAAAGGCAGTGCTGCTTTTCCATCTGACTTGTTTGGTACTGGGAGCTGTTAAAGGTACTGCGGAGGCGGATTGGGTGAGCTAAAGTAGCACCCTAGGCTGCGTCCTTGCAAGTGGTTTTTTGGGGGCACAAAGACGGGAAGTGCTGGTGGCCCACTCCTGGTGATGGTGTCATGGGATCAGATGTGACAGCAGAGAACAGTAAATCCAGTGGAGGTGCAGTTTCAGCACAGAGCTCCCAACAAATGGGCACACATTTTGCCACCTTCAAGTGTGTTGCCTCTCTGTCCTTCTGCCTTCTCTTTTTTTGTCCAAATGTGAGTGAGTACTGAACACCATTTATCTCAGCAACCAACAGGAGGCTGACATCATGTAACTGTAACTTCTAAGGAAATCTTCCCAGTCTTCAAGCAAATTTTGTGAGTAATTGTATTTCCTTTGTTTGTCAAATTGCAACATTTTTGATTTTCTGCTGGGAGAAAGGACTAGGTGACAACATGCTGAGAAAATTTAAAAAAAAATAAAAGTAGGGGAGAAGGGGAGTAAAATAAAGATTCAGAAAGGAGTATGGCAGCAAAATATAGACCAGGTAAGAGCTAGGCAAAGTTGTCAAATATGTCTTCATCTTCAAGAAGAGCTGATAGATCAGTTGGAATAGTCAGTGGAGTGCTGACAGTTGGTGCCAGATGGAAGCACTGAACTAGGTCCTTTGTAAAATGCACCAGATTGTCACAGGATCTTTTAAGGGTTCAAGAGTGTTTCAGTGGTAGATGGGTGCTATGTAACCCTAAGGGAAAACTTGCAGTAGTTTGGGCTCTAAGTTGATTCACAGCTCTGTGTACCCAGTTACCTGTGGAGCACAGCTGTTCATTTAATTCCCTTTGACAGGAACTTAGCATGCAAGCACCAAAACCACTCAGAAACAGAGATCAGTGTCAGGCAAATGGTCACAGATGGCAGGAAGGTGGCAGAGCTGAATCAAAGCTATGCCTGAGCTGAAGCTGAAGGGCTAATATAGGTGCATCTTAAGAAAGCATGCAGATTTTGGAATTCTTTGAAGAACAGATTTTTCATAGAAAAAGTCTTCACAACTTACCCATGACAGGGGCTCCAGTATCCCCTTTCTAGCCACTAAAGATGATCACTGCATTTTACTGACTAATGCTGAAAAATTTCAGATTACTGCCTGTCTGTTCTCTCATGCTTTTTTGTGGTATTCATTATGCCTCATTTTTATAGCACTCCAGACTGCAAACCCTAGTCTGAGATGTCTTTGTTGTGACCAAATGCAGGGGAGGGGAAGCACAAAATCTGATGTCTGATCTGCAGCGTGAGAGCACAGTGGTAATCTCAGTCCTGCTGGTTTGTGGCATATTCAGCTGAATTGATACAGGCTCCCTTTGATTTATCACCAGAGTAGCTACGAAAATTCAGCGGACAACACATACTTTGAATTTCTCTCTGGGTGTTACAAGGCTACTTCTGCAGTAGTTACTTTCATACCAAACTGAAGTAACTTTGTGAAGACATAGGTTTAACAAGTGAAGCTTTTTGAGTGGTTTATCATTTATATCTGCTTGAAATCACTCTAGTTCGTTTCTGCTCTGGGAAGAGACGGCCAAGTGTCCAGACCTGTCACAGCTCCCATGAGACTTGTGCTTCTAGCCCATTCCTCAGCTTCAGTGAGATGCTGAACAATGTGCACAGCTTCTTTTTCTCTGGAAACACATAGACTTTTTGTAGTGGATGGGGAAAGCTGTCCTCCCACGGCTGTGCGACTTTCATATGACAGCTGGGATCATCTTTTACAGCTAAGGAATGATGGAAAGACATAATGTAGTCCTTCCATCAAGTAATATCAGTCACACATGCATTCTGCAGAAGTTCACCTCTGTAGCATGACTCCAGCTATGTCTTTCATATATTGGCTGTCTTAGCATAAGGAATCTGTGAATTTTGGTCTCTATTTGAACATTTCTGTTTGTTTTATTTGAAAATAGGCTTTAAGATATGGAATAATGTAGAAATCTTTGTTAGAAAGCTTCCTTGTCTAGAAATGGACAGAGGGGGAAAATAGGAGAAAGTTGTCTTGAGAACAAATAAATCCATGTGTTCAGGGTTGTAAATTGTCTAACTTTTAAAAAAGAGATTTAAATTTTTAATATGTATTCCAACACTCTGGAAGAGGATATATTAAAAAAATTAAAATATTCCCTCATATATACACAGGATATTATACAATTATATCTCTGCCTAGGCTATGCTTCTGCAACAAGTTTGAAACAATTGTCAAAGTCAACTCCCCATCTCTATCCCAGCAGTATCTCATGCCAGAAACATCTAGAACACATAGGCTTTTAAAGCTGTGTTCTCATGTGGTATGATCAGTCTGTTGAGTTGTATGTTTATTTTGAGAATATACAGTAGTCTGTGTTTACATCAGGATCACTGGGGAAGTTTCCCAGGAATATCAGTGAAAATCCTTAATTTTTCTTTGTTGATAGTACACATGATCACATGAGCCATTGAGGATTAGAACTCTTCTCTGGACAGCTTGCATAGTTTCAATTGCTGTCAGCAGAATAGTTTGTTTTTACTTTAAAGCATTTTCTCTCTGCCTTTTTAAAATTCTTGAATCAGCTGTGGTTTTTCTTCACGTTTAACCACAAATTGAATCAAAGGATTCCAGTAATGATTGTCCTCATTGTGCTGGGTGGGTCTCTTCTTGCTGCATTTACAAAACCCTGGAGACATCTATGTTGCGATTCCTCCTAGACAAAGACACATGAGAAACCTAGGAGATGTTCTGTTGATAATTGTCTCTTCATTATAAAGACATATGTAGCCAACTCTTTCAGGAGCAGGTCTTTAAATTAGAGGGGGTGAATCCTTAAACTGGGGATTAGTCCGTCAGATGATGCTGTTGCAGATCTAGAAGATAGTATTGTGTTGTTCAGGCAGCAGGCAGGTTGATTTGATTTGTCTTTTTTTTTTTTTTTTTCATGAGCTCTACCACTGGCCTCTGGTACAACCATGGGAGATTCACTTTACCCTGTTTACTTCCATTTCCCTAAAATTCCTTCCCATTTTCTTTAGGCTTTAGTATCTTCAGGGCTGGAATTATTTCTGGGACTGTACAGCAGTTTGCATACGTAGGTCTTGTCTTCTGTTTGGTCTTTCAGTGACCTACATTATCAACAGAGCAACCTGGATAGTGTTGCTTGCAAACGTTATACTCAGCAAGCATCTCCAGTCTTGCAACATGTCTGGCAAAGACTGTTTGCTGAATGTCCTAAAGCTTTTTACCACCTTTCACCCCCTCATCTGATGCAGTCTGTTGAGGAATCCATTCAGTGCAGGTAGCTCAGTGTGCAGCTGCAGTGTGAGCTGCAGGTTGAGCTCTGGGTCATGGAAGCCCAAAGCAAGAGGCTATGAACTGGTGCTGACCCTCTGCATAACAAAGGACCCAGGCACCCGTGGCCCAGCCAGGTGACTGGACACTCCATGGAGTCGATGACCCCAGACTTTCATGTGCATAGACTATACGTGAGGGTATAAAAAGCCAGGGTTCCCTTTGTTTGGGGTCCCTCCTCCTTGGTACCCAGCTTGAGCTGTCATTTTGTGGTTGTGCCATGATTAAGTTATTTTAAGGACTGAGATATGTGAGACTCTGCTCTGGGAAACCTAAGGTTGAGCTAGTAAGGAAAACTGATCTGACTCACTGTGTGAGCGTGGGGTGTTGCGGCTGTTGCTGGGGTTTTAGTCCCAGCTCAGGTGGTGTGAGTGTGACTGCCAGAGTGGCTCCTAGATGGTCAGACAGGGAGGTTTCCTGAGCACAGTCTGCTCTCCAGCTCTTTCTCTTGCTATAGGCAATCTGGGGTTTCCTGTTGGCCTCTCTTGGACTCACCGGACAAAAGATTCTTTCCTGAAAGTTTCAGGATAACCACCTTTAAAAAACTAGCTTTGAAACCATTTTCAAATTCTTGCTGAAAATGGTATTGCTTCCCGTAAGGGGCAAACTCCCAAACCAGATAAATAAGTATGCAGTTTGTAAAAGGGCTCTGTTTCAGCAAATTATTTATGAAAGCATTAATAAAGCCCAGCTAACATCTTCACTCGGCCTTACAACTTGCTTTCTGACTGCATAATAATGTACATTTTTCTTTTGACAAATCAAACATCCCTCGTTCTTTCCCCTTAGGTTGCATTTTCTTTAATAATGCTTTTGGATGTCAGCTGAGCCAAGTTTTCAGGTAGGTACAATGACACAGTGGTGTACTACAGTAAATTCCCCAAGCTTGCACTCTATGTCTTCAGTACATTGGACGCAATGAACCTTGAGGGCCTTTATTTTTATGACAGCAATAAATTCACCTAGTGAGATGAAGACTTATTTTACAACTCTTCCTTTTGATGATAGTAGCACTGTATAGTGCAAAGCCAGTGAAACTAGACATGCTTAAATAGTACAAAGTTTCAAAAAGGAGAAAAAAATACTGTGATTGCTGTGGAAAGAAACTGAACTATTCACCTGTCCAAACGCATCAGAGGAAAAGGATTTTTACCGTATGACCACTCTTTGGACTCTGAATCTGGCAAAGGAGAATACTGAAGGACAGGACTCAAAGCCTCCACAAGCTGAAAGTATATATTGTATGAGCTCCAGTATAGCAATAGGGTTCATTTGAGCACTCTCTGTCAAGGATCAAGGCCCATGATTAAAGAAAATGACAGATAAGCAAAAGTGTCTCCCAGCCTTCTTAGCAAAATGTGGCATGCAGAGATGAGACCTAAGGTCAGGTTTGCTGTCACAACTCTTTTGTTGCTTATCCATTATGGAATTTCTTTGGGCCAGGACAGATTAAATCTAAACCACTTTATTGGCTTAAGTCTTTATAGGAATTTCATTTTGTGCTCTCTTTTTAGCCACAGAGTTAGGCTTCAACCAACAAAATTAAAAAGAAATAAAAATTAATTTTCTTGTAAGTGAGGATTTTCTTTTAAGGTAGAAAAAAATACACATCTAATAAGAAACATTTCTATGCTGATTATTAGTTGAACACATTTTTTGACAGCTGGGTTATATGCCATGCCAATAGTAAACATGTGTGTCACCTTTATCTAAATATGGGACTGTCAGTTTGCTGCTGAAAAAAATAGAAAGTATGGAAAACAGCGAAGATTCACTAATAGCTGCTTTTAAATTTCATGGACAGGGTAAGCCTTTTGCAGAAATCTAAGAACCAAAAGTAATTGGGTTTCAGTCAGAGTTTCTGTTACAGGCAGAATTTCCTCACACGTTTCTTTATCATAAATAATGATTTCAATTATTCTTCTTGCAAATTGTCTAAATTATACCTAGCAGATTTCATGGAAATATGGCCTCTTTTGCACCAGGTCAATGGATGTTAAATATCAGAAGAACCCTTCAGACTCCAGAATCTTTTGTGTCACTTAGTGCATTTAAAGGATTTACTGAAAGAGCAGATAGGGTCTGGGAAAGGCAGGCAGCTTACATTATTGGATGCCATACTGTCCTAAGCCTATTCCTCCATAGCTGTGACTCTTGGAAAAGATACTTAATTCTTTTGTCCTTCACTCTCTGTCTACAGTCAGGTTTGATTTATGTAATGAATGCATGGTACAATATGAATGTGTTAGCAGTGTTTATAACTGAAGAATTACTCCTAGAACTGCAAGGTCTGCTTCTTTCCATTCTGTGGAGAATGAACATAATTGTGGATGTAAATAAGGCATTTGTACAGGCTTTAACTTGGAATACATCTGTAACTGAGGTACCAGGACACACACTGTCTTGTATCATTAGCATGTTACAAGAATACTGTTTTTAAAGGATTAATTCCCTAGTTTAAACAATGCAGAAGATAAATCTTTAGCACAATAAATGGCAAATTCATTTCAGAACCTGAAGAGCAAGGTCTGTTTAGCTGAACCAAAAATAGACTGAGAAGACACTTGATTGCAAGACATCAGTACTTTCAAAAGTCAAAATTACTAAATAATAATGTCCTCATTAATCTAGCAGGGAAAGACATGAAGAAAATGAATAGCTGGATTTTTCATACAAAGAAATTAAAATTAAGAATCAATACCTCATTTCTAAGAGTGAGATTGATTAATCACTGGAACAAATATTAAGGGATATGGAGTCCTTATTTCTTGAAGCCTTCAAATGAAGTCAGAGCAATAAAAACCATATTTTTAGAAGATATATTTTAGTAAAAAGAAAAAAAAATTGCCAGCTCAATACACAGGTGATGATCAAATTTTAGGGCATGTATTACACAGAAGGTCAGACAAGGGGATCTGATAGCCATTTCTGGTGTTAAACTTCTGAGTGAAAGCAGACCAAGGGAGAGAGCTGATTCTCAGTGTTTTCAAACACTGAATAAATTGTTAACATTTATCACCCTGCCTGTGATTTCAGCTTTATGCTTGTGCAACACAAAAACATGAAATCCAGAACACTCAAACTGCAGTTGCATTATACGGATGGCAGGCAAAGTTTTATCATCTAGCACTGGGCTGCTGTTGTACCTGGGAAAAATATGTCTTCTCTGGCACTGAATCTCATCTGCTTTATGCAAAAAAGAACAAGGAGGAAGAAAATATACACATAACTGCACTCCCTATCTGATAAGAATTATGCTTGTGTCTTACACAAAAACCAGAGCTGCCTGCATATTCATGAGGTAGGTACATTCAGGCCCCTATAGACATGGAATTTGATTAACATGCAGTTTCTGCATCACTTGATGGAAATTGACATTCCCTAGAAGTTAAACGTGATAAACCATGACCAGAAGACCCTGCACTTTCATATGCTTTATTGACTAAATGTACAGGTGGACAGGTCATGTATGGAAAGGCTTTGGTTGAAGTTGTCTAAGGGTATGTAAAGGAGAGGAATGACATAGTGTTTTGGCACTGGGCATTGAAAGATTAGATGAATGGAAGTTTTATCAAGTTGTATCCTTGCAAGGGGTGCACATGGGATGGTAGAACAACAGCAAGTTCACTGATCGATCAGTTGTACCTGAGCTAGACTTCGGTAAAGTTCAGCACAACATCACAGAGTGAACTCCTTGAAAAAGGTCTAATCATATACAGTATGCAATTTTTATGAGAGGATGCCGATGACTTTGTAGCAATGAATCATAAATAGAGCTGATGCAAGAAAGTAAAGAATGGGGAGATCAGCAGAAGTGAGGCACCGGTTTGTACTAGGACTGGATTTCTAGAAAATCGCGTATTTATGTGTGAACCGAACTTTATGTGTAATACCTGGAAATCTGTGGGTAAATAGATGCTTAGAAAACAGGGATAGGCTTATGAATGTGTTTTAAATACTGAGAAAAGCCTTAGTCTGACAAGTAAAAGATTTAAATACTGGGCTGTTTGTGTGAGATAGTGATGGTTATGTCTCCTGTAGAAAGCAAACCTTTTATAAAATTTGAGATCCTTCAGAGACTAAAATAATGCCAGTTACATTGCTTGTAGTTGGCTATTGAGTTTCAGTATTTTCTGGGGGAATACAGTGAATTTTGTCCATTTAATGACCAATGAGGGATGCCAACAATTTTAAACACTTGTCGCTTCTATAGCAGTATAGCAGTATAACTTCCTTTTGTGATTTGTGTTCTTCTTAGTGCTCAAATATTTGTGTGAATGGTTAAGTTTCAAGAACTCAAGTGAAAACTCCCTTGTTTTGTTTTTTTTTCTGGTAACAGTGACATTTTTCTAAAGCCTTTGGAGGTGTAAGGAGCTCTATAAGAATTTAGAAAATGAGAAAAGGTTTGCCCTTGTATTTTTGTGCCTGCCTTTCTCAGGATAATATCACCCTGTTAGACTAGTTTTAATTTAATTTCGCTCTGTTTATTTGCACTGAAATATTACTGGCTCCATAAAAGGAACTGTCTCAAATGCACTGGTACAAATACATATTTCTTTTCATGGCCTGATCTAAAATGCATTTCAAAGAAAATGTCATAGCAGGTAGCGCTATGTCTTTTAAAATTCACAGGTTAGGTTAGAGGGAGTGTTTTGTCTTTATTCAATTTTATAAGGTTTTTCCAATAAGGTCCTTTTCATCTGCGAGTAGTACAAGAGGGCTGGAGGGAACCTGGCAGAAAGCTGGAAAATGTTCATCCAGTGATTTCAGATGTATTTCTAGAAGCAAGTAAAAATACCACAAAGGGAAATGTATCCCACTGTTAGAAATGCTGTGAGCAAAGTGTGAGAGAGGGATCACCATCCAAGGCAAGCAAGACACTTCAGAGTGCAGGCGGCAGGTGACTGTTCAGCATGATTGAAAAAATTGGTTTAATAGAGGCAAGATATACAAAACCAAAAAATTAACAGCTCAGCTACTTGGAGAATTACTCAGCATGCAGCATCACAGCAGAATGGAGTTTAATTCCCTGTATTTACAGAGGGACCACAATTCTGGTCTTAAATTTTTAAGAACACATTAATGTTTTAACACAGGTCAAAATGTATAGCTGCCTGAGATGAAATCCCCAGTGCATAGGGTAAAATAATTTTAATCCCCTGCAAACAAAACAGAACAAAAGCTAGTAAAATTATTTTGGTTTTTTCTTTCTCTCTCTCCTTCTTTCTTACTAAGCAGGGAGCACACAGTGAATAACAAGAAGTGTTTAAATCATGCATATTGTTTTCTGTGTTGTTGCAAGCATCAATTTTATGGATGCATATGGAGTGAATGTCAAAAACTGCATCTGGATGTTTTTCCCTGAGATTTTGACCATGCCATGTTAGAAGGCATTGTATTAATATGTACACTGTAGCTTCCAGGTTGCAGCCTTTCAAGCAAGAGGGCAGTCTAATGAACTGCTTTTCAGCCACAGTTCCGCCTTGAGTAGTTATTAATCTGCTGTGTGCCCCTGGCCCTGTGCTGGTTCTGCATATGTGTTTGTGCAGCCATTCAGCTGGACGAGACTTCCTGCTTCCTTGCAACCTGATTACATAAATGTTTTTACCACCATTACTTGAAGGATAATTCAGGGACAAGAAGAACAGCACAGGGTACTGGAACCAGCTTAAAACAACGCTGCTATTTGGATGGCAAACCAAATCTAGAAAAGGAAACCTGCTGTTACTACTAATCTTTGTGAAAGTATAAATCTGTTCACCAGAAACCATTTAGTTTTAAGCTAAAATATCTAGTATAAAAAAAAAATAAATTGGAAAACCTTTTGCTGAGTGCTGAGGAAGCTTCATGCTAATACTGCTATATAGTGTTTATAGCAGATGGGAGGCAGCTGAGCTGTGATGGAGCATCACTCATGGTAGCAGTGTTGGCCAGCATTTGCAGATTCAAAGAGTGACAGGTCCGTGACAGGTCTCATTGCAGTCATTGTTGTTGGTAACCTTTCCAGCTGAGGGCACCTGCTGTAACAGAACCAGGCAGGTCTTAGCCATCAACCATTTAAGACAATAACAGCTTCAATGATGAATGTGCCACCTGAGGCCCTCCTAGTAAAACTGTAGTTCACCCTGCTAATAGAGCAAGTGTAAATGTTTTGGAAATAACATACAGAGTGTGACAGCAGTGGGTGATCAATCAGTTGTGAGTGGTGGAAGTCTTCATGGGACGTGGTATTCCTGAGCCATTGCTTCAGTCCTCTTTTCCTTCCACATGGCTTAATGGGAATACAAAACCATCACTCTGAAAATTTGGTCTTGCCTGCAGACTTGCTGCAGAGCTTGCCACAGGAGGCAGATCTTTAAAACACAGCTGATACTGTAGGGACTTGAGCCACAGACAGTTTGGCAAAGGGCTCTGGTTTTAGGGCATCATTAGTAACTTTGTTCTGAATCTGCCCAGAGATAAAAGCAGTAAATGTAGGAGAAAATGTTTTTTTCAGAGCATTGTTTCTGACCCTTGCAGGGCCATGAGAAACCAATCAACGTGTTTATAAAATCTCTATGGGGATTCCTTTACCTTATAAACAGTCACCGATGATTTGGAGTGCTGCTTAATGAAGCTACCATGGGGTCTAAGGCCACTGTCCGAGTTGCTTGTCTCACTGCAGTCCATTGAGGTGTAAGCCATTGAGAACTGGTGCAGGGACTAAGGAGTGTTCTTGGCTTTCTGTTGTTCAAGGGAAAGTGCTTTCATGTGTATTTTTCTTGGTTTTAAATGCNTCCTGAAGTTCTTTTTTTTTCTTTTGAACTTGAAAATTCACATGCAATTACAGACTTACCAGATGCTTCAGCTCAACAAGAAATGCTCCTGAAGGTTGTGGTAAAACCTCAAGCTTTGGTAATATTGAAAATCTTGATTTCTTGTAAAGTGATATGTTTAGGGTCAGGCTTTTCAAATAAACCTTGAAGTAGCAGGATAAGATAAGAACCAGAAGAAAGGGTAGCAGCTTGCTCTTGCACATTAGTACACACAAAATGAATTAACAGGCTTGGACTCTTGAAGCCTTGCATCCAAATCCTGCATTGTTGAGACAATTTTCAGGGCTTGTTAAGTATCCAACTTTTTTGTAGCAGTTTTGCACAGATGCAAAAGCAGCAGGTTCCATGTCTGTGGAGGAGAGGATCAGGTTATATTGTATTGGAATTGTAATATACAGCCTATATTAATTTTCTCATTTTATTTGTATGAATAATTAATGCTTTAATTTTCATATATTCACATAAGTAAAATAGAATTTCTTATTTCAATATAATAATTTCCTGCAAAATAAGTATTCTGCAGGGATTTACATAGCATTAATTTCCTACTTGTGTTGTTATAAATATTTAGAAATTGTGTGTAGGTGGATCTCTTATGGTTAAAGATGTCATCTAAACCATTATTTTCTAGTAATTCCTTGAATCATTTGTTATACCATTAGCTTTGTCTCTCTTAGCCAATTGCAGTAGTAGCTTAACTGTAAAAATAGCAAAACCTCTTTCTTAAAACAGCAATTTTTGTTAGATGGCATTAATAATACTACAGCTCATATTTGGTATTAGTGCTGGCAACTTTCATTTGAACATCTCGGAGCACTTAAGGAATGTCAGCTGATTCAGACTATCCACTTTCACAGCAAAACATCTTTTCTACTAATGTCAATTCTCATCTTGAGTTTTGATCCAACTTTCTTTTTGCAATTGAAGCATGGGAATGAAACAATTTAGCCTAAGGATCAGGAGCCCAGAATATAACACAGGAATTTTGATTTGACACAGGGAACAAAAGATCTTTAATGTGTCCTCTGATGTGAAATATTGCAGTACAGAACAGGAGTTTGGATGGTCACAGAAGGTCAGATTGTTGTCCCATGAAAGGGAAAACCCTTTCATTTTACAGATTTCTCAAACACAAATAAAAGATCCAATTGAAACCTTAAACCCAAGAGAACACTGCTTTTCCCTTTCTATAGGAGCTACTGTAACGTTTCCAGCAGCTCCGAAGTTTGATTGTGTTTTGAGAATTAGTTCCATTAAAAAATGTCATATTCATAGGTCATTCAATGCTAATACTGTGCATTCAACTACTGTATAAATTCTAGTGTTCAATCTAGGCTGGTTTTTAATACCACAAAGGAAGCAATCATATAAATAAACCCATATTAATAGAATAATTGGGTGACATTTAAAGCAGTGACCTTCAAAAGGTGCTTAATGGCTTGCCAGGATTAGCTGTGTTTGTGCTTGGAGAAGGAATTGCAGATCAGGATTCCTGGCTTCCTTCATGGCTTAGGCACTGGTACATCACTGCCTGTCAGCTTGTGACAGTGTCCGTTGCACAGTACATTTGCACATATACATCTCTGTACTCCATGGGGGCTGAGTTGCTGGTACTGTTTGTTACATGACTGCAGATGTGTAGTCCTTTTAACAGCAAATATTCATCTTACTTGAGGTTTTGGCAAAAACATAAAGAAATATCACCAAAAGCTTAGCAAAATGCTAGATGAAAACCCAGTAATTTTAGCTTGCCTAAAACATTTTGAAGGTATTTGTCATATTAATAATTTAATAATAATTACAGATCATTTTGGGGAGCTTTTAATCTAATCATATATTATTGAAAAGAATGAGTTTGTTCATAATGAAGTAATAGCTGGAATGTTCATTAACTTGTTGGAGCAAAGTCATATCAATTTTAGGTGAAATAGACACAGTGGGCATAGTTCCAGGAGGCTTTCCATTTTTTCCACATCTCATCTGACCTAATTACTATGGACTAAACACTTGCTCACATTTGAGTTCTCATTTATTCCAAAATAAAAGAACAAAATCATGGAGATGCTCTGACTCCATATTTGTGAGATCAAACATTTTTGTTCAGAACAACAACTAAAATTTCAACATAGATTTTTTTTTCTTCTTTGGTGCTGTTGTCTTTTTCTGAAATGTTTGCACTGTCTTAACACGACATCATTTAGACAAAAGGGAGTATTGTATTACAATTCTTGTAAAAATTCATAAACTTCTTAAAGTTTTCTATAGTTCTAGAATATATCTACAGGTATCTGTGAATATTTAATGCAAAAACATTTTTTAAAATCAATATATACAGCATAACAGAATTATTACAGGTTTAAATCTCTGATTCTTCAGCGAATAGAACTGCAACCTGCCATTGTGGTACTACATAGTTTATGACCTAATTTTATCTGGTTTAATATTCTTAGTTCTTCTAAGTTTGTTTGCTGCCCTGAGTAAAATTATATGATCCGTAGAAAAGATTAGGGAACAGAAAGCTCAGTAATGGCAGTTTTGTGTATCTGCTATCTGAAGACGTTATTATAGGGCTAAGATGATTTGAGGGAGCCTATGAACCTCTTATAAATTATGGTAGATTTTTTGCAGTCATTCATAAAAATATACTGTGGAGTTTTTCTGTAAGGATACAAAATCTTTCTCTGGTGGACAGTCCAGAACATCTCTAGGAGTCAGAGACAAAAAGCCATGTTAATGCAGTGACTGAAAAACAAGCATACTGGGGAGGCAGATAGATTACCAGCAATGGCATAAGGAAACATCTAAACATGGATGTCGCTGTTGAGCGCTAGCCGAGTGCAAGAACCAGACTGGATCGGGTGAGGCGGAATTCTGATTTTATTATTTAATTCTAAAACTTATATAGACTTTTAAAAGTTTCTCCGGATTGGGTCAATTCAAAACCTCCCCCTAGGCCCATAGGCCAGGTAGAACTGCCCATCTTTCCAGAGACAGTTTCAATAACATCCAAACCTTATCTTTATTTATAGAACACAGGGAGAAGAAGAGAAAAATTCCCATGGGAAAGAATCTGTGCTACCACACATGGAGATAATCATGAAGGTTGGGTAAGAAGTCAGACCAGGTTACTCACAGAATCATCACAGAATGGCTTGGGTTGGAAGGAGTCTTAAAGATCATCTAGTCCCAGCTCCTCTGCTGTGGGCAGGGACACCTTCAACTACACTAGCTTGCTCAAAGCCTCATCCAGCCTGGCTCTGAACACTGCCAGGCATGGGACATCCACAACTTCTCTGGGCAATGCATTCCAGTGCCTCACCACCGTCACAGTAAAGATTTTGTAATATCCAATCTAAACCTACTCTCTTTCAGTTTGAAGCCTTTTCCCCTTGTTCTGTCATTATATGCCTGTTGCAGAGCAGCATGGGTTAAACATGAAAAGCATGACTCATTTGCTAAAGATGGTCCAGCAGGAACTATGAGAAAGATACATAAAGAAGTCACATGCCCTTTAAAAAGTCCCTCCCCATCTTTCTTGCAGGTTCCCATCAGGTACTGGAAGGCTGCACTTAAGTCACCCAAAAGCCTTCTCTTCTGTAGGCTGAACAATCCCAATTGTCTCAGCCTTTCCTCCTAGGAGAGGTGTTCCATCTCTCTGATCAACTTGATTACCCTCCTCTGGACTCGCTTGAACAGGTCAATACCCTTCCTGTGTTAGGTAATCAGAGTTTTTTCCAATCTGGTCTTGAAAACTGCCATGGACAGAGACTAAAGAACATTTCTGGGCACTACTTGACTGTCCTCTTGGTGAAATAACACATTTTTTTTAAGACCAATAAATGCTACTATGCTAGTGAAACAAAGAAGTCCATGAAAGATTGTTTTCCCTAGCAGTAACTGGTTTTTATTATTATTTTTAATCCCTCCCGGTGTCTGAGTGGTACAGGCTGCATCAGTTCATCTCCATACTCTGAAACACAACTGAATTCAAAGCATCCTTCTTTCTGGAAAAGCTGCCCTTAAACAGTAAATCCCCTTGGCATTAGCACCTTTCTAGGTGATCTACACGGTTACCTGTGAGAATGCCTGGAGGTCTGGCAATAGGCAGCCCCCTGACTCCATTCAGACTCAAGTGCTAGGGGATTTTAGGTGCATGGAGGATCTGTGTGAGTCAGCTGGGGAGCCAAGGAGTACAAGGAGGTCTTCCAGAGCTGAGACAGGAGTCTGAAAAAACTGTGAATTAGCCTTACTGTTATAAGTTTCCCTATAATAATTCTCCCTAATCAGATTCTAAAATACATGGAAAATGTATTTTAAAAATGGTTTTCTGGTGCTATTCAGCATTAATAAACACGATAAGCAGTCACACTACCTCAGTATACACTGTCTTTCACGTGAAGAACTTGAAGTGCCTCACAGACACTAATTAATTAAGTCTTACTACACACCTGGCATGAAAACACTTCAGGGGAGTTTATAATATCAGTTCGTTTTACATTTACATTAAACACAGCACAGAAAGGTTAGAAGATTACTCCCCAGTGACACAGCAAGTCAGAGCTAGAGCAAAGAGCACAACCCCAAGACCCTACTTGGATGTTGCTCTGCTGGAACAGTGGAAAATATGTACTGCAATCATACAGTTTATGGCAAGATAAATTAGCTGTCTAAATATTTATTTACACTGCAAATTTGGGATAACAGAATATTGCTGTGATTTAGTGAAGTTCATATTGTACAGATTGAGAAATAAATGCAGAGTAGTGCATCAAAGAACTCATTTCATGTTAGCAGCACAGAAGCATGCTACTAATCCTCTGCCATCCACTTCTGCAAATGTGTTGTAGATGCAGCAGCAGGACTAATCTTGCTTTAAGAAAAATGACCGCAGCTAGAGGGAACTGGCTCCTCTGAAGTCCAAGGAATGGTAGTAATAAAAGTTTTTGATGATCTTACTCTCCATCGTCTTTTCATGTCTCTAGCATTTCATTTTATTAGCCTGAGTCTGCTGAGATGAAACTCCAAAAGGAATAGCAATTGTGATTAAGATCTCTTTTTACCAAATGCAAGTGTGTCTCAAAATACTATATATGGACCCTAACAATATTAGGGGGCTTAATTTCTTTTGAGTCAGCATTGGGAATTTTCTGGGAAATCCTCAGGAGATTTTCCCAAGAAGGTGGTTGAGTCACCATCCCTTGAGGTGTTCAAGAATGACTGGAGGTGGCACTTCATGTTATGGTTTAGTTGACAAAGGGGTGATTGGTCAAAGGTTGGACTCCATGATCTTGGAGGTCTTTTCCAACCTAAATGATTGTGATTTTTTTCTGAAAGTAGAGTTCTAATGAAAAGACTTGAAGTAGAGGTCTGTATTGCAATACATTTTAGCTCAGTTGGTTAGAGCATGGTGCTGATAACACCAAGGTCATGGGTTTGATCTTCAGATGGGCCATTCGCTTAAGAGTTGGACTCAATGATCATTGTGGTTCTCTTCCAGCTCAGAATATTCTGTGATTTTGTGAAATTCAAACACATAGTTCAGCTTCTGTTTTCAAGCACGGCAGAGCAGAAGACTTCCATATTTAGTGCTTTTAATCCTGTTAAATTAACACACATTCCTAAAGGTAATTCCATCATTTTAGAAAACACTTTCTGCTTCATTGAGACCTACATTCCAAAGTCTAGAGGAAATGGATTTCTCTCTTGTTCTTAAAATAAAATCCTTTTGAAAGGCCTTTGAGTGATTTCTTCCTCTTTTTGAAAAGATGGTGGGACTGGGGCTTCTTTTTGCAGTGCTGTGTTGGTGGAACCCACATCATGCCTGGCTTTCCAGTGGAGTTTTCTACTAATGACATCAGCATCCCAAAGCACTTATTTCTCAAGTACTCATCTTGTTTTAATTTGAGCTGCCTTCATTGATGGGAGGAGTTGAGGACATAAACTCTTAATTAAAAAGGTAACAAGTTTTGAGCTACATCCTGATTTCTGTTCTTTGTGTGCTGTAGATAGTTGATATCAGATTTCCTTGGGGCATTTGTAGGGTTGGATAATAACAGGATGGTGGTATGGGGTGAGAATACAGACCCATTGTTTTTCAAAGCTGATTTATTAGGCTTTCATAACTGCGAAACACGTTGTAAGCCCATAAATTTACATTCATTTTTACTGATGTGACCCAATTACAGAATGAATTGAATTTCATTAAAATGTATACACTGGCTCTCCTTCCAGTGCTTATTGTTGTCTGCCTTTTGTATCTTATTGAAGACGAGACTTTCAATGAAGTCTGTAGGCTAAAGCATTTTATGTTTGGACTCAGATCTTACCTCTCAGCTTGGACTCAGATCTTACCTCTCAGCTCTGTTAATGCTTTTTTTCCCCCTCTTTGTAGTCAGCCTAGTTGTATTGTTTTCAAGTACTAAGGGTAATCCTCCAGCTTTCACAGACTTTGTCAGCTGGCTTGATGCATGATCCACTTTAACTTGCAAGTGGGTCCTCATTTCAGTGTAAGAAGTTACATAGTATACACCTTCTTCTTCAGCTTTAAGGTGATGCTGGGGAATGCACTCACTAACTTTCAGCTCATCCACATTGTTCCCAAATCTATGGGGTATAGTCCTTTATTTTTAATATAGCATATATATATATTCTGGTGGTGATAAGTTTGAAATTGGCAGAAGGATGTTGAATTGAATGCCTTGAAGATGAAAGTTCTTTCCTCACAAATGAGAAACAGCTGAAACAGTACACCAGCTCCATAAACTCATAGAGCAAATTCCCTTCTGTACAAAGCAGCTATTTAAGTCTTACTTTGGACCTGCTTTAAAAATAACTGTTGAACATGTGGCCTTTAATCTGTTTTTCTGATTTACCAGCATAGGCCATCCCAGTTAATATATGTCCCACTTTGGGAAGGAGAAAGTAAAAACAGAACGTTTGTTTTTCTTTTATCGTATGTCTTGAGTCAGTGTGTTTTAAGGGGAGATGAATGCTAAAGCTGCTGAGACCTCGCTGAAGTGGTTTACTTATTAAACCATATTACAGACACAGTGGTGATGAAGATACACACAGCAAACAACCCAAGGGGAAGACTTGGGTTACTGCAGCTGCTCTTTTCTACTGTATCAGTTAATGAGACGGAAGAAACTACCACTCTGTATGAAAATTGTCCAATTTGTATCGTATGACAGCCATCTTCACCTCCAGCTGGCTGCGTGCACTTCATTGGAGAACTGATAGGCAAGGTTTCAAACACCAATTGCATTTGCTGAAGTAATCTGTTGCTCTATAGTTTTCTGTCAAATATGCAGACTAAGTCTCATCAGCTTTAAATAAAATAATATGAGGCATTCATCAAGAAATAGCTCTCTTTAAGTCTGTGCATGAACTGTGAGAGGGAATACTGTGATTTGTATGGCAAGTTTTCCCAAGGTAATGTTGGTGTTAAGAGTTGTAAATTTAGAATAATGTAAACAGACATTCATATAGTAATTAAAGATTTATTATAAAAACTCTGAGGTAAATGGATAGAGGCAGAATATGTACTTAAAATATGTATTATTACTTGTTTTTATCTGAAGGTGCATTGAAGTGTGATTTAAAATGAGCTTTTCCTTCTTCATTGCTGCATACTAGCAACATCACCACTTCCACACTTATTAACCTCAAGAGACATACCTGTGCTCCAGTCTTGTGAGTGGTTTCAGTTTTAAATCCTTTGATGTCAGTGAGGGCAGTCCAAAAGAGGGGAGTCCTTGGTTTACAGTCAGAGTAGACTCAGTACAGAAAGTAGCAGGACAGGTTGGTTGTGTATGCTCGGTGTCTGTTGTTCATAACTAAACCTTAGCAGGCAGCTGTATTTAGGAAGTTCAGCATTCATTCTTGCTCATTAGTTGTTGTCTTTACTAAAAGAGTCAACAAGGGAGCCAATTAGTGCTGGCTGTGGCTGTGGTCTGTCTTTTTATGGATTCACCTGTTCAGCACTCAGGAAGACCAAGACCTACCTGCTCATTTCACACACAGAATTGGGCTACTAGCAGATGATGTTAATGATGATTGGCCTCCATTATCCTGCTATGTATTTACAGCGAGTATGAAGGGCGTAATAGTTATTACCATCTCTACACAGCCTTCAGAATTTATTGGCTTGTGCAAAAGTGCCCCTCAGGGCTATGAACACTTTCATTTATTAACCCTAAAAGAAAGAGACTGAGCAAAGACTATGTTACCACCATCCAAGTTACCAGAAAGCCTAAATCCTGCATTGAAGGGCTGAAAGTGACAATGCTTTGATTTGAGGTCTTGCCTCATGCATTTATTTCTGAGATTCCTGAAAAGAGAACTAATTAGCAGTCACAGTCCTGGTGTTTCTGTGCTGGTGGACACCTGTCAAAAGAAAATGAGCCATGAACAAGGAGCTGCTTTTGCAAGGGCCACTGAAATGACTGATAATTGTAATGTATTTAAATTGTTTTTTTTTAAATAGCATAAGATTGATTCATTTGTGACAACTGAATATGAGAGGCAAATATTCCTACTGTATTTCTATGCATATTGTCATGCCCTTATATTTCAGACTTCACTGTTAGATAGAATTTATGCCTCCCCAGAGAGCTGACTGCACTTTTAGTATCATACTCTTGTGGCAAAAGCAGTGTCCCAATTTTTTGTGCCTGTGACCCTTCTTGTACACACAAACTTCTTGAAACATTTCATTTTAGTTGCTAATCATTTCTGCCTTTGGAGAGTGTTACATTTACTGAGGATGACAAAATACCTTGAAAACTTTAAGTGAGAGCAGATTTTTTTTTTCTGAGTTTTTTCTCTCTCAATATTTAACATGTTTAAAAGGAGGGGAGCAGTTCCAGATTGTAGGGAAAAATGTATTAATGACGTTTGAACTGCAATTCTTGCCAATAAACCTGAAGTAAACCATGTGAACTGATCAGAGCTGGATAAGGAGTCATCAAAACTTCTTCCCCTCATTTATAGGTCAGGTTGTATCTGATACACCTTAGAAATTATTCTCAGTATTCTTAAATCTCACAACCAACAATTAAAATATGCAACAATATGGAATTCTCTTGGATGGAAGAGAAGGAAAAAAGACCAATGCTCAGCAGGAATGCAAAACATGTTTTGCGTAGGGATTGAAGATTTTGGCAATACTAAGAAAAGCTAAGAAAGTAGTCTGGAGGTTTTCTGTAGGCTGTAGTTCATTAGCCTGCCAGATCCTTAGTGAAAATAGGAAACAACTCAGTGAAATGGTTCCCTCTGCCTCCTGGGGGACAATCTCTGCATCACTACTGCAGCACCAGGTTGCTGCAAGCACAGCATATTTGCAGCAAAGCAGTCTGTGGTGCACAGATCTTGCCTCAGACTGCCTGTTGGGGGGCTGCACTCTGACATGCCAGCCTTCACAACAGCCTTGATAAGCAGACAGGCTTTCAGGATAGGTGGGATTATTTTTGCCCAAGAGAGGGTTTCTGGTTACTTGTGTTCTCCTCCTTGTGTTCTTGTTGCTTTTTTTTTGTCGTTGTTTTTTTTTTTTTTTTTGTTTGGTTGGGTTTTTTTTTGTTTTGTTTTGATTTTTTTTTTGTTTATTTGTTTTTGTTTTTTTTTTTAAATATATATTTTTGTTTTGCTGTAGTTTTTGGTTTTATTGCTGTTGGTTATGGGTTTTTGTTTTTTTTTCACTTGGCTGCCCAGATAAATTTTGATCTGCAGGGAAGTATCAATGTTTGAGCTTTACTTTCAGACCCAGAGGGTTGCAATTCAACTCTGGTACCTAATTGTGGTATTGTAACTACATCATCTAGTGGTCTGACTGATAAAGCTAGGAGAAACTGCTGTTCAGCATTTGTGTAGCTGACCAGCAGAAAATGATGCCTGGATCAAGGCTTGTATTCCAGAGATTTCCTGTGAGAAAGCAATGTCAAAGCTTATGACTGAGCTTTCCTCGGTCTGGAACACAGAAGAGATATTGCCTATCTCACAGGCCCCACTACCAATTGCAATTGGCCAGAGCAGGGTGTTGGAGGTTAACCCCAAGCCTACTCTATCCTTTGCTCCTCTCTTATATAGGTGTTATTATTTTTTATGACATACTAAGCTAAATAAGGCAAAGAATTTTCCTGCCATAGAATGTAAAAGGAGAGAAAAGCAGAAAGTAAAAGAGAAGAGAAAGCCCCTAAGCAAAAGCTCACTTATTAGAGTACTTATTTTTTTCATTAAATCTTGGCATCTACTTTAAGAATTAAAATATTACTCATTTTCAAATTTTACAGCTGACTAGCCTGTGAATTTAAAAGTGCTTGGGGAAGGGTGAATAGTTCACTATCTTGTTCCCTCAATGACACTTTCAAATGCTTTCCTTATGGTGACCTCTATTTTAAATTTATGGGAATCACTTAAGTGTCAAACAAGCTAAGTGGTGCATTTCATTAATGAAAAATTAATGGTGAAGACCTTGGGCTAGTTTTCAGTACTTATTTACAATACATATAATTCATTAGAAGAACATCAGTCAAGCAAGGATCCTGCATGGCTGCAGTGGTGTTGTAAATGGGACTTTATTCTCTTTTTTTTCAGTTAATGAAAGTATGTGGCAGGGAAAAATACACATAAAAGAGATTTAATGAATCTTTGGAAAAGTGTTAAAATAGGGTACACAAGTCATAAATTTCAATTACTAACTCTACTCTAACCATGCTTATAAGTGTAGGAATGAGGTAGCGGTCCATAAAAGGATGAAAGTCTTTGTAACAAGACAAGGACCAACTGACTTGCAGAAATTTGGGACTATGGCCCACTGGTTAGAATGAGGTACTAGGGAAAAGGTCTTAATGCTCCCATGTTGTCTCTGCCAGTGTGGTGGCACATGACCTTATAGCAAATTCCTTCTCCCCAGAAATGCTGCTTCTCAAAAACTCACTTTCTTCAGAACCTTCTTAGCAACAGCCTTTGGAGAGGATCTTGCTCTACCTTCCTATATAATGAGCTGAAGAATCAAAGCACACTTTCATGCATATGAAAGGCATGGTTTATTATCTCAAATGTAAAGTTGTGCAAAATTGTACAGTTCAAATATATTCTCCAGCTTAAATCAGGCTATAGCTGCCCATAGGCTTTGGATCAGAAATGACACAAGTCTTTTTTTTTAAACTTTTTTCATCATGTAGTAGGTGAAGTGTCTTTTAAAGACATTTCCTTCCAAGCACACTAATGGCAAAACACCATCCTGAATTAAGTGCAGATAGTAATAATACAGCAAACTTTAATTCTATTTATATGGCACAATTGTTGCCAGTGTATTACAGGTGTGTTTATCAGACAAGTGATCAACACAGCGCTTGGCAGTGAATCCCAAATTCTCAGCAGTATGGTATAGAACAAATCAGGCACATGGATTCATATAAATGGAGTATCTTTGGGCACAGGATAATTTCTAGGAGGTCCAGGTGGCCCTCTTTCTTCTGCTTCCCATTTTAAAACAGCACAAAAAAGTATATAGCTTGGGAAAAGGTGTATGATAATAACAAAATTTCTTTTTAATAATGTCCTGGTATTCAAATCTACACATCACTGTTCTGGACACACAACTTCCATTTTTGAGTGTAGGAAGCTCCTACTGTAGTTCAGACTTGCAACAAAATACGAGGCCAAAAATGTAAGAAGCCATGCTTTACTTTGTCTGCCTATAAAATGAGAATAATGATATCTGTGAAATTGTTGTACCACCTTATTGTTTATTCATGGCACTGTTTACACCCAATCATTGAACTGTCATCCCCATTCTCATTGCATACTTATAAATGTCTTTTTACGGTAATGCTCTCTAATGCTCTGAGCACCTGACTACCTTCAAAGTGATCCTCCAGGTCTGCTGGGGCTCACCCGATGCCAGTTCTCCAAGCAGAGTGTTCAGATCAGTCTGCATGAAGGAGTAAATGAGGAAGACAGTTATGACTTTTCTGGCTATCTATCGGCACTGGATTAATAATGTAAAGTACTCTGCATGACAAGTTATTTGTTTTTGCTGAGATTAAATGGAATCACTTGGGAAACTATGTGGGTTTATTACTATAATAATTTTCATACAGTGATAACAAATATAAGCACCATAATATCACCCAGATCAGTCCTTAATGGACACAAGTACCATTTAATGTTCTTAAATAAGTTTTGGAATATTAGCTCTGAGGATTATTTTGTTTAATAATACTAATAAAAGCACAAGAAAATATTCAGATGTTGATTATATTCATTGTAGGGAGAGGAGAACAGACTGCAGTTATATAGCACATTGAAGAAGAAATTAGATGGTATTTTCAAGGTTTTTCCCAACGCAAATGAGTTAACTTCAGAAGTTTTGAAAGAAGCTTTTATTTTGTCTCTTGCACAAGGCTTCAAACATTTGTTCAGAATGAACCAATATGTGGAAATGGACCAGCAAAAGCTCTCCATGTTGCTAGACAGCAGTTCCCCTGTATTGTGAAGAAGTTTATTTAGCTGTGGGTGCACATGTGAAAGACTATGGCATGTGCTGTTCAGAACATTAGGATTACAATTGTAAAAAATTCCATTAATTATGATATCATCACCCTTCTAGACAAAGCCTATTATTCCCTGGTTACTCATAGGCTTGACTTAGGACTCATGGGGCAACAAAGATGATGGTGAAACAGCTTTTTCTTTTTTTTCCCCTAAGTTCTTCAACAGAAAAATTGAATGTAACAGAACTTCTTATTTAATTGAGCATATCTTCCTCATTCTAGGGGAAAAAGAAAATCTACTCCAAGATGGTACTTCCTATAGCTATTTTTCTTCTTGAAAATTGAGATTATGATACACTGTGAAAAATCTCCAGCCTTAGGAACCTGGGGTGTTGTAGTGGGTTGCTCCTGGCTGGATACCAGGCACTCTCCAAAGCTGCTCTCTCACTCCCCTCTGCAACTGGACAGGAGAGTAAATATAACAAAGGGGTCATGACTTGTCTGGAAGAGATCACTCACCAAATACTGACATGGGCAGAACAGATTCAAATTTGGGATATTAATTGAATGTATTGGTAAGAAAATTAGAGCAGGATAATGAGAAGTAAAGTAAATCTGAAATATGCCTTCCTCCCTCCTTCCCAAGCTCTACTGCCTTCCCTGCACTGGCACTGGAAGACAGGGAATGGGGGCTATGGTCAGTTTATCACCTGTTGTTTTTGCTGCTGATCAGGGAGAGGAGTCCTTCCTCTGCTCCAGCATGAGGTCCCTCCCACAGGAGACAGTTCTCCATGAACTGCTGCAACGTGGTTCTCTCTTTCACAGGGTACAGTTCTTCAGGCACAGCCTGCTCCAGTGTGGCTCCCAAACAGGATCACAAGTCCTACCAGGAAACCTGCTCCAGTGTGGGCTCCTCTCTCCACAGGTCTGCAAGTACCTGCCAGGAGCTTGTTCCAATGCAGGCTTCCCATGGGTTCATAGCCTCCTCTCAGGCATCCACCTGGTGCTGGCCTACCTGGTTTGTGTTCAGTCCTTTCTGCTACTACCAGGATAATGCATTAAATCAAGGTGTCCCCTCTCTTGTACTGCATATGGGCTTGCAGATGCCCTGCAGAATGGTGTACTAGTGCTACTCACTACTCATTTTGAATGCTTGAAGATAGAACAGGAACCAAGGCAGATCTAACTGTTCACTTCTGATCCCAAGTGGGAAATGTGTCCTTGTGGCATCCAAGCCTACAGTGTTGGAGTCCACAGCTTACATACGTAAACAATCACTCAGAAAGATCTTCTGTTTCCAGTGTCCAAAATGTACTTTCATCAAAGGATTTTAGTATATATTTGTGATGGTAGCATATCTAATTGTTTCCCATATGGTGTGTCTTCCTTCAGTGCTTTCATTTTTTTAATGAAGCTGTGACTTGAAAAACTGCTTCATTCAATAATAAATGTCACAGTTATTTATCTAAATGTCTAGATTTCTCTAACCTTCTAGGTTACTCTGAACTTACCTCTTCTATTTCTTCCCATTTTCACTTTAGCTTTTCATCTTTGAGTGAGTGCCAAGATGGGGTGATGAACAGTTCAGACATTTCTCCAATTGTCTTCAAGTTTGAGATTTTAGAGTCAGGTGCTAGTAGACTGTATCTTTGAGCATGGAAGTGGAAAATACTTCCTCAAAATGTCTTACTATTTTAAGTGAAAAACGCGAAAAAAACCAGCCTTTGTAAAGATGATATTAATTTCAGTCAAACATTAAGTTTCTAGAAATGAGGGAATTGGTGAGTTTGACCCATTAATTCAGTTTTCAAGTTGTAATACACTCAACAAAATACCAATGAGTGACAGTGTGGAATTTTTTCGCTTTGATGGAGCCACCAGATAATCAACAGACATTATGTTAAGGAAAGCAGTTAGCTTTGTGGTCTGGGAAAAAAAAGGTCCAGAGTCTAAAGGCCCCACAGCTTAAAAGTTCAAGAGCTTAAAGACCATTCATCCATGCATGATTTTGTAGCTATCATACAAGCTAGGCAGGTAATAAAGCCTAGAAGCTGACATAATCAGTATTGAAGAAGACTGGGGATATAGCTTCATCTCTTCTTTATGTACCTTCTACTTATTCCACCAAGTACTGAAAAGAAGCAATACTGTCTGAGTTTTAAAAAAGTGCAGCAGAAAGAGATTAGAATCATAGAATCATAGAATATCTTGAGTTGGAAGGGACCCACACGGCTCACCATGTCAAATTATGTGACTGGTCTGTGTCTGACTGACCAGTTCACTTAATAGCTTATGTCTTGTTCTATTTCTAGGCTTTCTGATTTTGGCAGAATGTCAAAGTCAATTTAGAATCATCTCATTAGTGTCTTAAATAAACATAAGATGAAGAACAAAATCTTTTCAGACATTATTGTCATTTATATTAATCAAAGACAGGTTCCTCTTGAATCAAAGTCATATTAATCTGTTAAATCAAATTAACCTCCAAAATTTATATCCTTTGAGTATGATAATTAAAGACTGTTTCATAGACACTGAGTTCCCAATTCAACACCTAAATAAGAAGTTGTCATGTGAACACAATGTCAAAGTTCAGAAGACCATTATAAAATGAAAGGACAAAATATTTTGCAGTGTCTCAGAATCAGGATCTGAGACCCTTATGTAGTAAGGTAAACTTCTGGTAAACTCTTTAGAATTTTTCACTCAGTAAGGGTCTAAGTGCATGGCACAAAAAATCTGGAAGAATTTTCTAGAATGAATAAAATTACTTGGAATTAATCTTCTCTTATCTGACTTCTGGAAAATATTTTGTGTGGTGGTTTTGTTGTTGTTTTTTTTTTTCCTGTAGAATTTTCATTAGCTTTAGGAAATATATAAGAAAAAAATGCAGAGTACACCACAGAGAACTGTAGGTGGTCTGTGGACATATTTCTTGTTTACTATTACATTTTGGACTGTTCTGTGCAATAATATTCTTCTTAAGTGAAAAGCATTTATTAAAGAAGTCAACAGCTATAAACACTAATATGCTACACAGGATTTATTCTAATGTAGTTCTCCTTGTTAAGCAGGAACCATATTCTGTTCAGAGCTCTATGCTGGACTGAAAAATATCTGATGTCTGGTAAATATGCTGGATGTGAACAAATGAGAATATGAAACTGAAAGGAATATTGTGGGTGGAGGGTGCCTACCACTGGCCACTGCCATTTCAAGTGTTTATCAACTGCCTCTTAGAAGTTTTGGGTTTTTATGGTACTTCTGTATTTAATATTGTTCCAGAACCTCACTGTTTTCTCTGATAATCAGTATCTGCATGCCAGCCCACACTTTTATTCAGAAAAAGGAGACAAATGATGGGACAAGGACAATTTGTGTAAAGCATAAAGGTCAGGTTTGAAATTTTGCAGAATTGCCCCACTTGATTCTAGTGATTCAGCTGACAAACTTCCCTCATAAAGTGCATTTAACCAAGGAAATGATTCTATAGCTATTTTTATTCAGTGTGCTTCACATAGTCTTCAACATAAAAATTATAAAAGCACAAAAGGAAATTTTTATAGCTTTTACATAAGGAAGCAGTAATTGTTCCTTTTTTTCACTTCCTCTGGTCTCCTGAGATTAAAAACTATCTCACTCTAATTTAAACATGTTTTGATCAGTCAGGTTTGAGAGAATTAACCTTCACATATAGAAGGTTTCTACTTGTGATCTCTTTTTGCTCCTCGTGATGTATTAGGGAATATATAAAATAGCTCAAATTTGATATGACAATTTTCTTTTGAAATTACGAGTTATCGTGAGTTATTATTTTTGTCTGGTGGAGATACATTCCATAAATTATTTACAGTATATAAGCAGTAACACATTTTATGTACCTCATTGTCCCTTTCTAGCATGTTTTATAACTCTATTAAAATAAATTTTAGAAATGAAAGCAAAGAAATAGCAAAAACCTTCATACTCATTCTGATTATTTTTTCTATTCTGTTTCTTACACAGTGTGACTCACGTGAGTTGTAGTGCAAATACAGAGAAGCCAGCAGGTACTAAAGCCAATTTCATTATCTCTAGAGTGCTGCATCCAGCTCTGGGGTCCCCAGCACAGGAAAGACACTGACCTATTGGAGCAAGTCCCAACAAGGGCCACCAAAATGATCAGAGGGATGAAGCATCTCTCCTATGAGAAAAGTCTGAGAGAATTGGAATTGTTGCTCCTAGCAACTGGGGGGACCTAATTAGCCCTTCTAGTACTTTAAGGGAGCCTACAAGAAGGAAGGACAGAAACCTTTTACAAGGGCATGGAGTGACAGAACAAGGGGAAGGGCTTTAACCTGAAGGAGGGTAGGTTTAGATTAGATATGAGGAAGAAATTCTTTACTGTGGGGGTGGTGAGCACTGGAACAGGTTGCCCTGAGATGTTGTGGATGCCCCATCCCTGGAAGTGTTCAAGGCCAAGTTGGATGGGGCTTTAAGCAACCTGCTCCAATGGATGGGGCCCCTGCCCGTGGCAGGGGAGTTGAAACTAGTTGATCTTTAAGATCCCTTCCAACCCAAACTGTTCTGTGATTCTTTGATTCTATGATTCTAGGATTTCCATTTTACATTAAAATGTGAGGGACATGAATGACAACTTGGTATAAACAATAGTGCTGCATTGGCAGCTCTACCATGTGTTGGTGAATGACAAGTCTCTATAATCAAAAGGGTACTGTTGCTTGAATATGTTGAATGCTCTGGCTTCATTCCATCCCTAAAGGAATGCATTTCAACTTCCCTTTGCCCAGCTCTGGACTATACTCTGCTTGATTTGGTCTATTACATATATATATGCCTTATATTTGAATCTGAGTGATTACGGAGAAATGCTTATGCTGTTGGACAAGATTCTTCTAAAACTGAATCATCTTTTATTGCTCTGCAGAATTTCCACAATTCTTCTCCATTAGTTCCAGATGATCAATAAGACCAGTTTTTATTGTATTTGTAGAAGCATCCAAACTTGGCAGTAAGATACAAACTAGAGTTCAGCCACTTTTGCTAGTTCTCCTATAATAAGGTTTGAGATGCTATAGGCTCTGAGAATGTAGTTAACACTAGTCTTTATTCTTCAGGGAAGGGCTGCACTGATAACCTGCCTTGCTGCCCTATCGATAGGTTGCTTCAGGAAGGAAGAGCTGTAAAAGGGAAGGTTTCTGTTGACCAGAGTACAGAGATGGTTTGTATGTTTTGAAGTTTAAAGTCACAGATAATTGACACTTTCAAATGGATGCTTTCATATCTTTTGGTTTTGCTCACGTTCTCACCTCCACTAATGCTCACTGTAACATATGTTCATCAGGAATTCTGTTCACGGAGGTCTCCAAAGGGTCTTCAGGTGGAAGAGACTTTCAGAATTATTGAACCAAAAGAAAAAGTAAAATAGAAACATTTTCATGCCTGAACAGAATGATCCTATAGTTAGCCCACACATCTTCTGCTTCTTTTTTTTTTCCTGTAACACATTGTGTTCACTTTGCATTTCTTAAGGACTACAAAAAACCAAAATAACTGTTCAGTCTGACCTGTGACATAGTAAAGAAGAACTCAGTTCTGCTTTCTTTTGTTTCTCTGATGTATGTTTTAGATGACTTTATATAAGTTCTTTGCAGTCAAGTGGATTTGTCTGTATTTCTGAGAGAGCTTTTCCTCCACACAGGAAATCTCAAATTTTTCCCCAGGTGAACAGTGTTATCAATGTTACTTATTGCAGGATGGCATACGATTGTGCAGCTCCAGCAGGAAGAAATTGCTCCAGCAGGGAATTTAAAATAGGAGGGTTTGACAATGACAGCAAATCACAAAGACATGAGTAATATGGAGGAGGTGTGATCAGCTCTAGACTCTCTTCCAATTGAAACAATGGGAATTTTGAGGTGACCCCTGCTTGAACTAACTTAAATTATTAAGTGCATACTCCAGTACATAACATAAGGAAGACAATCTTCTGTTACTGGCAGGAAACATGATAAAAATCACCTGAAAATGAGCAACTTGGGAACAGACTTTCAGAGAATGTGATTTCATGTAAAAGAATAATAAACACATAAAAAAAGGTTGAGAGGGGAGGTGACTGGACTAGAATCAGTAATATGTTAAAAATAGAAATAGATGAGATTCTTTGTAGACAGGCAACAGGAAAAGAAAAAAAATAGAAAATGGGAAAGTGAAAATAAGGGAATAGAAAAATGGAAAGCCTCCTGGTTTGTCAGTGATTTTTTTTCCTATAATGTAATGATTTTATTGTTCTTCTGTTATGACAGAAGTTTGCATTGAAAAACGTTGCACTAGTGTCAACTTGTTAATCTTTCCAATAGAAGAATAGAAATTGGAAGAATCTTAAATAGATTTCTTAGATCTTTATTCAGATTCTGAGTGCAGAGAGAAAGGCATGGGGGAGATGACAGCAGGGGTTTTAGAGAATGGAACTTGGAGACACAGAGTATGAAGTAACTATGTAGTATTTATTTGGTACCTATGTTGTTTCACTTGTCTCTTACCAGTAGTATTTTCATATTTCATTTGGTGTCAGAAGCCAAATTAGAAGTATGAAGTGCTTGGTTCTTCTCCTATTTTAGGTACTGACTTATTATACCAGTTTTTCTCACTATCCTAACTCTGTGCTGTATTTTTCCTCTCTAGAAGTTGGGCTGGATGGTGTTTAACCACTTCACAGGGTTGCAGTGAACACTGTTTGTTCCCTGTCAGAGAGATACAGGCAGGTGCAATATATCATCAAGGATAATTGTCTTCTCCAGCTGATGCCACTATTGATCTGGAAATAGATAAATTTGGTGTTTGGAGTCCTGCTGGGAAAATGTAATTGCATCATTTCTACAACAGTGTTATCTTCCTGGTGCCTTTGAAGAATCTAGGCAAGTCCACCAGATTCCAGCTGCATTGAATGAACTTGCAGCAATAGCTTACATTTGTAAAAGCTGTTTATTTAAATGTTTCATTTTCAGTAACTGGCCAAGTCCAGCAGCAGGTATTTTAAACTTCCATGTCACGACAACCATGCCTAATCCAAGATAAAGAAACAAATATCTAGAAAGTGAATTTTTGAGAAAGATATATTTCTGATGATTTCTGTGACTATTGTGATTGCTGTGACTGTTTTTCAGAAATTAGCTGTTATGAACATTTTTTATTTGCCCACAGGCATCTGCGGTGATTTCCTTAAGCAGCTGATTTAACCAAGGTAAACAGGTAGCAGTGGGCTAAACCTGTCACTTTGCTAGTGCAGCCCTTTGAGGTTCAACTACCAGCTAGAACTTCCCAAACCTTGATTTTTCCTTTCCTTTATTTTGTGTCACTGGTACAGAATTTCTGCCTCTCACTTGTTAATGTAAACATACCTTGACTGAATGTGAAATCCCTATTGTTTTCAAAAGATAGAAGTTTTGCAGGACTTCTTATGCAGAAAAAAACCAAGGCTGAAATGTTTATAGTAATTAGAAATGATTAAGACTACTTAGTTGCCTGTATTGGGAGGAGTTATATATCAGATGACTTTCAGTTTTGCTTATTTTTACTTATTTTCAGTTTTACTTATTTTCAGTCTGCTTTTTTTCCCCAGCCAACACATTACAATCTAGTCAGTGAAATTTCTGCCTTACTGGTTACTGGACTGAAGCTGATTAATGAGGTACCCATTTTTCTTCATATCTGTGAAGCAAAGTGAAGAGGACTGAAACAGATTAATAATATAGAAGAATATGCCAGCTAACATGTCCAATGAAGTGCCTATTAAAAAAACGTGAAATATTGCAAACTTTGCAAAATTGCAAAGATTTCCTCTAGAAACCCAAATTGTGCTTTAGCTTGAATTCACCATCTGTCAGATGAATCTTTTACTTTGATTCCTGTAGAAACTGTTCTCCTGTTCATATTCCAGACAGAATAAGTCCCAGCTGATTCGTCCCCTATCCCTACCCATTTAAAGTCTTACAATATTTAAAAAAAAAAAAAGAAAAAAAAGCAAGCATCAAAAGCTCAAAAGCTCTCAAGAATAATTTCTTTTTCTGCCCTTGCCTGGCCTCCACTAGCTGATAAAAGGAGTGGGACTATATATAGGTGAGGAAGTGGTGGGAAAATGCTAGTGGAAGCTTTAGAATTGGCTCAATTTTGAATTAAAAAAAGTTTTTTATTCCTTTATGTGAGTGGTGTTGTGGAACTTTGTAGCAGCCAACAGCTGAGATGCTTCAAATAACTGTGACTGCCAGAAGACCCAAAAGGAGATGAGGCTGCATGTCAAATCTCTTCTCTCCCACATCAAAGACCTAAGTAATCTTCTTCAATTATTTGATTAGGTTGATTTAACCATGGATAACAAGGCTGTCCCTAGATAAAGTATTCTCATACTGATATGGCTTTAACTGTTCAGAAGGGAGAAGCATATATTAATTCTTGCTTTGTTGTGGGTCTTGCCGTATCACCCACGAATGAGGCACATTTTCTTCTGACTTTGTCTAAGTTTGGGAGACTACATGAAACATAATAAAAATGACAATAGGGAGTTTGAGGAAAAGTTTGCATGTAGGAAGGCTCAACATTTTTGACTGATATACTGATACTGGTTTTTATCACTACCTGTTTTTTTAATTATTATTTTTAAATTATTTTTAATTATAATTTTAAATCTAGGTAATTGCCTTACTTGTTTTATGGCATATGAACCCAGATTTTTTGACTGGGATTCAGTGCTATGCAAGCACCATTGGAATCCTCTCATGTAATCATGGTTTTGTTCAGATATGGGTTCAGAAAGGTTACAATGGAGTAGCAAAGCCAGAGACTGTAATAATTGGTTCAAGAGTGAGGAACAGGGAACACAGCATAGTGAGGTACTTGTTTAGTAAGAGTGGATTGCACCATTTTAAAGCCAATGTGTTGTTTCAGTAAGAGAATCCTTCATAGCAGGAGTTTTGGTAATGTATCACTGACTTCCACTGTGCTTCCCCAGACTCTGCGCTTGCACTTATTGTTGTTCCCTACTACTTACCGCAACATGCAAGAGTATGGAATGGTGACAGATAAAAATGGTCCCATAAATAATAATTACAAATTAATAGCCTGAATATATGTGAATTTCATTTTTTTTCATTTGTGTTCGTCTTAAAAAGCTATAAGTATCTTATGTTTATGCCAACAGAAAGATGATGTAGCATTTTGATCAAATCTTTTGCAATTTAACATCATTAAGTATTTTCCATTTGGTCATCCAGTCCTTGTCCATATAGCCAAGAATGAGCCATTTACAAAAGCTTGGCCTTTCAGCATTTATAACTTCACTAAATTTTGTACAGACCCACAGGTGTTCTGAGAAATCATTGCAAACAAGAAACAGACTTTCTAGACTGTGATAGTGCATTTGGACATGAGAAAGTGGATTCAGAGGCGGTGCTTTTCCAACCATTACCTATTGGCAATAACCTACAGTGGTCCATCTCAACCAAAACAAGTGCTGGCTCATTTCTGGGGTCCCTCCTCCAGCGTTTGTTGAAGAGATGCCAAGTATGAAGCAATCAGGGCATTGCTTCCTAAAGACCTTTGGAAAAACGTGTCAAGAGTAAAATCATCACTCTTCAAAACTGCAAAAACCCTTAGGAGAGGTATTGGCTCATTACAAGAAACTACTTGCTCTGTAATATTTATTTTCTTCTGTGCTTTTAAAAAGGCCTATAATGGCAATAACCCTGGCATTAGAACATGGGCTTAATGATGGCTCAACTTTCTTCAAGCCATCATCTTTCCAGCTGGTAGTTAATCCCCAACTGGTGCCAAAGGCTTTTGACTGTAGTATGTTTAATTCATGGTGGTTACACAGATTTCTTGCTGTGAAGATTTGCAGATGTAAATTCAGGAACAAATTAAACTTTTTGCATTTTTTTGCTAGAAATCCCCAGCCTTTTTGATATATATGTCCATGGAGAAAAAGGACTCAATCTCTGGGAACTTTGAACACATCCTAGTGCAGAAGAAAAGAGAGAAGAAGGGAGTGGAAGGAAAGGGAGGGGAAGGGAAGGAAAGGGAAAAAACTTACATTTCTTTGGCACCCTGGTTCCCCTTATTTGCCCGCACTGACATGGGATAGCTGTGGTTTTTGTATGCCTGTCAGAGCTTTGCTTTCCCTGTAGCTGCTGGTTTCATAATTGTTTGTTTGTCCTCTCCCCTGTAGCTCCACTGGCATTGCAGACTGGGCTGTATGAAAGGAGTTGGTGCAGGTGCCATTCTGTCCATGGCAGGTGTCATTTTGGTCACAAGCAGCTGAGTCAGGCATGAAGTTGATAACAGATTTCACAGTATTAAGTAACCAAAAAAAAAAAAAAGTACAAAAGTGGGTAGGGGGTGTTGGCTTTTCATCAGTAGACTGCTTTATAAAGAATAGCATAACCCTCTAGTACCAAGGTTAAGAGCTAATCTTTACCACAGCTATAACATCTAGGAGCGTGATCCAGAGCTATTTATCAGTGAGAAGCAACACCAGACAAAATTCAGGATGCAATTCCTTAGCACTTCAGTGCTGTTTCTTTAGCAAGCACTGTCAGATTTCTTGCTAAACCCTCTCTCTTTCGATTTATCTATTGCTTGCTTTTCTCTTAAGATTACAAATACATACAAATTTAGTGTGTGTAATTAATAAAACATTTTGTCCTCTTTATTTTTAAAGTGTTACCCTGCAGATAGAAAATATGACGTATGTGTCTTTCCATTGTTTCAGAGCTGAAAACTTTCTGTCTAAACTTTCCTTTACTGCTTGCTTTACACCAGTTACTGTATCTCTGAGAAAAATGAAAATTAAAAAGCCTACATTTATCACCCCCCTCCTTGTGGCTCCTATACAAGAATATTAAGACTATGCACATCAAAACTGTCTCGTTCAATTGACTAACTGACAATACCTGTCTGGGCCCTTCAGAAGAAGAAATGTGGTAGCACTACATTTTCTTTCATGTTTCATCTTGCATTAAATCTGATTTCATCTTAAGCGTTTGGTTGCAGTGCTAGTGTTGAAGTACGAACTGAGAGGTGGAGAGGGATTCTGAATACCTGGAATATAATTTCACAGTTACATTTGTAGCCATAGAATTGCAGATGGTGTGAAAATAGTGTTGATTAAAATAATCAGTCTAGCACTTAATAGCACGTTAGGTTTTCAAATACAACACATTAATAGATTATTCTTTGCCATACCCCATGGGGTATTTTCCTTTGCATTTTCTATACACATAAACTGAGAAACTGCACATAGAGGAGAGAGACTAGAATTTAATTTGTTGTTATACAGCTTTTGATCTCACTGAGTACTGCTCTGTGACAGAAGTAACTGATTTCTGGTGATTTTAATTTCTTGCTGAATTTAGCCAGCCCTGTGTGCCCTCGGTTACTTCATCAGCAGGCTGGATAAAGTAAGAAGGTAAAGAAGTTGTCACGGTCATGAAATTTTTCTAGCCCCTTTCCTCTCTCCTCCTTAGATTGTTCCCCAGTCAGCATAGCAGAGAAATGGGTGTAACATGGGCCAGTTCAATAAGATCTAACCAATTTTAGCTCCTTCAGCTGGTGTGTTGGCCACAGGCTTTTAGAAGTTACCCTCCTCTTCTTTCTCATGTTACCTTTTGTTAGGATGGTGGGGAGGAACAAGAAAGCAGCTGTGATGGCTGAGGCAGCTAGGCTGATTAAGAGGAGCAAAATAAGTGGATGTTGTGTTGCTTAGGTATCAGAATAATTTATTTTACTGTGGCAAGTGTCTTGGGGAGTGGGGGTGGGAATCAAACATAAAGCCAGGCATTCTACAGTTGATGAAGGTGGCTTTTGGACTGTAAAGTGTGTTTTTATTGCATCATTTATCTTAAATAAATAATTGAGGTTCAGCAGCTCCTGACAGGAAATGACATGAAGACCAGCCTTGCTTTAGGCTGAAGTAGAAGCATCTATCATGTAAATGAACTCTGAACCATGCCAGCAGGATGCATACATTGAAGGGATAATGGGTGGATGATATATTTTGTTATCCTAGGCCTTATTTATCTACTTCAATTGTTTTGGTTTTTTTTAAACAAGCAGCTATAGTGATAATTGCCAAACGTCGCCTTCTATGTAATAGAAGAACATGATATTATCTAAAGAGCTTCAGTACATCTGAAACCATAATCAGGTACTGAAGGATTAGCTGGGGGCATGCTCTCAGGTTTGCTTATACATCTGTTTTCTTCCCCATTTCTACTCAGCTGTGTTTTACTTTTCTCTATAAAAAGCCAACACCAAATGTAGGGTGTCCAAGACTGTACTGGGTTTGTGTGGCCAGACTTTGGTAGCGGGGTGCTACAGGGATGGCTTCTGTGAGAAGCTGCTGAAGCTTCCTCCATGTCCAGCAGAGCCAATGCCAGCTGATTCCAAGACAGATGTGTCCCTGGCCAAGGTTGGGCCAATTAGAAATGGTGGTAACATCTTTGTGTTAACATATTTAAGAAGAAGAAAAGAAAAAAAGTGATTGCATGGTTGTGCTTGTGTCCAGTGAAGAACAGAGTGAGAATATGTGAGAGGAACAGCTCTGCAAACGCCAAGGTCAGTGCAGAAGGAGCCAGGCATGGGAGCTGGGATTCTCCTGCAGCCTGTGGTGAAGACCATGGTGAGGCAGCTGTGCTCCTGCAGCCCATGGAGGACCGTGGAGATGAAGAGATTCACCTGCAGCCTGTGGTGGAGACCGATGCCAGAGGAGGTGGATGCCTGAGAGGAGGCTGTGACTCTGTCAGAGGCCTGTGCTGGAGCAAGCTCCTGGCAGGGACCTTCAGACTCACAGAGAAAGGCGCTCATGCTGGAGCAGGTTTCCTGGTAGGGCTTGTGACTGTGGGGACCCATGGTGGAGCAGCCTGTCCTTGAAGGACTGCACCACATGGAAGAGTGAACCATGTTCATGGAGTTAACAGCAGTTCATGGAGAACTGTTGCCTGTGAGATGGACTCAGGTTGGAGAAGTTAATGGGAGAACTGTCTCCCCTGAGAGGGACCCCATGGTGGAGCAGGGGAAGGACTCCTCTCCTTGAGCAGCAGCAGAAACAACAGGTGAAGAACTGACCATAACCCCTATTCCCTGTCTGTCTGCGCTGCTAGGGGAGGAAGTAGAGCTGGGGAGGAGGGAGGGGTGGGGAGAAGGTGTTTTTAAGGTCTTATTTTACTTCTCATTATCCTGCTCTGATTTTGTTAGTAATAAGTTCAATCAATATCCCCAATTCTAGCCCAATTTGCCCATGTCAATATTTGGTCAGTGATCTCTCCCTGCCCTTATCTCAACCCATGAACCCTACATTGTATTTTCTCTCCCCTGTCCATCTGCGGAGGGGAGTGAGAGAGCAGCTTTGGAGGATGCCTGGCATCCAACCAGGATCAATCCACTACAAAGACTAACCTAAATAGTGCTAAGGCTTCTCTGTGTTCCCTAAATGCTAACTTCCATAATTTCCCATTTAAATCATCAGGAGCTGAGGGCCTGGAGAACATATCTCTATAGTACAATGAAGTGTCCTGAAGAGATACCTGAAAAATTGGCATAGCTGGTACTAGAAGCAGTTTATCTGCACTTGTCAGAAATAACTGTCATAAAATGTTGTGGAAGGGGAAGTTGATACTTATTTTCAGAAACTATAAATAGATTGATTTAACTCACACTCTTACACCCATGTACTCACAAATACTAGGATGTCTGTGCCCAAGATCAGTTTTGTGCCTCATGCAGGATGAGGTGTCTCAGCCATTGAGTGCTCATCACATTCTGGAGTTCTTGTTAGAGGATGCTGATTTTGGAACTGGTCTTTTAAACTCATTAAGAATCAAGTTATTATGAAGTTGTTCTCTGTTAAGATCCATTATTGAGAGATGCCTCTGCCCAAATTAAGATGCAAATGAGACCATATGCTGAAGTCAATAGTACGGATTTTATCAAACAACAAAATGTGGGGTAGAGAGATAGAAAGGAATAGAAGATGGAGGGGAGAGAAAGTGTGAGAGTGAGAGACAGATTAAGCAGAATATAGTCACTACACATGGATCCAGTGATGTCCTGTTGGTCCTTTTTCAGCCTGGGCTTCTTGGTAGTGGGGGTTCTTAAAAACTTTTAATTATTTATACATTTTACTAAACAAAGGAATTAATGCTTGTTGGCTACACAGTTCCCTTATGCTATTGGTTAAGTGATTTCCTTGCCTCTAAAGCTAATTAGTCCCATGCTTAATCTTTCTCTTTCTTTTAGTTGGTGGGTTTCTTGAGTCTGTGGGTTGTGAGTCAGTGGTCGCAATCTCCCCCTGATGGAATTACCTTTTACCCAGTCCAAGCTGATTCAGCACACTTACTCTCCTTGTGGCCCATAAATTCTGCATTCTCTATGTCCATTGTCAGTAATACATTCTTCTCTCCCAGCTTTGGTTACTTCCCCCTGGGTCTGAAATAACACTTGGACAATAGTACCGCCTCTGTCTTACCTTCTCTATGGTGGTTTAACAAGTTTCAGGTATCCACAGAGATATATTCAGAGGAAGGTGGCTTCAGTGGTTGTTAGTGGTTGTGGATGCCATCTGTCCCATAACATCAGGTGTTCTTTGTTTGACCAGTGATACATGTAGGAGAAGTTTCTTCTTTACAAAGTTTGTCACAGTGGGAATTTTTGTCTGGATGCATTACCCAGGATGTGCTGACCAGATCTCATCTCTGCCAGGTCTGGAGTTAGCACCATCCCGTCACTCCATTCTGTGCTTATCTCATGGTAAAATCCTTCTGGCCTTAACAGTGTTTGAGACAGGCAACAGTGCTCTTTAAGTCCTTTTGCCCTCTGATTCAGAATCTTGCATAACTTCATAACTTTTAGGCAAAGTTCCCTTTGCCCTTGCCCATTTTTTCTTGTTTGTAAGATATGTTTGGAATAGTACACATCTGTGTAGCTATAGCCTATTTTCGTTGTGGTCTAACAAGAAAAGGAATGCCATATGTGATGGGCTGTGACCTTGATGCCATCCTCCTGTTGTCAGAGGGCCCGATGACTCATCTATGTTGCATTCTTACCAGAGTGCAGCCTTTCTGGCCTTCACATGAACAGCATGTTTCTCATTTATATTTCTGGCAAGAGAGTCCTTTGTTAGCAATGCAGACCAATCTTTTAACATTTCTACTGTTTCTTCTGATGCTTTTACACATTCATTTCCATTCATACTTAATTTGTGCTAACTGTAATATTTCTATTACAAGTCCCTATACATCCCTCAGGGCAGCTGAGATTTAGAGTAAGAGAATCTGGGTAGAATACCAAGTTACATGACCATGGACATACATATCTTCTTATTGACTGAGAGAGCTAACTCAACTTAAAGCAGTTTAATGTCCTAACTCTGAACCATGAATTTCCCTGGTCCCAGTTACAAAGTAGTTGTGCTCACAAAGTCAACAGAGCATCAGCAAGACATTGGCCTAGGCTTACCAGGTCATTATACAGTTACAGTGGACCAGCTTGGACAACTACCTTTCTTCTCAGGCTGTTACAGTTTGTTTTTCTGTCAGCTTGCCCTGTTTTGAATATGCTCTCCAGAAAGTGCATGGTTTGCAGCCTCATAGGTTCTCATCATCAATTTCACAAGTTCCCAAATGGCAAACCAAGCAATGGGGGTGAGTTTCCTCAGTAGCTGAGCCAGCCTCATAGCTCACTGAACTGATGAGCACCATCACCAGCTGCATAGTCACTTTGTAAACTGAGTTCAGCAACTAGTTAAAGATCAGTCATCACAAACACCAGGTTTTTTATAGCAATATTCACTGGTCGTATCAATGGTTAGTAAACACAACACCGTAAAAATCTGTGATCTACACAGGTAACTGAAACTACAGAAGCAGCTTTTGACAAATAATGGTTGTAGCTATGTTTGCACAGTGTGAGCAGACAGTTGAAACCATTTACTTTTAAAGTGCACTAATACAGGCAAATGCAGTGGTACAGGGCTGCCTCAGTGAATTGTGCGCTTCTGTCCTCTTAAATGGTGTGTTGTAGCATGTTAGAAATGTCTCTTCCAAATCCACATCTTATTTGTGCAGTAGTTCGGAAACAAGAGAACTCACCCATGCTAAGACAAGCAAGAGATGTTGCTATCCCCATAACACGAGAGTACCTTTCACTGCTTTGAAATACGAGGAGAGTAAGAGAAGACAGCTGGAATTATTAACAGTTTCACTGACCCATTTGTAAATTACTTAAAGGAATGTCCAGAGAGACCTTGATTTTAAAAGGTGACCAAAATAACCACAGAGAACTGTTACCAGTTTTTAAAAGTGAGTAAATCTGTATTAAGTGAGTTAATGGCATCACGAGCTTGAGAGCATAAGGCTGCTATTCTATGCTAGAGAACTAAAGCAAATCAAAGGCAGGTCTGGTATCAGATTTAGAAGGAGTGACTTCCAGTACTAGATCAATCTGTCCTTTATCTGTTTCAAGTCTATCTACAATGCCTGCCAATGATGTCTTTTATATGGTACTGTTACTGTGTTGATTTCAAAGAGGTTGCATAGGTGTGACTGTGATTGCACATAGTAAGTCACACAGAAAGATTCAAACTAACTGGCACAATCTTATTCATCAAGAGAAGTGCTATATTTATCATGTGGGTCCTTGGGTTATCAATATCATGTAGACCCACGTGGCATTGAATCTGAGCTGGGAGTTCGCATTCGGACCCTAGCAACAAATTAATTTGTATGTCCAGATAATTTGCAATGCTTTTTAATAATTTTCTCTATGTTGACTTTGGGGCCAGGGAGTATGCATTTTCCTTAAAGAAAAAAGAATTTGTCATTGGGGTAAACATCTGAATAAATTTTCTTTTTAGAATCAGTATCTTTCAATTAGTGTTGAAAACATAATTTAATATAAATTCTTATGTACAGATTTATTAGTGTATTCAGTCCTTGCTACTCCATACACCACCTAGCAATCATGGAGAAAGAATTCCAAGTTGTAATGCAGACTGTAGCCCAGAAGTAGCACCTGCAAAGTGACATCAGATCTGATTCCCTGTGTATGAAGTACATGTGTGCACATAGAGACTGATTTACTTTTGAAGAGCAGCCTCTTGTTAAATAATACAGAGCAACTTTTTAACTGCATCCAATTTTATTCTTTACTGATATTGGAAAACTGAGAGAAAATTATTATCCAGTTATAAGGCTTGGGATTTCAGAGATAAAGATATAGTATCTAGGCTGTGACAGAATGTAATACCTGTTGGTTGTAAGTCTCTTTATGAACACTGATGATCAGTTTCTTTTGGGCATTGACTGTACAAGAACACAGCAGCTCTTCCATCCTCAAGGTCCTTGCACTGATCCAAGGCAAAGATTCAGTACAGTGAGGAACATAAGTGCTTATTGAATTATCACAATTACCTTCTCATGTAAGGACTTCTCAAGAGAGGACGAAGTTTCCCCAAACTGGTGGGCAGACCTTTCTCTGCAAGAGGTTATGGAAGGTAGAGGAAGAAGTGACTTTCTTTTGTTCTTTGGCAGTCACCATGCTGTTCAGGGAACAGTGCCAAACAAGCCTTGCTCATGTTGCTCTTTCATAAGTAATTGAAAGGCTTTGACACAGGAGGAAATGTCTTTCTCTGCTTTCCTACTCTTCTGTTTCTCTCTTCCCCTTCAAGTTCTGTTGTGATGCCCCATCCTTTCCCCTGTCCAGTGCTTTACTGAGATAATGCAACTTGCTGATACTTTTCTGTAGGTTGGTTGTCTCGCAGGCGTGAAAACTGAATCATCTTGTGAGTTCAACAAGCACTGCTTTTAAGTATATGAGGATGGAGTGGAATGAGGAGGAAGAGAAGGATCCCTCCCTTTTACCTTGGACTGTTCCTGCCACTCCATCTCAAGAAAATATTGTTTGAGTTGATAGGGCTTCTGTGAGAGGTTCAGACTATACAGTAGCTGTTGTATAATCTGCATTTCTTCTGGAAAGTGATGCAGGAATAGATGAGACAGGCCGTTAGAGCTTCAGAGATCAACTTATCAGCAAATGTCCCACCTCTGTGTTTCTCACATGGTAATTCAGTTACACCTTTAAGCTGAAACTATCTTCTAGATTTCTCACCAAATGTCATCAAGACAAGATATCTTCTATTGCCTTATAGGACATGTTCTCTACACAGAGATAACAGCTGAAATAGACTCTTCCACAAGGTCTCCTTAGAGATGATAGACAGAAACTGGTTAAACAGAATGAGGAGGGAGTAAGAAAATGTGCTGTTCAGTCCATCTCATCTCCTTATACTGCAGACTAGGTAAGTGTTCCTGGCTTGAAGTGCTGAGAGATCACAAATGAGTCCTTTCTCCACATGCACTTTGAATTTTAACACAGTATGTATTACAGAAAAATGCCGTGAACTGTGATTTGAAAACCTTTGGGCCTGGCAGTAAGAAAATGCAACTGATCTGTTTCCCATTTAAACTTGTGCTTCTACAGTTCATCATTGCTCATTAAGAATCCAGAACTGTTTCAATCCACAGTCTTATGCAGCAACTGTTGCACATCTCACTTTAAGGAGAACAGATCTGCTTAAGCAAACAGCTTTATTTTTTGATAAGATAGGCTGATAAGAGGAGCTGTGTTGACATCTACCTGCACTTCTCAAAAACATTTCACTTCCTACCACATGACATTCCAATTAAAAAATTAGAACTATGCAAAATTAATGTAGCACATAATAAATAGATTATAATTGTCTGATGGATTTCAAAAAAGGAATTGTAAATGAGGAATCATCATCCACAGAGGGTATTTCCCGCAGGGTTCCATGGGAATCTTTTTCAGTCTAATACAATTCAGAGGTTTTATCAATGGTTTAGAAGTGAGGAAACCAGTGCCTGTAAAATCGGTGGAGGACGTAGCTTTAGTAGGAGTAAACAGTGGTAAAGTTGGATCAGTTTGACAGATCAATCTAGTTAATTTGGAACGTGGGTCTTGTTTAACCAGCACAAATGTTAATGTAGTCCAATGCAAGGTTGTGTGTTTGGGAACAAGGACAGTAGGCTCCAGATGCAGAGCTTGCTTCCAGGGAAACAGTGACCCTGAAAGGAGTTAGAAGTCAGGGTGTATAATTGGCTGAACAAGAGCTCTCAGTGTGATGCTGTTGCTGAAAACTAATGTGACCTCAGATGAATTAGCAGAAAATTGCTGAATAGGAACAGGAAAGCAGAGAGTATGACCCTACACCGTGATGGGGTATTATGGAGTCTGGATGAAACCGTTAAATGCATCCCTGATTTGGGAGTTGAGCCTAAATCGTGGGGGTGAAAACACTGCACAACACAGCCCTCTGAACATGGCATGCTGAAGTGAAGACACCTGAGAAAATTCTCTGTCAGCAGAGAGCAGTTTGATATGAAGCCTTCCTTGATACAGAATCACACATTCACAAAATAAGCTGAGTTGCAAGGAACCCATCAGGACCATCAAGTCTAACACCTGGCCCTGTACAGGATACCCCAAGAGTCACACCATGTGCCTGAGAGCATTATCCAAACTTTTCTTGAACTCTGTCAGATTTGGTGCTGTGACCTCTTCCCTGGGGAGCCTGTTCCAGTGCCCAATCACCCTCTGGGTGAAAAGCATTTTTCTGATATCCAGCCTAAACCTCCCCTGACACAGCTTCATGACATGATGTAATAACCAAGTTGCTCTATGTTTTTGTGCTGAAGTGTCTGTCTCAGCTAGGGAATAATGAACAGAACTGTCCAGCATTGTTACAAGGGTGTGTAGTAATAGGACAAGGGGTAATGGCTTAAAATGGAAAGATGGTAGTGTTAGATTAGAGATAAGCAAGAAATTCCTTACTGTGAGTATGGTGAGGCCCTAGAACAGGTTTCCCAGAGAAGCTGGGGATGCCTCATCCATGCAGGTGTTCAAGGCCAGGTTGGATGGGGCTCTGAGCAAACTGGTGTAGTGGAAGGTGTCTCTGCCCATGGCAGGGGGGTTCGAACTAGATATCCAACACAAACAATTCTATGATTCTGTGTCTCCTTCCTTCCTTNTACCACAAACAATTTCATGAGTCTGTGTCTCCTTCCTTCCTTCCTTCCTTCCTTCCTTCCTTCCTTCCTTCTTCTCAAACCTTCTGCATCATCTATATTAAGTAATTGTGGTTTTTAATTTCTCTTAAATATTTAAATAACCTCTATTTGGTATTTGATGTTTATATTTAGGGTGATGCTGTTGAAGCCCACCCCCACATGGAGAGCCTGACAGTGAGATGGCTGTGTTAATATGTGTTGCAGAGACCTGGAGAATTTATTTCTTTCCTGTTGAAAAGAAGATTTGGATAACCATAGCAACAGTAAAACCTGCTGTGAATCTTACAGCATGAAGTGTTGCTGATATCTGATTCTGGGGATCAAGGTCCCTGTCCCAGCTCTACCAGGCTGATACTGGAGAGATCAGTGTAAAAAAGTGAACAGTTTCTGACAGATATCTCTTAACACAATTTTCTTCTGTTCTCTTTTTCTCTGATTGTTCATGCACTGGTTGTGGATTTTTTTCTTTTTTTTTTTTTTTAATGACTTATTTAAAAGAAATCAGTGTGAAATGTTTAATTTTTAAATTAAACATTAAAAAGAAAACCACACAAATGCTTGAAGAAGTGTGTGTATTTTGTGCAGTGAAAAAGGACATCCAGCTAATACAAAACAGCTTGCCCGACTTAATTAGATCCACTTCAGGGAGTTCAGTGGGAATGTTACTGACCTGTGAGAAAAAAAAAAATCACGTGTATGCGAAGATTAGGGTTAGGTACTCTCTTAGCCTGCAAGAAGCACAAAAAGTATTGGTGTAACTTCAGTCGTTTTGACTGCGAGGTAAGCTGAGGTCTCCTCATTTGCTTTGAGCTGTGAGCCTGTATCTGAACAGCCAGTGACTCAGGTGCCATGTGATAGCTTAAGTCTGAACTGACTCTGTATATTTAGATTATTATTCTTATTATTTTAGCTCTCCATCCACCTTGTTTCAGTCTCATCCTCACAGGTGAGAGTAAGGTCTGCATTGAGTTACAGGCTTGTGAATTCAAATGATGTCTATTGCTTGTCTTGTGGCTTCAGCTGAGTTTCTCTGGTGTAACATGTACATGACTGAATTCAAGAATTGTTAGTTGGTTGTGTTCTAGCACAATTTTTTTTACTTTTGAAACGTCTAATTCTATATTCTGTATAATCTGAAGTATTGTGACAGGTGCTGCCTGCCTGCCCTCCAAACCGGCAATATCATGTCATCACATTCCTTTGGCAGTATTCTGTTTGCTGAGCATATACATGTGCAGCCTGTGCTTCTGGCCCAACTTGCCTTTGCTTGATTCAGTACATAGTCAGTGCAAGCTCAGATCTGCCACCAAAGCCCTGGCAGAGGTGTCAGAGCGAACACTGAGAACTGAAAATACACAGCTATGATTATTAATTTATTAGAAACCATTCCACTGGCAAAGAAAGCTTTCACTAAGTTGTTGAAAAGTCTTCTTGTTTGCCTGACTCCCATATAAACAAAACAAAACATACTTACCCCCTCGTGAAGGATAGGTACTCTCTAACAGGCTGTTGTTCAAGTGCTTCTGCACACAGCAATAGGAATTTCTTTAAAGCATCCAAATGGCCAGTTCAGATGGGTTTGGATGTAGAAAAGGATCATGTGCCATGAAATACGGAATGCTGGTATACATTACAACATGGAAGGACATGCCTGACAGGACAATATGCAATAGGCACCAACTGAAACACTGGAGGTTCCATTTGAACATCAGGAAATACTTTTTACAGTAAGGTGATGAAGCATTAAGAGAGAATGCGCAGTCCTGGGCAACCAGCTCTAAGTGACCCTGCTTGAGCAGCAGTGGGATTGAACCAGATGAGCTCTAGAGGTCCCTTCCCTTCCAACACAGGATCGCCATTCTGTGATCCTGTGTTGATAAACCCTTTGTGACCTATAATTGATGACACTGTTAGAAGAAAATCTGAGTCTGGCATGTAGCTTTTGGTATTTGCAAGTCTATCACTTCTGTAGGAGGCAGAGACAAGACTCGGCATTCCCTGATCTATTTCAACTTGCAAGCCTCTTAGCCTCTCTACAGCTATCTCAGCTGTATGAATATTTCCTTTACTATGATACTCTAAACCTCATCAGAGGGCTGTGTAAAGTGTCTGGAGATCTGCAGATTACAGGCATTATGGGAGTCACCGTTCTGTATTATGCTGTACCAAGAGTTATCATGCTGGTGAGATTGTATGTGGACATCAGAGACAGGAAAGTATTTTTTTTTTGGCTTGTGGCATTCATTTCCATGTAAAACAAACAAACAAAAAAGTGCCAGTGTAACAGATCAGAAAAGCCTGTTTTCCACAAAGCTTTTGAAAATAAGCACTTTTACTGCACTGAGAATTTTAATTGGAATTTTATCTGCCTAACTCTTCCATAGTTTTAAAATGCATATCTGTGCTTGTCTATATACTTGTTTATGTTCCTAGGCTTCAGCACCTCGTACTGACACAGAGAAGACTGGCTGGGAATCCAGCTCACGCTCCGCTTTCTGCTGGCTGAGGCGCTGGGTGAGGATTCCAGCTGCCACCAGAGAGCACTGTCACTATACATTTGCAGGGCAGGTGCCGCTGCTGCTGCTGGCACCAGCTTTCCCTTCGGCCTGGCAGCGGCAGAAGGCTCTTGAAGGAGACCCTGAGTAGGAAGACTCTGTGCCATCTTTACCTCTGTTCTGCCCCGTGAATCCACGCTGACAGGGGCTCTCAGGAGAGAAGCAGCTCTGCCTTGGCAGAGGGCAACCGGCTGCTGGCACAGCCCTGTGTGCTGGGCTTGAACCTGGGGTGTACAGCCCCAAACCAGGGAGTTCTGACACCCTGCTCCCTCTTCTCTACAAGGTGTTTTTTAACTCAAACCAACTTCATTTACACTTGAAAAAAAATGTTCCTTATTTGTCATTAACTCAAAATCTTATTGCTTCTGTTTCAGACCTGAAGAAGGACTTGTGTGTTCCTACAAACCTTCTCATGTTTCTTCTGCCTTTATTTTGCACACAAATATAGCCTCACTTGCATTCTGCAGCAAAGCTACTGATGCTTCAAGTCCTTGGACGACTCAGGAGCACAGCACTACCAGGGTTTTCAGTGATCATTCATTTCAATGATCATTGCACCCACCTTATTTGCCAGAAACCAATGCACCATGCAAGCCTAGTAATTACTTTGATATTGGATGTGTCCCTTTTTAAGAATAGCAAAGAACTCTGTAGATGGTACAGCTACCTGCCCCTGAAGTAAACATACCTGTAGGTGTGAAGACAGCATTTAGTTCTCCTTCTGGGGAGGCTGACAGACCAATTTATAGTCATCCTTAGAGTTATCCCAATTGCTGTGGGATAAGCACTGCTAAATGAAAGTAGTTAGAGGTCCTAAGAACATTGCATCAGAGCATCATTCTTTTGTCCATTTTCTGACCGAGTCTTTCTCGAAGTTACAGACAGTGTCAAAGGGCTTCCTCCATCTCCTCAGGAGAGGCTAGCAAGGGGCTGCAGTGTGAGGATTCCTCAGTTCTTCTCCCTGAGGTAAAAATGTACATGGGAATGTGATAGACGGGTGATCTGTCTCACTGTAGCCTCCTTTTTCTGCAGTAACTTGGGTGCTATTTGTGAGCAATGCTGTCTCTGCTTCTCAAAGCAGTGCCCTACTGCCTTGTGGAGATGAGCTGCTGTCACGGCTATAGTTTCAGAGCTAGTGCATACTTGGACAGCATCTCTTTTAGCTTGCATAGCATAGCATCACAATAGGAGATGCAGTTCCTGTGGATGGAGACATCCAAGATACAGTCATCAGGGAATAGCATGAGGTGGTATCTTAACGCTGCTGCTTATTCTGTAATGTGTAGGTTAAAATAGACAGCCTGTGGTGAGATGATAGGCCTGGGTCAGATGGAAGACAATTTTTCCTTAAATAAGTCCTGTGAGTTGAGGCAGCATGCTCTTGTTTCCTACAGCCCTCCCTTTCATATAACTCCAGGGCCAAATCTCACTTAATTTATAGGCTCTGACAAGATCTTAGAGCAAGAACGATAGCATGGTTGCAGAGCACAGGCTATCATTTAGTATATAAAGTGCCAATTTTCTGACAAAGTGTATAATCTAATATAGTGTTGTATAGTGTCTATGTTTGATAGGGAACCTCTGTAAGTCACCTCAGATTAAGAAGGGAAGAGTTTAAACTGTTATATGGGTAATGACAAGGAGGAAAGCAAACAATTCAGGCACAAATCTCCATTCTCTCCCCCAGCAGAGATTTAACAAGACAGGAAAATACAATGTGCCTGAAATCTGACATACATTTTTTTATGCTGTCTGATATCAATGCATAGTTCCTGTTTGCTTCCCCTTCCCCAGGGCTGAGAGAGCTTTACAAGCAGGCACATGTTCACATATCCCTACAAAGTGTTTTTAGAGAAATTCTTTCTGTATTGCTGTGTCCCTTGATGGCAGGATTAAAAATAGCTTTATCCAAACCAGTAAAAGCCTTAAGATTTTACTGTGAAGGTATCATGAGTTGGGTTTCTCCTACTGGCTAAGCCAGGGATCTGTCTCTCCAGGACTTGCCAGGCTCTATCGCAGCGGGTGTAGATGGAAAGGTGCCATGACCTTCCTAAAAGCATCTCCAAGGAAGCCGCTCCGGCGAGGCCACGGTACTCACACAGTCACGCACGCACACGGGTAAATCCAAAGCAAGCCGACGGTAAAAGAGTCCAGGAAGGGTCTCCGTGTGGGGTTCCACAGGGTGAGTTTATTCCAGCCACTCGTGAAGGGGTCCAGGAACGGAGATGAGAACAATGCGTGGGTCCAGAGTTTTATACGGGGAGGATAGGGGTGGACAGAGCATCAGGGCCAATGGTCTGAGGGCGCAGGGGCGGAGCACAGGCGGGGCCAGGGCATGGGAGCCAGTGGGGAAACACGGAGGGAGTGGTGAGGGAACAAGGGCCAATGGGAGAGAGGGAAAGGGAGAACTTTCTAGGGCCTTAACATATAAAGGAAAAAGGGGCAGGGAGGCCAGTGGGCCAATTGGGGAAACAGAGCTGGGGTACATTTACATAACAGAATAGGGTATCCTGGGCGAGGTCTTTTTGGTCACCCTGACCTGGGGAGAGATTTTCCACCTAGGGCACCTTTCTCCAAGGGGTTCCTGCATTCTCCTGTGCTATGGGCCCAGCGGCCACCACAAGGCTCTAATGACAAAGGCATATTGTAAAAAGACATGAAAAATTACTACAGATTGACTGTGGGCTGAGTTCCTAACCTGAAAAAACAGCTTAAAATCCCACTGCAGGATTTGAGGACTCTCAAAAAATTTGGGTGGTCAGGGAATGGAGGAGAGATTGAGATTTGGTCTGATTAATTTACTCATTTGAGGGTCTGAATCAGTGGCACAGGGTAGTTGGTGGCCTGTCACTTTAGGTGTCCCCCAAGATTAAAGTCCTGTACTGTTTAACTTGTTCATTAAGGACTTGAATGAGGCAAGCAAGTTTGCTGATAACACAGAGCTGGGAGGAGTAGCTGATACCCGAGAGTGCTGTGCAGCCCTTCAGAAGGACCTCAACAGGTTGAAGCAAGAGCAGAGAAGAACTGTCTGAAATTCAGGAAAGGCAAATGCAAGGTCCTGTACCTGGGGGAGAATAAGAATAACCCCATGCACCAGCACAGGCTGGAGGCTGACCTGCTGGGATGCAGCTCTGGGGAGAAGGATGTGGGAATTCTGGTGGACAACAATCTGTCCATGAGCCAGCAGTGTGCTCTTCCTTGTAGCCTATTATGTGGGTGACTGAGCACTGGAACAGATTGCCCAGAGAGGTAGTGGAGTCTTCCTCACGGGGGATATTCAAGAAGTGTCTGGATGCAGTCCTGTGCAGTGTGCTCTAGGATGACTCTGCTTGAGCAGGGAGGCTGGACCAGATGACCCACTTTGGTCCCTTTCGACTTGACCCATTCTGTGTTTCTGTGATATATATTGCAAGCTTAAATTAGGAGCCTTAGCTTTCTATATAGTCATTAGAGCACAGGGCACCTGCTGAAGAAGGCAGAAAGCCCAGGACTGGATTATGTGGAGCTGATGTGGACTAGAAACTGGAACAGGCGCTAACTAACTCAAGCACTGAAAATAAATTTGATGGTTAGGTGGGCAAAAAGCTCCTTTCCATTGTGGTATTTACCTGTAATGTCATGAAGTTCAGCCTGGAGGATGTCCAGAAATTTGATTCTCCTCCAGTTATTCGCCAACTTTGGTAGAGCATGCATTGAATTGCTGTGCCATTACATGTAGCAAACAATATGTATAGCTTCAAAGGAAAATGACCATCTATTTGCCCAAGCAGGCAAGCTAATGTTGTTTTGGTATCAGTACATTTCTCTGGGATCTCAGACTAAAACGAGTTGCTCCCATTAATAAGTTAGCCAAGCTGGGGAAGCTGTGTGTAAGGTAGGTCATGGACAATCTGAGTACATTGTTTTGCAGTTGGAGAATGAAAGACACAGGTAAACTTAAGCCAAGAGTTTCAAATAAGGACACTAAAATTTTATGGTTCAGTTTTAGGTGCTCATCTTCACTGAATTCAGTGCCAGATTTTCAGGACTATTGATCGTGTTGACTACAGCAGAAGATAAAGATATTCTCTCCAGAAATGCACTGGCCATTTTATCAGCTGAAATTGGTTGCATCTGAAACTGGAATTGACCTGTGTAAACCAAACCCACAGGCTTTTATTTTAAAGTCAGATGCCAAGAGAGAGTAATCAAAATCACTGAAAAAAATCTCTATTACTTAGTGGCAGAGCTGTTTTCTCTAGCAATACTAAAAATAAATGTTTGAACAGTAACAATTCCACAGTAAACCAGACTAAGATCCCCTGGATTTCCATCCCTTGTGACTTTATTGAACTATCTTTCATTTACTCTTCAAACCAGAAAACCCTTTCAAGATACTCTAGAAAATTGACTCTTGCATCCATATTTTCCAAATTCAGTCTTTCAATAGTTCTACATTAAGCTGCCGAAGTACCAACATATGTGATAAGTCTCCATTGAAATAAGAGGTTTTAATCTTCTTCACAAAGCCAGTGAAAAGATTTCCTGTTATGTTATTCCATAATGGTAAATAATTTAGAATAAAAAAAGATGAGTTTACTATGGAAGGTACTATTTAGGAAAGAACAAGAGCTGACTCTTGGGAAAGTATACTAGCACCAATTTCAAGAGTTGTGTGTCAGGATGCCAAATTGAAGGGGTCTTAGCTCTCACTTTCTGACTTAACCATTAAGACTTGAAGGTGAATGATGAAACTTAAGACCAGGACATCACATTTTTTGCAGTGGAGTTACCAGGCAAGAGCCGGTTTTATTTTCTCTCTTTTGGAAGCAAAATCATATTGAAAATTCCTCCTTGAAAAGCAGTTGGCAAACCAAAAGAGTATTTTTTGTTTCTACACTTTTTTTTTTTTTTGTTTTTAACAATTATTACAGTAGAAGGACTTACAAAATCTCTACTGTGAGCTGAGACCTTTTTTCAAAAGCATTACAATTTTCATACAAAATTTTCTCAAGATCAAGCCAGTTCCATTAAGAATCATCTTTGAGTTGCAGAGTCTCATTACTGACGGAATATATACACTTTCTCATTCTGAAGAGCTGAAGGCAAATTTATGTCCTTCAATTATTGTCTGTCTACTACATGTCTCACTTTATTCTGTCACAGACAGCCTTTCCTTGCTACTGGATGCAAAATGTAGATTCAGATTTCTGGTCCCTCAAAAGGACCAGGAGAGGACAAATGGGATAGATTCAGCTTTTGAGGAAAATGTGCAAAGTGCAAGATACTGAAATAAATTTTTGAATCCTAAATCAAAAGCGTTCAGAAGCATTGTGATGGAAAATAATCTTCATGAGAAAATGTGTTTGAGGTAATGAGAGACACAAGAAGAAACACAGTTCCCTGTTTTTCCTGCTTCTTTGTTTTTGATTACTTAGGCTGTGAAGTCAGTTGAGAGTTAGGAGTCAATTCCTATGGATTAAAGTAAATTCTGCTTCTGCCTTGCCTTCATTCCAAGGTTAAAGGGACACTATTTTTCACTATCCCATCTGTAGCCTACATCTACAGATGATGTCCTTTGGGGATGTGTGAGGATTAGTACTAGATGCAAGCCACTTGCATTTTTTTGCAGTCTTCTAGCAGTAAATGTGGAATCCTTGACAATTTCAAATTAAAGATTTAAGAGATAAAAGTTCAAATAAGCTAAATCAGAGGCTTCTGTCTAGAAAACTGAATGCATTCAGCAGTTGCAGAATCAGGCTCTGTTCCCAGGAAAGTAGTGACACAGGAAAAGACATGGGTTTAGACCTGAAAAGCAATGTGACGTGAGACTACCAGAACACTCCTATGCAGAAAATAAAACCAAACAGCAAAAATGCTCCATCCCTGGAAATTTAAGAAAGAGTAACAAGTAGGATTAAAGAGGGATTTACTCTCTACACAGTGTAGTGAGAGCCAATACTAGAATATTGAGTCTAGACAAAGTGTCTACATTTTAAGGAGAGCATTGAAGACATAATTAAAGTGCTAGAGAAAAATGTTATACCATGAGCCTTGAGAGGTTTTCCTAAAAGAGTGACTTGATTGCAGCATGTAAGTGCCTTCCTGAGAAGAAAATGCCTGGTAGTAAACGGTTCCTTAATCTAGTGGAGGAAAACATAATGAGTCAGAAAGTATAAACTAAAGCTGGGAGAAAAAAAAATCAAATCAACATATAAACAAAAGATCTGAGCAGTAAGAAAACTTAACCAAGAACAGTGGTTGATTCTCTGTTCTTTGATGCCTCAAAAGCAAGACTATATTCCTTCCTGGATGATTCTTTAGCAAAATGTGATTTAGTTAAAGAGAAGTTGAGATCCACTCCAGCCCAGCTCACTATAAAACCAGAAGAAACAAGGTATATTTGCTTAACTGGAAACTAAACACCCTAGAACACCAGAACAACCAGGCCTTGGTCAAAGGTTCTGTTTTGGTAAAAACACAAAACAATTGTCATATGTTTTATCTCAAAATGCATGGGTTTTTTCTTAACTAGTAACAAAAAACAAATCCCTAAAGGGTTAAATAATCGAGAGATGTTTCCAGTTCCCATATTCAAAGCTTTCTGGTTGTACCAAACACGATGAAACACCACTGGTTTGAGTTTGCTGATTTCAAATTCTACCCAGCTGCATCCACTACAGTTAAGCAAACTCATTTGAATGACTGGTCCAGTATTGTTTCTAACTTGTAATTGGAGTAAATCACTGGTATCCAGTGCATGATATTTCTTAACAACATGCCCTCTATTGAGTAATGAACATAGATCTGGTTGCTCCAAAAACTTTCATTGCACTTCCCATTCTCTATTCTTACTTCAGATTCTCATGCTGCAATGGATCATCAAACCATTTTCTTGAGAGATTTGCAATACTTTCCTTTTTTTTAAGTGGTTAATCTCTAACATTTAACATCTCTAACAAGTGGTAATAATTTCCTTCTAGCTTCAGCTTGTGTCATGAAGAAAAAATAGAGATGTGTACTTTTAAAGCTAAAGAAAACAAACAAACCAAATAAGGAAGATACTCTAAAATGTTCTCATTTATCACATTCTAAAGAAAAGTGAGTTGTCTGCCAGGGGATGTGGTTTTTTACCCTGAGGAATATTCAGCTATTCCTATTGCAATTGATGTGTTCCTTGGTCCGATTATTAAGATAAGAAGACAAAACTCATGCATTTGTCTTTGAACTAGACTATTGCTGTACTTTTAATGGAAAACACTGGAGTTTTGTAACTGGATTTTCGGCTTGTCTCTACTTGTATGAAACACTCTTTCTGTAGCAGCACTTTGCCTGTTTTCTCTGATCTCAAATAGAACTGGAAGTTCAACCACTCAGCACACCTTCAGGATGTGCCTGTGCTGTTCTAGTGCTCCTGACAAACCAGGCCAGCTGGCTAATTAATTAAGGATGAGACACTTGGTGATGTGCACCTGGAAATCATTAGATGCCTCCGGGTCACATGGTCATGAGTCCCCCCTTGGAATTTGGAGGTTATCTGTTGTGTTTTTGTTTCCCTGGGTTTCTTCTGGTAAAGTTCAAAGAAAGTGATCTGAGAAGCTGAAAAATAATTCTTTGCTTCTGGCCAGGTGCAATTAGTTGTATTTATTGGTAATAGGAATGCAGATTAGAAGTTGACAGGGAATGAAAGTGAATAGAGCAGCCTGGGTCATTGTTTGTGGTTAAATTTATTCTGCAAAATTACTTCTTCTGTGGAAATTAAAGAAATAGTAATAAAATTGAATTAAGTTTGAGGGTTTTTTTCTTGTAGTTCACTCAAAAAATGGAGAGAAAAGGTCTGTGTGCCATGATACTTCATGCAACTAAAGGCCTCATAACAGAGACAGAAAGTGAGTTACTCGCAGGCTGTCAGCTTTTGAACTTTCTTTTCTACTCTTTCTCTTATGCACAGAAACTATATGTTTTTCCACAACGTAAGGTCAGATATGTTGCCTCATCACAATTTGTGGCTGGAAAATTATGACACTAACACACAGATAATTCAATAAAACTCTTCTGTTGGTCAGAAAATGCTTAGTCTTTGAAATAAACATTCCTATAAGAAGTTATCTGATTTGGTGAAAATTGTAATGAGAAGTTTTTCAGGTCTGAAATGATATTTGTAACCAGCAATAAGGATAAGAAGAAGCAACTTTAACATAATATGTCAGTCTGTGTATACAGAGAGAATGATCATCTCATATGCAGTGCAAAAGTAATTTTTTTACTATTTATTTTAGAGAGCAAGTATTTTTTCATCTATTAATAGTGTTTTCCTTCTGGACTTAAGTAATAGGAATCTGTCTTGGAGTCAAAGATTTCTGAGCTGCATTCCACAGAGCAAGAAATTAGGCAGAAAATTTTAAAGACATTAGTGAATAGTCAATCATGGAGGTCAACATGGCTCTTTCCCTTCTGCTCTGCTCTAGTCCAGCACAGTTCAATGCACTAAAACATTTTTTTGGATTAACTAATCTCTGTTGGATCTTAAATATATGGTTTAGCACAGCTGAACAAGCTCCTAAAAGACAGCTGAGCCATGGTAAATCTTGCTTTTAGCCTGTGTCAGATCTGAGATCATTTAGTTTTTCCCACCATGAAATTACTGGGAATACAATACAAACATATGCTTCTATGGAGAAGAGCTTATTCTAAAGGCAGATTATAGTAACTTTTTTCTTCCTTTCTTTCTTTTGCTGTTAATACTGGTGGTTTAAACAACATTTTTGCCCCCTTTTTTTTGTTTTTTAGACCTGTCTGCAGAGGTCTCCTCTTAGTTTCTGCTACCATCTGTTCTTCTGTTTCAACAGCACAAAACATCAAATAGACTTTTTTTTTTTAAGCCATTGCCAATTTCACTGAAAGGAGTATGTAAAAAAAGATCAGAACAGAATAACTGAGAAATTTACAAGAGGAAAAGTTGCAAAATTATGGAAAAGCTGTTATTTTTGTTGACAACTTTAAATTAAAGCTCAGATATGCCTTTCCAAGTAGATGTTGGTCGTTCCTATTCCCCCCGTTCAGCTGACACTCTGGGTCTTACTTGACTAGAGTCAACAAAACACATTCCTTGGGTGCAGAGGAAGACTGAAAGTTAGGAAGTAACTGAACATATATAAGATCAGATTCTTTTGGGTGACACCAGTTCAATATTCACCAAGGAAAATGAAATTGCCTTCTATATTTTTAATAAGCCAAGAGAAGAAAGGCATGGATCATGAAGTGCAAAGGCACAGCTAGACCATCTGGTTTTCTTGCTGCTGTTCGCTCTTGCCCTTCTGGAATAAAGAAGGAGTGAGACAGGCATGTGACATCCAGACAATTACAAATTGCAGCCACAACAATTTGGTTGCATTAATTTTCTTTAAAAGTCTAACTTTGTTGTCTGCACTAATAATGGTAGTTATTGTTTAGTAATTAAAAAGTTCACCCCCAGGAAGGAGCAAATAATGAGAGGCTGTACCCAAGGAATATATTTAAAATCAATACATTCAAAGAGGAAAACTGCATGGGGGGTCGCTGGGGAGGTCTTAACTTGGGATGCTATCTATCTGTGTCATATTGGATTATGTACATGTCATACACTGAGGGAGATGAAGGTTTATGATCTTACAAGGAAGTAAGTCTATAAGAAAAAAATTTATGCTATTCAAATGGCCAAAGAATTTGAAATGAAACAAAAAAAAAAAATAAAGCCAAGCTTTGTAGGTAATAATGGGATAAAGAAGTAAAGGCTAATGACAGTGACATCACTCAGAAAATGAGAATAAAATGTGACAGCTTTGATGGACTTTCAAGGCAAAGATTTTGGAGTGAGGGTGGTCAAAAAGACACAATTTCTCAAGTTTTGTGGATATAGAGGTAGCAAAAATGCCAACTCCAAACCCCTGCCTATAAGAATCTTATTTTACAACCTCTGCTTGTTTTTGTAGTGATTTGTATAAGAGAAGAATGAAAAAACGCTAAGTGAACTTGCTTGGGTGCATGAAGATCAGGGCCAATGAAAAGTTGCTGTGCTGGTCAGAAAGCAGTCTTTAATGGCAAGATTTACTGGGATTGTGAAATAATTTTCCCAAAGGAAGCTGCTACAGCAGACCCATTCATTGCTTGCCCCATTTAAAACAGGGCTTTCAGATGTTCTAGGGAGTCTTGCATAGAGAGCAATCCTGCTGCAGCCCTAATGCACCTTCCCTGTTCCTAGTGTCTGCTAACCTGCTAAAGCCCTTTGTGCAGCCCAGTCAGTTTGGGAAAAAGTTTTGAGTAAATTTTCTTTTGTCCTAACTAGTTGGCCACTTTTTGTGATCTTCCATTTCATTTCCTAAAAGCAGCTTCATTTTGACAATTGTAATTCATGGATTTCTTTAGTATCCTCACGTTCCATTGTTAATGCATCAAGAGAATATACAGGCTTCCAGCACAGCTGGAAAAGACTAGTCCCATACTATTTCAGTCTCTTAATGTTCCTTTGACATTGTGAGAAATATCTAAAGAGCCCTAGGATTCTTATTTCTGTTGCTGACAGCCTGCAAGACTGTTTAGACTGGGATTGGGAAAGTTATGATTTTTGATGCCATGCTATGCCAAAAGAGGTGGGAAACAGCATTCACTGGCACCTGCACTTGGTCCAAAAATTGAAAAGGAAGAGACTGGGTCATTATGTGCAAATCATTTGTATTACAGGCCTCAAGTAGCTGCTTGTGGTTCAGCTTAGGTTTGGAAGAAATAAAAGAATCCCCAGAAAGATGAATGCTGTTGGAGGAGACAGATTTCCTCTCTTACATCCTGAATGGGATGTGTCTAATAATGTGCCTGCTTATTCCACACAGTGCAAAACCATAAATGTCAGCAGGGCTTTCATACAAGGAATGTATCCCCTGCACAACAATGGAGGAAGCCAAAAATGTGCTCTGTGTCGCAGTGATAAGTATATTAGAAAATGCTGAGATAGACAGCCTGTTAAATGCAGCCCCAGTCAAAGCAGGGTCACAAATTCATGTTGGTGGGTTAGCTCACTCACACTGCTTCCTGCCATTCAGGAATATTCAGGCAACTGGATGTCTGAAGAAAGACTGCTCCTCAGATGGTCATTGGTATTGGGTTGTGAACCAGCCCAGCCCAAGCCTGGCAGAGAGGAGCCAAGCCAAGCTGAGAACTGCTGACCACAAGCAGTGGTCTGGAAGGAAGGAGATGCAACATGGATGATCTGGCTTTTTTGGGGTTTGTCCATCATTGTTTTTCATTGTCTTAGGCCTGGGGATGGGGAATGCCAGCAGTGGAGAGCGCCCACCATCCTGTCTTTGTCTCAGGAGACCATGTGGCACTAGCTATGGAGAGCATCTGCTGTCTTGTCTTTGTCTCAGGAATAACTGCATGTCACTGCTGAGCTGCAGGAACGTTGCCATCTTGTTTTTGTCTCAGTGGCCAGGCAGAACTAAGTTGAGGTGGTGAACACCTTTTGTGTGTAAAACACCTTTTCTTTTGTATACTTTTGTTATTAATATTTTTGCTGTTACTGTGCGTTCCTTATTCTCCATTGCTGTTTGCTGTCAGTAAATTTTTATCTCAATCCGTAGTCTCTGCCTCTGTCCCTCTCACCAGAGAGGGGCAGAGGGGAAGGGAGCGTCTTACCTGGAGTTTACTTCCCAGCTGGTTTTAAACCACCACAAGATCACTAGCTGAAGTACATGGAGTGTGTCAAGGAAGTTCTTCTGTGCTTTAGTGATCCTAGGGTTTATTGTGTTGGCATTTTCTCCTCAGTTTGTATTAGCAGTTTGAAGATAAATTTTAGTAGTTTTTATTGGTATGGTATTGAGTCTTGGCTGCAAGAATGAGGGTCACTATAGCCAGAAGCTGTGAAAGTCAATTTTGACTTAACATCAACCCTGCTGCTTTAGTTCTGGGACTCTGCTATTCCAGACACACATTTGTAGCAGATTGACTGGAGGGTTGTGAGGCAATTACAAGAACACTTAAATACTTGGCCAAAGCTGCCAAACTCTCATTACTTTCCATCAAAACCAGAAACCCCAGGTGGGATGCCATGAGCTTGCAGGCAGGTGCCTTGTCTCACATACATCTCCATGCCCAGTATCTGCAGTCCTGTACTTTTCTATAAGGCAAAAGCTCCTTAAATACAATGTTGATTTTCTTTCTTTTGTTGCTGGAATTACTAATAACACTTACTGACAGTAGCAACATTTTCAAGCTTGTGGAGAGGCTAGCATTCAGTGTTTCTGTGGGTTTTCACACTTGACTATGCACAGTGCTTATCTGGGGGTGTCTTCAAGAATCATTTTTGTACAATTACATGAACGAAAGATGGCAGATATGATAATGAATTAGCAAGTGTTTTTATGCCTATCCTACATGACACATGCCCTCCATGGCTAACAGCTGATTGAGATCCTTCCTGAACATGGAGACATCTGCAGCACATGCATATTTGTTTAAAGTTTGCTGCTACAAAAGAGTTTGGGTAGACAATGCACAAGAGGTATAAAGGGGAAACTTTTGAGTAAGTATGAGCTCTTCAGTGAGCAGTGTATTTTCTCTTGTGAGACGAGAACCTGCTTGTGTTTAGAAAATTAATTATTAACTGGAAGAGACTTTTATGGCAACATTTACCACATTTGTGAGGCATACATGACTAAATAATTCCCCTGCTGACATATGAAACCGTGCCTTCCTCTCTGCTGCCATGCCCCATATGTATCTGTCTCCCACAGACACTTAACTAGGACTTTCACCATGAAGCGAATTCTAATGTTTTTGTGAGTCAAAGGATAATGAGAATGGTCTAAGGCATTAATGTATTCAAGACAAATGATAATTTCCTGCTGCTATATAAAAGGCAAAGCATCTATTGTCAGAGCAGGATCCTCTGATAATGCTGTGTTATCCCAAACAACTGAGATATTTCTGTCTGATGATGTGAGTACGTTAGAGTGACAGTTTCCCTGTGTCTTACATCTATTTTATTTCCTTGGGAAAGTAGTGTTCATTCTCAGAGTACTGTATTTCTTCCATAATGGTATTGGTTCCCCGCAAACAGAGTTTGACCTTAAGATCTGTATGTATTGTGCATCTCTCTTGTCAGGCTTGGTAGTGGCCCAAGACTATGGGTCTTATTTCTGCACAATAACTGTAAAAACAAACAAAATAGAAATACTGGGTAAAAATCCTGGATTAGGAAGACATACTGGCCTTATTAACTTAGAAGTCTCAAATGCTAAAGCCTGGCTCATGCACATTCATCTGCTAATGTGCTGCATGTATCTCTGAGTGCCTTACTTCTACTTTGAACAGTGCAAACCTCCCTCATTGGGATACTTCATTTTGTCACGTTAGTTGTCTGCAAAAAGACGCTGCAAGCGGACTTAAAAGCATAAAGTAAATATTTATTAGATGACACACCTGAGAGAAAGGATTTAGAGAACTGCAAGGCAAAATGCTTGCAGGCTCACCACTTGATAAAGTACCCCGTGAGTCTTTCCTGACAAAGCAGGCATGGGATGGGGGAGAAGGGTTGATTTCTTATGCTCCCTCAAGCCAGTCCTCTATGATGATGAGGTGCCATTTCCCTGGTTTTTCCCCTGGGATTCTATACCTTTCCAATTTGGTGGGGTTTTTTTCTTGAATCTCTCAGCTACCCATAGTCCCTGGCCCAACCATTCTAACTTTGTAATTTTCTCTTTCTTATCTTTAAGGTTTCTGTTCTGAAGACTTTCTCACAGCTGTTTCCCAGAGGTGATTTCCTGAGAACTCCAGGCCAAGATGACATAACTGTGTCAGATCAGAGTTGGGTCTTAAATCCTTGGAGAACAAAGCTCCTTTCCACAGGCTAAAAGTTTGTATATGTTTGAGATAAAATGGGATAAGTTCTTGCAAGAGGAGTCCATTGAGAATCATCGTATTCACAGAAACACTATTTGGCTTCAGAGGTCTCTCAGTCTCACATTTCAAAAAGCTTGCAAGAGGCCCTGAGGAAGTCACATTTGCTGCATTCTTATACTCCTCCCTAGGTATTAGCAGAGAATGACCTTTCATCTGATGTAGCATGACTGCTCTTATAAATTTGTGTACGGCTATGATTACTCTGGGATAGAATAGGGACTGGTTTTGAATGTCCGTTGCTGAAAGAGCACTCCTTATTTGTTATTGATCAACATGAGAATGCTGTGGTTTAGGGGAACAGCAGTTATGGCCTCTCTTTCCCTCTGTTTTCACTCCATTGCTCAGGAGGTCACCAGTTCAGGTTTCCTCATATTCCTTCTTCATGTTCATGGATATTTGGGAGTTTAAAGGGTGATCCTTAACATGTGGTTTCTCTAAACTCACCATGAACACAGACTAGACCCATCTCCTTTCCTCTGTACACCTTGTCACTCTCATTCATTCTCCCACATGAACATGGGAGGGAAAATCTAAATTGTAAGGGATAATGTGGGAGACTATTTTGTGGAAAGCACCTGGTTATCAGTGGAGCATAATCTTTGTGCAGAATGAAACCATTCTGAAACCATGTACAATCCTGATCTTGATTTTGTGATCCATAAAAATGTGGTCTAGCATTTCCCTACCTCCCTTCCTTCCCTTAGTAAGACCTCTATTTTCTGACCACTGTCACAAGTATTTCCCATGCACAAATAGAACTCATTGTAGAGATCCCTTGAGATCATATTATAAACCTTTAAAAAATGACAAAATATGCCACAAACAGAACTGAGAGCTCTGTTGCTTATAATGTCCTGCAGAACAGGATATTTCAGTTGTAAGGGATCATCTTTTAGGCTTTTGCTACCGTGTCATTACTACTGGCGGCTGGCACAGTTTATGTGCAAGCCAAAGTGTGATGCTACTACTCCATGTAGGGGACCACCTACCAATTTGACAGCTGAGCTAAAAATCTAACAGAAAACAGGATTTGCTGTAAAATCTCTGACACCTTTTATGGACAACAGTTGCTAGAACACCTGGAGAGCAAATTTCTTTCAAGTACTTATGCTCATCTTTTTCAGATGGAAACCAGAAGGGTTGAAAATCACATCTGAGCTTTGCACTTGTAAGTGGCTGGAAGTTTGAAGTCACCTGTAGTGGATGGAGCTCATTAGCACTTTCACGTCACTGTTATTCAAGGAGCCTTGTTAGTACTTCATGGTGCATGGGTCCAAAGAGAGTTAAGCTCCCTTTCTTAGAGCTGTGTTATTTCTGCCATGCTTTTCTGCCTCTTCACTGGGCTGGATGTTGTGCAGTTAAGAAGCATACGCTAAGCAGATGTGTTGAGAAGGATGACCACATTTTCCTTGTTTAGAGCCATATTCTTGGTGTTTAAAATAGGAAAGGAAGTGGCCTTAGTTTAGAAATGAAAGACTGGGTACATGGGTTTGAAGATGTCTTTATCTTAGATTCATACACTGAGCGCTTAACTGTTGTTGACACAGGCCTCTTCATTTCCAGCACAGACTTGCTGAGCTTGGTGTAATGTGGGACTTTGAAGTATGAGGTGGTTTGCAGATGCATGTTGTATATGACATCTGAGGTCAGTGTGTGTAATAGTCTCCATTGATATGTTTGGCCCAGGATATGCTTTCCTGCTTCCCACTGCTGTGTTGATCTTACATTTTATGGCCTGATTTGTCTGTCCTAGATTTCCACCTTCCATTATGGGATTTTTTCTCTCCCTTTATAGTATTTCAAACTTTTTTCTGTTCAGCAAACAGTTTGTTCCCCCCTCTGTCCTTCAAATAAAGTTTTCTTTGGCAATCTCTATTAGGATAAATTCAATAACTATTTAACTCAGAAGGATCCCTGAGGAGGAAGCCAAGAGTCAAATGCTACAATTATTCACATTTTGGTGAGAGGAATCAGACTTCTCAGGAATCATTTCAAACAAAGCACTAACAGTTTATTCCTGCTGGGTGGAAGCAGGAAGTGTGCTGGAGGGAACCTGACAGCCTCCTGAGCACCATCAGGAAGCATAAAATGGATGGGCAAGCAGAGGAAGAGAGAGAGGCATTAACAAAGAAAAATGTCTCATTTCCTCCCTGAAACTAATTGGAAAAATATGTTACTTGTTGTGGCAGTGGTAGTTTCTCAAGGTGGCAATATCTGCAGCCTGTCCTGGCGTGGGGCTGGCCACAGGTTGGACCTCTACCTGAAATGTCTGTGATTAGTGCAAACTATAGTTGTTTGTTTATAGTATAAATGGACACGCGCGCACACACACACACACACACACACACACACACACATATATATACATGTAAACATACCAACATATACATATGTAACAGGTTTTTTTTCCCACTGGGGATCTGTGCTTCATTTCTAGTAATTCTTGACTATACATACATTTACAGAATAAAACACAGCAGAAAACAATTTTTTTTTTTTTTATTAAACTGTGCTTTTATTCACTGCCTGTTCTCTGTTCTCATCCCCACTTGAGGGTAGTTTACTCCATGAAAATGTAGGGGCAGATGGAGGGAGAACAGAAGTGATGTAATCATATTGGTCGCAATATTTTGGAGTAAACATGAAATCNTGCTTTTATTCACTGCCTGTTCTCTGTTCTCATCCCCACTTGAGGGTAGTTTACTCCATGAAAATGTAGGGGCAGATGGAGGGAGAACAGAAGTGATGTAATCATATTGGTCGCAATATTTTGGAGTAAACATGAAATCGCTTATAAATACTGATGCAAGTTGTGGGCAAAAATTGGAAAGAGAAAGATTTCCTTTAACACATCAAGGAATTCTGACATCACCCGCCCTCTGTAATCTTAATGCAATTTTGATAAACCCATTTACGTTTCACTTTTGAGCAGGGCCAGCCCAAATTCACATATTGCTCACCTAGGCTACTCTAATTCCCCTGCTTGGTTGACATCCTTTAATAGCCTCTGTGCCAACAAAAATGTGCAGTGTAACTCCTCTCTGTCACAGCCTCTGGCCCTCAGATATCACCTGTCCCAGGCCAGGAAAGAGGCACAGGGCAAGAGTCAGCTTGCGATTGCTGAGACTGAGGGGGTGTTTCCTATGAACTGGAGAATTTTCTGCTCATGGATGTTTCATACAGCCCCTTTGTGCTACCTCAGCATCACAGGTCTCTTGCACAGGCTGGGGAATCAGAGGGAGAGCTGAAGAGATGCAGGGCACGCGCATTCTTGACCATGTGGTATCTGGAGCAAACAGTGCTCAAATTCTTGGGTCTAATTTCTTATAAAAACTTCATTCAAAAACATTTAGTTTCACATCTTTGCAATTATATTTTCTGTGCAGCTGATGCTAAAAGCAAAATGTACAGTCCAAATGTAATGCAGAAGTTCTCTTCCGAATAAAGGGGTTGGCACCTGTCTTTCAGTGATCCGATTCAAAACATTCAGCCACTCTGAATGTACTGAGTTATATTCTGTCATCATTTTCTTGGCTCTTCACCCTCCTGAGACAGACAAATGAATCTGTCTGTAGTTTGCTACATATACATATCTTTTAGGCAAATCATTTTAATAAGGATATAGAGTGAAATTGTTAAGCGAATACATGAGTAGTGGGCCACGCCATATACCTAGGAATGTTAATATGTAGAGAGAATCTAAAATTACAGGTCTGGAGGTTTAATCTGTAGAGGTTTTACAGAGGCAGTGTACTGAAAATTCACAAAACACGTATCTATATTCATAGCATGGTTTTGCTTTTATTAAAGAAGGAAAAGAGATTTCAAGAAGAAATCAAAAAACAACTCTTTGTTGCAAACTTCCCAAATGCACTTAGAAGCCAGCACCGTTTTAACACCTCTGTCCACAGCCCCTTTCAAAATTCAACATATGTGCAAATTAGAGAATACCTCGCAATAATGAATCACCTCCCACTTTCCTCACTCTCTACTGGTAAATCTGAGTACATGACACTCAGTGTAGAGCATGCAAATATACAAAAAGATTAGTGAATTCTTCAGGTATTCATAGACAAGTCTTATTGTATAATATTCTATAAAGTCAACTTGGAAGGAAACCCAGAAAGAAAGTATGGATAGCTCAGCAGATGGGGAATTAGCAAACTGAAACAATGAGATTTCACTTCTACACCCCAGTGGCTGTTTCACACCATCTAGAACAGATTTGGAGGTGGAGGTAAAGCTCTCCTAGAGGCCAGTGGTTAGGATATTATCTTGGAAGAGTGTAGAAACTGTGTTCAAATCTTTACTTGAAACCAGCAGACCATTGCCAGCTATGGCTCCTGCTTTGAATCTGAATACCAGAGGTCAATAATTTGTCAGCCGTAGAACAATTTGTCTCTACTGTGCTCATTTTAAGGGCAAATTTCAAGGCTCTAAATCAGATGAATTGTCTTAGTGGTTGCAGTCTCCTCCCATCTGATATCTCTTTCCCCTTCTTTCTCTGAATGGATGGTGTCCTTTCTGTTTTCAGTTTTGCATATCATTTACACAACTGTATTTTATATTTGCTCAGATGTGAAGACATTGATTCAGTGTCCTAGATTCCCTAGGATTTGCTAGCCATGTCTTTGTTTCTACAGATGGCAACAATGAGGTCACTGTGCTGTGACCCTGGTTCAGCCACCCAGCAAACAGCCAGTTGGGGTGTGATGTGGGAAAGCTATCATGGATGTTTGGAAGAGCTTGACCTCTACAAATTCTTGGGCAAGCTGTACAGTTATTCTCTGTAGGCTGCAGAACTCTTTACTCACCAAAGCAGTTCTCTGGATGGTAAATGCAGTGATTAAGATGGACAGAGAGGAGGAGAGGCATCTTTGAGAGGGTCAGAGATACTTGCCTTCACAATTTCTTCTTCCTGTTTCTTTCTGTTAACTAGTGAATCACCCACCTGAACTACGCTCTCTCACAGAGACATCACCTCTGCTCTGTGCTGATCTATGCTGATCCTCTTGTTTAATGTATTGACTACATTAGCCTGAAAACACTTTGTATATGAAAGAATATATTAAAAAAGAAAAAAGGAAAAAAAAAAAGGAAAGAAAAGACACTTTAGGGCAGATAAGAAAGGAGGGGGTACATCTGTACTATTGTTGATTTGTTTTTTTTGATCTCTTACAAAAATTTTTCAAAGTTACTTGGTTATATATTTCAGTGTTAATTCTACCAGAGATTTTCTACAAGCCCAGGTTTCCTGGGCAGCCTCCACTCTGGGGGATTCTGTCTGGGTATCCTGTATAACACTTGCCAGTGGTCCTGCCTGCTACAGCAACATACATGCACAGAATGACTCTGCTTCTGTTTAAGGGCAACATTTAGAGTGTGGGAGGTATGGGGAGCAGACATTATTCAAGCATATACAACATTTGTTGTTAATTTAATTTTCTCTCAACTATTACACAGCAGAACAGTGGAAAATATGAGGACCTTCCCTGGAGTGGCTGTTGTTCTGATGTAAATGAAACATAACATATAAATTTAAACAATAAAAATAAAATCCTGTCTCTTTTAGCTCTAAACTCAGTTATTCCTTGTTCTGAAAAAAAAAGAATGGAGGACAATGATTATGGTAGTGAAGAAGGTTATTTTATTTTTGCTAACTAATGAAAGTTAGGGTGGCTAAAATAAGGGTTTTTTTCCTCAGATTGCTCATAACTTTTTGTTTTTCTTTCCTTACCCAATTAAAATCCAGCACATCTAGAAGATGCTTCTGTCTTGCACAAAACTGAATTCAAATGTAGCTGGCAATCAGTGCATCACTTAGCTGGCTGTGAAAAGTAGCAGGGGCTCTGAGATCCTGTCAGTGTTTAAGAGGGCAAAGTGCTAAAAGAAAAATCAGTCAAATTCTCACATTCATTATGACCCATAAACTGCCTGCCAGAAATTAAATACCCGGTGGAAGTCAGCAGAGTGTGCTTGCGTGTGAGTGTATGTGTGATGGAAGTCAGAAATACTGTGCACACAGTGGGGATGTTTTCCTCTCAGAAGCAGCCACTGGCTGCAGAGGTGAAGGTCAGAGCCTTGGCTGCAGCCCTCCAACATGTCCTTTCTGTGCAGCTGGCACAGGCAGGCACCCCCCTGAGCAGGCAAAGAGAGCACTCACACCAGTGTGTACATCTTTGGATAGCACTCACAGACACTACCCTGCACCCAGGGGTTACTGCATGACCACAGCTGGGAACTGAACAGGGAAGACCTGCACAGCACTGAAATCTGCTCCCAGCATCAGATTCCTCACGTTCATTGCTCCTGGTCAGTCAGATGTATGTTACTAGCATGTTATGCAGAGCCTGTGTATGGAATATGTTCACGAGGGAATATTCATTTTCCATACCCTCTTATTCTCTGTCCAGAGTTTCCTAGAGCAAAGGGAGGGATGGGAGATCCTATCTCCACTACTGATAGGGCAGCTCAGCAGTCAGCAAATGAAATACTTTCCCTGGCCCCTGTATAATTATCTCTATCTTGAGCCCTGGCCAGCTCGACTCATCTTCATTTCAGTAAGGAGACAGGCTGGAATGGGGAATGGCAGAATTAATTTACCACGTTTTAATAGAGAGGCAGTTCAGGAAGGGAGGGACTAATGAGATACTTTACAAAGAAATTAGTAGGGTTCTGATACAGGGTTGTCTTTCATGAGGTAGCTGCAGTAATGACAGATGGCATCAGGCATGGCCTCCTGATCCCTCCCTGCCTCTTCCCTTCTCCCTTGGGGGCTGCCCTCCAATGCACCATCTCCCCTGATTATTTCCCCAGTACTGGAGTGGTGAAGGTGTTCAGCTCACGTATCTTCCTGAGCACAGGGAACTGGGATGTGTTGCACATCTTAGGCAATGAAGAGTCCATAGGTGAGACTGGTGAGATACCTCCCACCCCAGAGGGCATAGGGAGAAAAGCATTTTTGCTTGTTTTTGCCTTGATTATGAAGAAGCAGGCCCAGGAGTCCCAGCAGTTCTGCTGACTCAACATTCACTCAGGACTCATTTGCAACCACTCAAAGGTCATTATTGAATATTTGGTTCAGCAATGCACTTAGAGAGGTAGGATTTTTTTTCCACTTCCATTCAGGCAAGCATGTGAGAACTTGCTTAGCTTAAGCAGGTGATTAAGGCATGTTGCCTTTAAAAGTACAAGTAGATCCTCTTGTTCTGTATTGAATCAGGTCAAAAGACTGGATTTTTTACAGGTGTGATAGTCTTGTACTACCTCATTTAAGTATATTCAGACAGTTTCACCTAGAAGGGTTTTCTGAGGTTTTGCTCGCACATTTTTTTCTCCAAGCATTTTCTGAATTTTGCTTCAAATGAAAAAAATGGAATGGAAAAAAGAGTTCTTGTAACTACTGAAAACAGTAAATTCAGTTCAAACCTCACAGGTTTCAGATGCAGTTCTCAAGTGTGATGCAGAAATTCCTTGAAGACAGTCAAGCCCATCCTCAGTTATGCTGTAGCCTGCTTACCTAAACAAATGCCAAGTTTTTTCTTTGGTTTCAACATTTATCTCCCATGTGCTCAGCTTATATCATTGTGCATTACAGCGTCAGAGTTTACACTCTCTTTCCTACCCATGAGGCATTGTGCAGAGCTCTGCAGTGGTTAAGGTAAACATATTTTTGTGTCTATAGACAGAGTAAACAACTGGTGACAAAATGACCTAATCATCTCTAAAGTCATTAGCTTCAACTCTGTATCAATCATTCCATATTGCTGGGATAATAATCCCTAATTATGAGCTTCTCCTGCTGCTAGCACTATTTCCATTTAAATGCAGATATTTCCTGACCTTCTGCTTCCCAAGGAAAGTGAGAGCACTCCTTCTTTTCAAAGTCAAAGGAGGGGGACAGCCTGTCTTTGTAAGCACTTTGGGGCCATTTTCTCGTCACCAGAAGGTCTCAGGTGCCCTGGGAATAGCAGGTATTTTGACAAGGCTGGACAGTGCTCTGGACTGGTTGGGCAGAACATGACTCCTACAGTAAATTGGCATTGCAGACACGTCACTGCTGGTACGGTGTCAGCTGTGGTGATGTTGCAGTAACTTGCTGGCTATCATTCAGTACAAGCCAGAGGCTGGGCAGTCAGCATGTAGACGGGTTCATTGTGGTGGAGTGGAGGAAAGGCCAGACTTCTTTTGCCTCAGGTCTTGAAGTGGATGGGACTCAGCTTGAGTTTTAAATGCACTCAGGCATTTCTAAAACATAGAAATTATGTGTTTGGGATTATCAAGTTTGCATTTTTCTAAATTTTCGTATTTTTGTCTGTTCTCTCATTCCTGCAGTATCTTGGATAGCTATGCATTGATCATTGTTCATAGTTTTCTCCCATTCCCAAAAGGGATGAAATATACATGGTATTTATTATTTTGACATACACACACACACATATATA
>VZTH01001316.1:6871-32689 GCA_013397815.1 Aleadryas rufinucha
CGTCGGGGCCGAGCCGCCGCCGGGCAGCAGCGCCGGGTGAGCCCGCCAGCGACACGGGGCAGCGGAGGGGCCACCGGAGCGCGGGGCTGGGGCCGATGGCGTGGCGGCCCCGCGGGGGCCTTGGTGGTGTTACTGCGGTGGCAGAGACCGGCGGTGTCGGCAGAGATGCTGCCGGGGTGTGAGGGGCCACTCTCCGGTGCGAGGGATGTTGCTGGGGTGCGAGGGATGCTCCTCCGGGGTGGCAGACGCTGTGCTGGTGAAACAGATGTTCCTCAGGCATGACAGACATGAGTTCAGCGAAACAGATGTTACTCCAGTGAGATGGACCTCACTGTGAGCGCAGGGATTTTACTGTCGGATGAGAATCCTTTCTTTGAGTGTGAGCACAGCGGCTTTCCTGAGGGCACCTTCTCACCCATGTGCCTGTGGTGTGGCTGCATGTGCCAGCACGAGCCATGGCATGTAGTGTGGGAAAGGGTCGTTGTGCTCTCGGAAGCACAGAACAGTAGTGAAAGCATGCCCGGTTTCACAGTACCAGGGCATGAGCATCACAGTTATGTCTGTAACAGACACACTCTTTTATGAAACTTGGTTTTTCTTCTGGGAATTGTGGTGCAATACTTCCCTTAGCGGTACGGGTAAAACAACTTCCCCAAACATACTTTTGTGTGCTCTGATACACTTTGTTGCCCCATGTTTTTGATAGTTTTCCTCTGCCATCAGGTGAGCGTCCCTGTAAGTCTCTCTATCCAATTTTCACCTAGCTCTTGATGCATTCCTGGCTGCCCTACAGCATGTGATCATCATGCACCCACATACTCACCTGTTCATCTTTGGAATTGGGGGATTTTTGTGTTTTCCATTTCTTACACGTGTACTGGCACTTAAGTTCTTACTCAGTTTCTTCATAGCCAAAAACTTGGGTGCATGTGCATCGTGTTCCTTGTGTGCACCTGCACATTTCCAGTGTCATCTGCTCTATTCCATATCTCCTGCACATGAGGACTGTGTATATCAGTGCTTCCTTAGCTGCCTAGGTGTTGAGGGCTCCTTCTTGGTGCCTTTTATGAGGGCTTTTGTGTCCACAAAACACAAAATGTTGGTGTGGCATCAGGCACACACAAGGTATCTCTCCCCTTTACGCTCCTCTTCATCCGTCTGTCCCTTTGGAGCCTGCCTGGTGCATGCACATCTCTAATGCCTCCCCCACCTTGCCCAGGTCACACCAATGCTCAGATGTGAGCCTGTCATGGCCCTTCCTTCCCACATTTGCTGCTGGGCAGCGACACGCGAGTTGATGGGACCACTTTTTCTGGTGGTGGCACTTTCACCTGCAGGCGCATGTCTTCTGTCACACAGGTGCCGTTGTAAATGAGAACCCAGCTGGGTACATGCTCTTCTTCCCAAAAGAGAAAGAAGTGGGCTTTCTCAGAGCTGGCAGGAGAGAGACAGACTCCTTTTAAACCAGTGTCCTGTGCATGGACACCTGGGTTTAGCCAAGGTGAAGGTCGGGCTCTGCAAGAATTCAGGTGGAATGTTTTTCACCCCAAACATCCAAGGTACAGGATGAGTTGCCATGTGTACAGAGAAGCTAGCCCAAGTACTCAGGTTTTTATCTCCTTCTCTAGAGAAATGAGCTGAGTCTCTGAGGAGAGGAGCACGAGGATGAAACTGCTGGTGCAGGTTTGGAGGCAGAGCTGGGGAAGTGAGCTGGCCCCATTCCAGCCATGGGTTTCCTCTGCTCACAGGCTCCACTGCTCACTCACCTTTCTGTGCCCAGGAGTGTCTGCAACAGATTCCTTCCTTTTGGAAAGGAGTCCCTCCCAGGCTCCTTCAGTATTAGCACACCTCTCAGTAGCTGTAAGCAGCCCCTGGTCCTCTCCCTTGTCTCTAGGGCATGGACATTGAAAATGTCCTTCCACAGGGGACTGATCTCTCTTTAGGAAAGCTGAAGCTGAAGTTGTGGCTGCAGGCTCCCAGCCCTGAGAAATCTTCTTTCTCAGCCCTTTCCCTCCCAGTCTGCCAGAATTCATTACATCAGTTGAAAAAAAAATAGAAATTTGGAAAGAGCTGGGTCTAGAAAGTTGGGGATCCTGTGTTTTAAAGAAAAATGAACATTCTTGTGTAGTGAAATCTCCAGGAGCTTGTTCTTTTAGGAAGAGATCAAATACTGTGCAATTTGAAGTTACCTTTAAGCTATTTGTCCCTTTCTCCAGCCCAGTAGGCCCCTCTGTTTCTGGACTGCTTCACATCTTGAGTCTTTTGTCCTGAAGTTGTTGGGTTTGGGTTTCAAGGCGCACAGGGAAACCAGCTCTTTTCTGAAAACTGCATGATTGCTCATTTAAATGAGTATAAATTGTTTCTATTCATAAGATTTTTTTTTTTTTCTAGCAGCTGATCAAAGTTCGAGTGAAAACCATTTCATCATTTCCAAATAAATTGGACACACACACACACAGAGCATTTCAGAGAGATTTTTTAACACAGTACTTTTAAAATCAGGATGTGGACAGCCAAGGCATGTTATGTAAGGCAGGGCAGTCTGTGATTTGTTTCCACTTTAGCATAGAAAGGGAGCTTCACTTCCTGGGAGAAGGCACACAGACTTTATTACAACTGAAGGCAGCACAGAGAGGGCTCAGGGGAATTTCTCCTGGACTAAAAAAAATCCTTTTCTAAGGGGAGATTCAAGGAATGAGGACCTGGGTAGCATTTCAGAAAGAACGTTCAGATGTAGCATGGTGTGGTACCTGACTGCTTTCAGCAGCTCTGAAAGTAGCTGGTGCTTGGAGAGCTTTCTAATTCAGGAGGAGAACTCAAGGCATGTGGCTGGGCATTTCAGCTCCGTTAGAAACAGGCAGTGTTTTTAACAGCAGGGTGATTAACCTTCGGAACAAACGACCAAAGGCAGCTTCTCCAGCTCTTAAAATCTTCCGAGAAAGACGGGGTGTCTCTTTGGAAGGGAGCTTTACTGAAGCACAGGTCCTTGGGCTCACTGCAGGGACAACTGGCTGAGGCCATATGGACAGAATTACAGACCAGACCAGACCCTGTGACCACTGCCCCTTCCCAGGCCTTGGCTTAGGACTTAGTAAAGCTCCCGCGAACCTTGCCCTGCTCTGTGGGAGGTGGAGCTGTGGGGTCACTCTGGGGCAGGTGGTCAGTCTGGGGCAGATGGTCACTCAGGGGCAGAACTCAGCAGTTCCCCAACGTGGGGATGCTCTCCCGTGCCTTGTCACTGCCCAGCTGCTGGCAGCCCACTGTAGGTGGCTGCAGTCTGTCTGCCTGTGGGGATCCTTCCCTTGTCCTTGGAGCTCTAAAACAGGCCCTGAGCTTTCATGGCTTGCCTCGGGGCTGCAGGCAGGGCAGGGAAGGGAGTGCTGTGCATCCCCTCCAGTTGGTGGGCTCTGGATGACTCAAGCTTTATCTAGAAGTTGGCTGAGTTTGCAAGACTTGCTTCTTTTCGTTTTTTTTCCCTCAGGGAGCTCAAAAGGGCTCTGACACCCAAATGGCTACACTGATGCTGTGGCCCCCATATTGCTGGTTGGGTTTTCCCTGGTGCATTTCCTTTGCAAGGTCCCCTTGTACCCCACGTACCCAGGACTTGCACCTTTCCTTAGGCTGCAGTGTCCTCCATGCTTCCCTCAACAGCTTTCCTGCTGGCTGGGGATGCTGCCAGGCAGGAAGACGCTTGGAGCAAATGCTGGGGTGAAAATGCCCACGCAGTTGTGTGCTCCCAACCCCCTGGCCCCGACAGCCCTGTCCCGAGGTGCCTCAGCCCCCCAGCAGTTCTTTGAAGGGCTCTCCCCAGGGGCTGGCAGTGGCAGACTTTGAGGGCTGACAGTGAGGGCTGTGTGAACCCCATCTCTTCCCCTCGGAATGTTTACCTGTCTAAATTTAACTCCCCAGCCGGCTGCATCCCTCCTAAGCCGACCTGTTCTCTTGTGGCTGAGCTGTGGCTCTGGCCCCTGCTGCCGCGTTTCCTGGCTGCCTGGGGCTCGTGGTTTGCTGCTTGCTCCCTCTTCTCGGCGGATGCTGGCTCTTTCAAGGTCCCAGGCAAGCCAGTTCTCCCTCTTGGAGGTTTTATTTTTAAATCTGGTTGCACAGCTCTCAGGACTGGAGGGTCCCTTGTCCTCTCGCCTCTGAGTATTTATTCTGCAGTGGGCTTCAGGAAATCTCCCCTTGTCCCACTAGAGCCCACAGTCATTTTCCTCCTGGCTGTGGTTGTTCCCGGAGACCAGGCATGCTGGGCTGCTCCCTGGCCAGCTCTAAAGGGACAGTGCCTCTTTCTGCTGCCCTCGGGATCCCAGCAGTGGGGAAGCAGGAGGTGCTTCCCTGCAAAGGCATCTTCCTTATTTCACTTTGTTCAGAGCTGGGCTTCCCCAGCTCTGGGCTTTTGGGAGAGTTTGTTTGAGAAGTGAGTGATGCGGCCCTCAGCTTCAGAGGAGCTAGAGAGAGGGTCAAGCAGAGGAGAGGGAGTGCTCCTGTTTCTGTCAGGCTGGACAGAATTGGCTTTCATTAGAATTTCCGAGTTTGGGACAGTAAATAGGGCCCAACCTGGCAGCCTTCTCCATCTAAATAAAACCGTCGGGATCAAACCATTCGTGTCCTGCATAACCCTGCAAGAGACCCCTGATTGATCTCTCTTCCCAGGCATGCCTGCAGCTAATGCTGTGGTCTGCCACATGAGAGAGATGGTTTGAGTCCTGGCCTCCCCTGCCCCTCTTTGAGCTAACCCGGTGGCCTTGGCTTTAATACTCTCGTATTCAGAGCAAAGGTGACCCAGGCCAGGGTTTTCATGACTGGTGATTTGGGGTACCCAGCTCTAAATGCTGTCAAAGGTCCTGTTTTTTTCCCGTGGTTCAGCTATTTCGGATACTTGGGCATTGTTGAGTAGTCTGGACTTGGTTACTCAGAGTGACCAGTCCATTTTGCAAAGCTTCATCTCGACATCTGGAGCGAAATAGAACGAGATGAATTAATGCACAACGCAGCAGGGATACTCGAGTGGAGTGAGTCTTCCTGGAGTGGGAATGGGTTTGTGGCCAGAGGGCTCATGGCACTGTTGTGTGCAGGGATTGCTAAACAGCTCTTGGTTTAGATTAATTTGTGGTTTTAAGTAGCTCATGGGAAAAGCTCAAAGGGCTTGATAGTTTTTGTGTTAGGGAAAGGAGAGCAGAGCAGCACTGTATCTTTATATACAGGGAGATTTGTGAACACATATGAAGTTTGAGTCTTGGTTTATTTGAAGGAAAATACTCTTCTGTAAACTCTCCCATCTCAGTTGGAGGTGAGGGAGACTGAAGTGATTGGGTGGAACATGTGTTTCGGGTTCAGTTTTGTCCATCATTAAGGGCAGAGGGTTAACAAAAGTCACAGGAATACTAATATTTCAGTGGGCTCTCTAAATTTATCTTCCTTTCCCAGTTGTTCTGTATTTAGCTTTTTGGCTGGTTTGGTATCATTGTTTAACTGAGTCCTGAAGCATTGTAGCACCTCTGTTATGGACAGGTTGGAGCTGTAAAGCAAATTAAATGAGAATCTCCCTTGCTTAGCTGGAAAACCTTTCTGAGCTCTGTTATGTGTCACAGATTGTCGAGAGAGACATATGAGCCCAAGCATGTCTTCATTAATGGAACATTTTTCAGAAAAAATAATTCTGTGACTGTTGGGTTCATTACTCCCTGAGGTGTTCCTGAGTACTTCGAAATTGTCTCTAATCATAAAAAATTGATACTGTACAAAGGAAAATTAAGTTCCTTTTTTTTTCCTCCTCTGTTTTTACAGCTCAAACAATTCTACAGGTTCCTTTATTATATTCTGTGGCCCAGATTTGTTAATAATTACTGTAAATACTGGTCCTGGCAGCATGTCAGGGTTTTGTTTAGTAAATATTTTGCCATTATCGTTTCTGTGTCACAGCTGGGAAGGTTTATAGTGTCCTGTGGCTGTCATCACTGTCAATTTTGCCCAGTTTTGCATCTCTGAAAACCAACTGGAGCTTTACAGTCTGACACTGAGATGATGCACATATTCATGGGGTAGCCCCATTATTCTTCACGCTGGTTTTGGACCAGAATGCCAGCTCTTGCTCCCATGTGTGGTGTGCACAAGCCAGGTTTCTCAGCAACATCTGCAGCCTTGTGGGTGGCTGCAGCTGTTATTCCACCTGTGGAGATTTCACAGCCTGGGGTACAGGTAGAGTGCAGTGAGTGCTCCTGTGAATTATGACCAATTACCTGTCCCAGTTTCTTTTCTGTTTTTATAACTATTCCCCATTTCCACCTATTCTCAGCTAGCTGTTTGGGAGTTCTGCCAGTGTTCAAAATGAACTTGTAATAATTTTTTTATGAATGGCAAGGAGGTTTTCAGCTGGGTCGGCTTGGTGAGTGCAGCACTGGCTTTGTTCAGCTTTTACTGAAGCTGCACAGGCTCTTTCAGCATCTCTGCTGCTTTCCAAGGAGCCTGCTGAAAGGCTCAAAAGCTCCTCCACAGCATGCTGAGAAGATGTGAGGGTCTGTATTTCTGCACAACAACAGTTCCCACCCCAGTGGTATGAAACCCCACTGCAGGTAACAACCCAAACTATTATCTACAAGACACGTAAAACTTCTTTATCTTCTAAGAAAATGGTGCCAATTAGGTCAGACTCACACACCAGGAATGATTTACTGTCTGAGCTTGGCTGCTGGTGTTAGACTGTCTGTGCCATAGCCCATGAAAGAAGGGGAGCCACAGGACTTTCTGTGGGCACAGCTGTGACCATGGAGGCATCTTTGTCAGCACAGCTGTGTTCACTGGGGTGTTGGGAGCTGTGTGTATTTATTTTTTTCTTCTTTTTTTTTTCATTTCTTGAACTAAAAAAAAAGTTTTGTTGGGTAACCTTGATAGTCTGGAGCAGGCCCTACTTAGAGAGGCCAGGTAATGCTTTCAAGTCAAGCATAAAACCAGCCTAGAAGCAATAGGAAAAGCAGTTAAGTTTAGACAGAGTTAGTTTGTGTTACCTAGGCCTTACTTTAGCTTAAGGACAAGGCTGAACTCAGAAATGTGTTTTTAATACATCAGAGAGAAGGTTCTGTCGGTTTGTTGCTGCTTTTGGTAAGCCTGGGTGAGACCTGAGCTGGCAAACCTCGTGCTCCATGCAGTCCAGCCCCAGCTGAGCAGATGGAAGGTGACCACCACAGGATGCCTCAGAGCAGGCATGGAAAGCTTTGCCTGTTACCTCTGCCAGCTCCTGCACCTCCCTGAGGCAGCAAGGAGTGTTATCCTCTTCCTCCCCAGCTGGTCCAGTAGCTCATTCTTCCTCCTGGTAAAAGATGTGCTGAGGTCTTCACAAAGCCCAGAACCTTTGTCCAGAGCCAGGGAAGGATTATCCAGCAGACCTGTGTGCAAGAGGATGTCTGTGCTGGGAGCTGGAGCAGGGATAGGGTCCAGTCCTGTGGAAATTGTGGCTCACTGACATCTTGGGACAGGCACCAGAGGCTGCCATGGGGTGGTCGTAGCTTTCTAAACTCAGCCTGGCATAGAAAGAGCTCCAAAGCAGCCCCCATTCCCAAGGTGTAGCTTGACATCCAGAAGGTCCATCATATAGCAGGTGCTGCTCTGATGTTAAAAGCCCCAGAGCTGCTTGAACATAATCTGTTCTCCCTTTGGTTTCAGGCAAATGCTGCTGGTCTGCTCAGTCAACAGTTGTGACTCCACCTAAATACATTTTACTTTTCCCTTCAGCTCCTCTGTCCACACGTACAGACACCTTTGGCTTTCAATACCAGCATCATCACATCAAATTCATCTCCTGGTCCTGTCCCTCTTGCCTTGGCAAGGCTTTCTCTTGGCACACCTCAGCATTGTGCTGGGTGGATCTTCCAGACTGTCCTGATGAGTGGCAATCTGAGGTCCTGCCTCTGTGACTAGTCCCTGTAAATTGTCGTGCCGTGCCCTTGTCCCGTGGGTTTGAAGCAGAAGGTGTTAGGGAAATACTGCTTTCTGTCACTGTTCCTGCTTCCACAGAAAGCCTTAGCTGGTTGTTTCTGTGCAGGACAGAGGTTGCTGGTAGCTGTACATCTGCCTGAATGTGTCTGTACAGAAATTTTGTGGATTACCGAGGCTGGAGTTAGGCTTTTGTTTGTAGGGCTGGTTCTGCAAAGAGATAATATGAAATAAGTAACGAGTTTTTAGAGGTAGTTCAGTGTTTCCAGAGGCCCACTTGCCTTTACATTTCCAAGGTTTTGCAAAGCCACCCTTTGGAGAGAGGTGTGTAATCTTGTATGCTGATGAAGAGATGCTGCTTTGGAGGGCATCCAGGAGTATCTGCAGACCCCACTCCTCTTCTGTTTGCTACCATGGACCATCTCCCTAAATTAAAATAGCTAATTACTCTGTAATAGTTCAGGTTCCTAAGGAAGTCTGGGTGCAGGTGTATTCCTGGACCGGTATAAGGAATCCCCAGTGTGTCCCATGTGAATAACCCCATTGCAGACATCTGTATGCTTGTCCAATCCTCAAGCAGCACAACAAACAAACACAGAGCTGGTAAAACAAAAAAAAAAGCTCCCAGAAGAGAACATGGTTTGATCTAAATGGAAATTTTCAGAAGAAAAACATGCTTTTCTGTAGTGATGTTTCAAAACATAATGATTTCTGTTTCCAATTGACATTTCCACTTAAATGTCGTTTTATGTTGAAATCCAGAGTTTAAATTTCAGGTCAACACCCCAAAATCTCTCATTTTGGATCAACATTTCATTTTCACAGTCACAGAGTCACAGGTTGGAAGGGACATCAAGGATCATCTGACCCAGCCTTTCTTGGCAGAAGCACAGTCTAAACAAGATGAACCAGCACCGTGTCCAGTGTTGGGGAATCCACCACTTCCCTAGGGACATCATTCCAATGGCTGATTGTTTCCATTGTGAAAAACCTTCCTTTTCTGTCCAGTTGGAAGCTCCCCAGGAGTAACTTGTACCCATTCCCCTGTCTCTTTTCCATGTGGATCCATGTAAGAAGGGAGCCTCCATTTACTTTGTAGCCACTGTTTAAATACTGGAGCATGGTGATGAGATCTCCCCTAAGCCTTCTTTTCTCAAGGCCCAGTTCTCTCAGCCTCTCCTCACTGGCAGGCTTCCCACTCCTGTGGTCATCTCTGTGGCCCTTCTCTGGACCCTCTCCAACTTGTCCATACCTTATTTTGCACAGCAGGGACCAAAATGGAAGTCAGAATTCCAGCTACGGCCTCAGTAGAGTGGGATCATGACTTCTTTTCTACAGGTCATGCCCTTGTTGGTGATTAACTCAGCATCCTGTGGGCTTTCTTTGCCACAGCAGCCCACTGTTGGCTCATGTTCATCTTCTTGTCTCCATGACTTGTCAAGGATTATGGAGAGGGGCCTTGCAGTGCCATCAGCTCTCCTCTCACCTTGGTGGGTAATACTGAGGCCCATAGATTTGTACAGTGCTGGTAAGCAGAGAAAATTCTGCTAAAACATTCTGAATGTTTTGTTTCTATCAATAATACCTTCCCTCCCACCCCTGCATTTTCAAATCAAGAGCATTTGGAATTGTCCATACTATGAAATAGTGTAATATTCTGACCTTTCATCCCTATTTGGGATGCAGGGAAATGCTGAAATCCCAGCCCTTCTTGGGGAGCTGAGATTCCATTCTGTGACCAGATCCACAAAAGCATATTTCCACTGGTTTTGCTGGCTGGCTCCTTCAGTGCTTTGTCAGTGATGACTTGTAATTCAGGGCAGATTGGATCCGTGGTGTGTCCACATGGCTGGTCTGGAGAGGCTGAGGGCAGTTAATCTTTCTGGCTCCGTGTTGTGCTTTCAAATTAATATCCAGATTTCTTTCTGAAGATAAATTTTCCTTCCAAACCAGCATTTGGTAGTGCACTGCACAGCTGCCTGATCCACGTTCCATGCACAAAGGAGGATTCTGGTGCTCTCCCACTCCAGCTACAAGCTGTTACACGAAATCAGGATGTTTTAAAATTTAAGACAGTTTCTATTGTTTGCAGTCTCACAGCCTGCCATATATCTTTCTCCTCAGAAGTTACTTTTCCCCCTTCCCACCATTGTGGGGAGGTTTTTCCTGCCGGGCTCTGTGCAGTGTGTCTCTGAAGCAGTTTTATGGTGTTCCCCAGAAGCACGCTTTTGTCAGGCTGCCTCAAAGCACAATCCAGAGAAAAGTCTCTGAAGCAAGAAATGTCCTTTTCTGTCTGGCTTTGAGGTGTTATCTGCCCTCTTCCCAAATGCAATTGGCTCCATCTACATCCCTAAGCTGTTTTGTTTGGAGCGAAGAGAGCTCAGGAAATCAAGGGAGGCCACACACATAAACAACTGTGTGTGAAATCAATTAATCTAAACGAGCAGGAGACTTGTTCTTGAAGGAGAAAAGCCTGGTTCTCACAGAAACCTCCCCTGTGTATGGTGGGACTGTTACAAACATTACATCACTGGAACAGTGATGAGCCAGGTGAGTATTTTAACCTTTTTGGCCAATATTTAGAGCAAGAGTAGTATTTGATTGTGTTTGAAGAGCTTACCATGCTCTCTGTATTTTAACAAGTGATTTTCATTATGGATACAGTGGTAATGTGCTAAAGCAGGCACTACTGAAGGGACCTGGAGTTTGACATCTTAACTTCAAATATTTGTGTCATAAATTTGGTTCCAAGCATTGCACTCACCCAGTCAGGGATAAGAAGCTGTGCCTGTCATTCTTTTGTTTGGGTAATAGATATTGTCAGTGATATGTACACAACCTACAGGACAGGAATTACTTGCAGGATTTTTTAAAACCAATTTTTTTACCTCTAACTAGAGAAAAATCTTATATTGCTTTTTAAAAAGTCTGATAAGAAAAAGAGGTTTCCTCAACTCTCCCGCAGGAGGAGGGTTATTCACATCTCAGCACGCTGTGCTCCTCTGCTGTAGGGTGCCCAGGGGTCAGTCATTACAATCACATCCCAGCCTCACTCTGCACCTCTTTAAATAATAGTCTCCTCTCCTGGCTGTCTGGGGCAGCGATAACACGAACAAAAAGCTGTGCTTGGCCTCTCTTGGCTGAGGGAAGGACGTGGAAATAAGGCCTGAAGAGAGCCCACTTCAGGGGAAAGGAGTGAAAGTCTGGGAGACAGCCTCTCCTCTCTGCCTCGGAACTCGTCGCGGGAGAGGATGAAGTAGTGCAAGTCTGAGAAATCAGAACTCTCTGTGCTTGTGGTGTTACTCACACATTAAAGTCTTATCAGGGCCGCAAATCTTCCCTGACTCCACCTTACCTCCCTTTTGGGGATGAGGGAAGTGGTAAGAGAGATGGTTTTGTGTTTTGCACCGAGGGCTCCTTGAGGAATCACGCTCTGCTTGGGCCAGCTCTGAACTGGAAGTTCATCCTTGGGAGTGAGAGTTTCCCAAAGACTTGAACTGAAGCCAGCTGTGTTAGGCAAAGCTGCAGGCCAGGGGTCTGGATGGGATACTCCTGCTTGTGCGACTTTGTTATGTTTTGCTGGGATTTCTTGATGCATTTCTAGTAGGCAATGGATTGTTTTCCTGATTTGAGAAGAAGTCTTTTATGACTAAGACTTGAGTGTGTAATTCCTTCAGCTGAGGCCAGGAGATGGCCCAGCATGGAAGCCCTGTATTCCTGAGTGGCAGAGAGCCCTTCTGGAGAAGGCAGCCAGCCCTCCTGTAGCTTTCTGCCTGGAAGAGGTTCATCACCTCATGGATGCTTCTGGGCAGCCACTGCCTTCTGTCGTTCTGATCACAATAATTTGGCTTGTTCGTTATCTGATTTGATGGAGGTTGAGGAGGAGATCACTTCCCAGGGCCCTGAGGGCAAAACCTCAGCTTCCTAGAGCTGCATTTATTTTCTAACCCTCCCACAGCCCTGGGATGATCCCCTGCAAACATCTCTCAGGGGAGGTGAAATACACCAAGTGATTTGCAAGTTCGCTGTCTATACACCACTGAAATTCCTCTCCCTCGGGCACTTTTCTGTTCAAGATCCCAAAAGCAACCAGTGTGCTCCTCCAGGCACCCAAGTATCACTGTTCTAGTGGCTTATTTTCCTCGTTTCACATCCATGAAAGGAGATTCCACCTTCACATGTACTGATGCTTGTGCGGTGTTTGCACCATTTTCTCTCACAAGCCTTTGGAGAAAGGGTAGATGCTGGTTTTGTCTGGCACTGGGATGGAAATACAAAGAACACCCAACAACACAAATAAATTAAACTGCTAATTTCCAGGACCTTAATTACAACTCTTGGGTTTGCTGCCTGACCTGAAAATAAAACTCCTCTTGCGAGGTTTCCTTGTTTTGGGGTTTTGCGTGTTAGTTTGTGTTAAACAAAGCAAGTGAACAAGAGCCACGGTACTGAGTAGGAGAGGATGGTTTGCCTGGTTTGTTTTCCTGTGTTCCTGCCTGGCTTCTGCTCAGCCAGTTGTGCCCCACACTGGGCTTTGGGAGGGGCATGCTGGGCTAAATATATCTGTGCTGCCTGTGAAATGCAGTATGGGGTGCTGCGTCATTTGGTGGAGTTTACTTGGAAACTAAGGTGGGAAGCCAGCTTTTATTTTCAGCCTTGGGTCAGATGCATTGGTCACTTGTCTCACCCGCATTTTTAGTCTTGATCAGGAGTTTGTCCTTGCGAGACAGACATAAAACCTGCTCTCTAAATAAAAAGCCAAGCTCATTGCAGTGACAAAACCCCATTGGAGCAACCATATTTTTCTAGCTCAGCACCCAGATTTACAGTCCGAGAGCTTCTTCAGATAGGTTACCTTGAAAGCAGAAATGAAAGTCGTAGCTCAAATATCATGGCTTAGTGAATAGAGGAGCTGGTGTGATGCTGTGAGCGCTAAATATATCAGGAAGAAGCCCAGCGCTGGCAGCACGCTGATAGCTGGAGACCTTGGGCTCTCACTGGGGTTGGAACAGAAATGTGCCCCTCCACGAAATGTGTGAGGAGCAGATGCAACTTGGTGACTAAAGGGGGCTTAGGTTTTGCAGTTTCTGCTGGTGTTTGGCTTGTCTTCCCCTGCTGTTTGTGCTGCTGCAGTGGCAGTGATTTCACAAGAAGGGAGGATGTTCCTGTGGGGTGCAGGTGCCAAGGGGTGGGCACAGCCCACCTGAGCTCGCTGTTGCCTCTGCCACACCCAAATAGCAGTAGCAGGGCACATGTAGCTGCATTGGTGACATAAATCTGCTGGGGCTCTCAGGGACATAGGCAAATGAGTGGGTGGGAACCGCTGCTCTTTCTCCATGAGCTCTCCAGGATCACCTGCCTGCACATCTGGCACGCTGCAGTCACACCTCTGGCAGCTGGATGTGTTTGGCAGTCTTCTCCCTTATGCCACTGTAGGTGAGAGGAATGCCAGTGCTGCTAGATGATTGTCCTACTAAACGAGGAGATGAGAAAACTCTTCAGTGGAAGATTTTACATTTATCTAGGAGGATAATAACTGTGTGAATTAATTACTGCCTCGTGCTTTTGTAGTGCCTAGCACATTGGGGCCTCTGAATATTCCTGCAGCACACTGCAGAGCAAAGCCATGCACCTTTGCTGTCAGGGAGCTTGTGGCACACTGGGGTCCCTGAATATTCCTGCAGCACACTGCAGAGCAAAGCCATGCACCTTTGCTGTCAGAGAGCTCATGGCACACTGGGGTCCTGATCTAAAGTGAGATCTGAAGGCTCTGAGTTATACACTTCATACTAATGGCTATAAAGTCTTCACTCGGAGGATTCAGTTGTGAGGCTGAGGGCTGGGAACTGAGATTTAACCCAGCCTCTGTGACTTCTGTTAAGCCTGAGTGGCTGCTTTTCTTAGTGGGCTTTACCTGGGCACTGACAGCGGTGAGCAGCAGAGTGCAAAGTATGACAATTGCCATTTGAACGAGCCCAGGTGTAGTTTATCCTCTCTGTTACTCAGGGGTGTGAGAGAGCAGAGTAGAAGTACTTCTCTTTAGTTTCATTTGTGGGCTCTGTGTCTGGCCCTGCTTTTTTGACTGTCCATGGTTCCTAGGAAGGAGGGAGTTAATTGAACAATGCTGGCAGATATTGTAGAAGTTTGATAGCTTTCTATCTCCTTGAGTTTCTTGTACTTTATTGCTTGGTGCTTTACAGCATGTTCCAGCTGCTGTATCAAATGCTGTGGTGCAGACTTAATATTCATGGCTTTTGATATCCATGGCTTTTATTCACGTGTTATGTGACAATGGCTGTCTGCACAATGTGTCAGAAAGATGAGGTGAGGGGGTGCTGCATGGCAGTGTGTGTCTCACTTCAGATTATTAGCTAAACCAGAGTAACATGTAATTAACCAGTCAAAAGTCAGTGTTGCTCCTGTGTGAAGTTTGCTCCCCTCCTTCTTTCCCCCTTCAGCCCCTGTCCCCATGGCTGTCATCACTGTGGAGCTCCTCCTGGCCAGGCATTTTGGCCATCTCGGGTCAGCGGGCAGGCTGCAGCCTGAGGGGGTTTTGGAGAGCATCTGTGGCCTTGCCTTAAATCTGGGGGAGGTGAAATTTGCTGAATTGGTCCCTGTCCCTGCACAGAGGGCAGGCAGTGTGAAACCCAGGGATAAGGCTGTGCTCATGAGGACAGCGCGTGGGGTTTGCCCTTCGGTAGTGCTGCTGATGCTCAGGCTGGAGTTCCTGAGTTACTCTGGGGATACTAAAGGGATGTGGTGTGTGTTTCAGCATGTTCATGTCCCCAGTCCCTAGATCCTGCCTGCAAGGGCAGCTGATTTGAGATGCTGGGTTCCTGAGCTGCAGGTTCCCAGTCCTCTCTGCAGGGCAGTGTGAGGTGGTGCCAGCGACTGTGGTGGGCAGGAAAAACCCCTCCACTGGCTCTGCCCCTTGTTCCAAGTGAGAGCATCGAGCTACATCCTGGCAACCCCTGCTCTCCTTTTGGCTTCCACATGGACCTCTCATTTTGGTGTCTTTAAGAGAACAGCTGGTGGGATCAGGGCTGCAGTTTTGGGGAGCAGCCCAGCCTTACAGCAGCAATTCATTCAGCCATCTCAGCCAAAGCAACCGTGGTCTTCCCTGACCTTGGTGGGAAGGGGACTCAAGGGGATGGGGCAAGAATAGAAAAGCAGCTTTAGGACTAGGAAAAGCAGGGACTGAAAAGGAAATGGACAGGGATGTGGTAACCCAGATGGGAATATGGCACATGGGGGGTTTGATCACCCACCCCAGTACTGACACTGCTGTGCTGCTGAGCCTGGCACAAAATCTCACGTAGCCAATGGGCAGTGGTGTGTGTGGAAGGAGATGGGGAAGGAAGGGATGTGGTGACACAGAAAATTAACTCCACTCCTGTGAGTTTTTCCTCTCTTGGCATCTATCTCTGGTTGTGTATTTTCTCACCCTGCAGAAAACAAAGTAGGAGATACCTTTCTTTTATTCCTCAGTCATTAATGAGCCATTGTTCCAGGAAAAAAAAAACTAGGGAGTCATATAATGGGAGAAATGATCTTTCTCATGGGATATAAAACTGTGTGTGTGAATGGTGAAGGTCTCCTGGCACTGATGCTGATCCTGCCCAGGTCTGACTGTACAGAACTTAATGTAAAACACGTGATGGTTCCTTCTGTGGTTTGAGTAGGGATCTCTCGTTTCCCAAACAAGCGTGCTGTGTTGCTGTGTCCTGCGGAGCTGCTGTGCCACCGCAGCCGCCGTGCCTGAGCAGCCTGCCCGGGCTGCTGGGTGCTGCGGAGCCCTTTGATGGCCGGCGCTGTTTAATTATCGGCGGTGTTATGTTCCCAGAGCTCGCTACATGAAAGCCAAGCACCGGCAGGCTGTAATTAATGTAAGCTAATGTGCCGCTGTTTACACTCCATCTCGGAAACCAGACAGATGTAAGAAGACACCCAGCCTTCATCTGGGATCCTCCCAGGTTATTTCGGAGCTATCTTTGGAGAGCCGCGCTCTGTCTCCCCAGCCCGCAGGTCCCTCAGAAATGAGTGCCTTTAGCTTTTCTCAGGAATGAGTGGGAGACTTTGTTTGCTGCCAGGGAGCAGGGTTAATGCCTTTGCGTTTGCCTCACCACAGCCGGGGCTGGCTGGCATGGGACGGGAGCACAGAGCTCCTCCAGTAGCTGTGAATTTTGCAGTGTGAAAGGATGAAATAACCCCCTCCTTCCTTCATGTGTCCCCTGGCTCTGGCTGAGGAGGAGGCTGCTGGGGATGTGTGGGATCTCTGTGGGATTCTCTCAAGTGATTCTCTGGGACTTCTGTCTTAAAAATAAAATATCAGGCGTTCATTTCGGATCGCCCTGCTACAAATATTTAACAGAGCAAGGTGATGAAAATGCCTGGAGGTGTGGAAAGACTGAAAAAGATTATGCATCCTTCATTAGAGTGAAGAGTAATAAAAAGCAACGTGACAGAAGTATATAAACTTAGAAGCACAGAGAAGTAAACCAGGCATTCCTGTGTATACTTTTATGTAATACAAGGTTTCCAATGAAATTGAAATAAAACATCTGACACACGTGAAACTTATTTTTTTGTTACAGCACATAAATAATTGAGACTGAGAACATAGTAGAATGCAGAAAGGATTAGATATGTGGATAAAAATCTTACACACAGTTTATTAATTTTATTCTAGCTCGTTTAGAAGGTATGGGGCTTCCTTCTCCTGGACAGTCTTCCAACTGTGGCCAGTTAAAAGCTCTTCCTGGCCCTATAAACCTCCTGTGAGATATCTGACAGTGGACACTAGCTCAGAGGAGTCACTGCCTAAGCCTTGCATTCCAGAACACGTCTGCATTGAATGATGGCTGGGACCAGAGGTGGCCACAACTTTCTAATCACCTGAAGGCTGAAATGTAGGCTATGAGGCTGCTGGTGTTTTCCTCGTGGACTGCAGATTCGAGGTGGCAATTGCCCACCTTGCCAAAGCACCATCTCGCCTGTCTCAGTTGCCTCTTTGCCAGTCAGCTGCTCCAGTGTGGTGGTGGATAGGTGACCTCTGCAGGTCGGAGCTGCAGGAGGAGATCTTCCATCTCCAGAGCCTGTGCAGCTCCATCCTCTTGGGGAACGATGCATTTGAGGTGTTCCCACCCATCTTTCCTCAGCAGTGTGTTTCGTTCACACTCTGTGAGCTGTAAGCAGCTCAGTCATGTGGGGAAGATTTCTGCTGGGTTTGACTTTTCTTTGTGGTGGGTCTGTCTTTGTGCTCTGGTTGTTCTCAGTGGACACTGATTTATCCTCTGGAGTGCCCTCACACCACACACGGGCACATCGTGCGAGAGCATCCCGGGGGTGCCCGGGACAGGCTCCCTGCTTCCACACCCCAGCATTTTGCTGGGTGATCAGACACAGCCTGCCAGCATCCCTGGCCTGGAGGGGATTAAGAATTGTGACATCCAGCAGAGGGTGCTCAAAAGCAGGTATCCCAAAAAACCGGGTTCTGCTGTGCACTCCAGTTCTCGGGCAGCAGAGCCCCAGTTCTTGGTGGCCGTGGCACAGGGGGCCAGGAGGAGCAGACCTGGAGGGGCACAGGTGGTGCTGGAGCCCTGGCACCCATGAAATAGCACTGTGGGGTGGGGGAGTGTTACTTTGGACTAGTTCTTACCTGATCCCATGGATGTGGAGAATGCACATGGAGTGTCCTCCTCGAGCATGGTCTGCTGTGCAGTTTCATCCAGAGGGAATCCCATTTGCAAGCTCTGAGGCTTCCATGGGTGGGGGATTTGCTCTGGAAGTGACCCCCTGTTTGACCTGCAGTACTGGTGTTCTCATGGCTGTCTCTGCTGTGGCAGTGGGATTTGCTCTGGAAGTGACCCTGTTTGTCCTGCAGTACTGGTGTTGCCATGGCTGTCTGTGTTCTGGCAGTGGTCAGGTGTGCTTGAGTCCCTGTCACCTGTGTCAGGCTGAGCCTTTTGCCATGCAGGTGAGTGCAGATCCTTTGGCTGCTCTCTGTTCTGGCCTGTGAGTTCGGAACTGAGCTTGTGCCTAAACTGCACCAAAACTCTCCAAGTGCATCTGGGCCAAAGCTTCTGAGTCTGATCAGATTTTTTACTTGCCCAAGCTGCAAGATACAGGGCCAAACTAACGTGCTCCCAGTTGTGCTGAGAAGGGTCACAAATCTCCTGGGGAACCTTTCAGTGAACCTTCAGGGAGTTTGTGCCAAATCCCAGCTCCAGGTGTGTTTTTCATGTGTTTTTCAGGCTGTGTGTTGTAAATGTCACATGGCTCCAAAATGGAGTCCCCAGAGCAAATGTAGAATGCGATCAGAGCCCTGGGATTAGGGAAGGAGGGGATGAATTTTTCTTCAGGTAATTACAGGCAGCTGAGTTGCCTGTGGAAAAAACCTCCTGCTAATGCTCAGCATCTTTTGGGAATTTCCTGTAGAGTAGGCATCACCGAATTGCCTCACATCAAAGGGGGAAATACCTGTCTGGTCCTTAGTCCAAGGCTCTCTTGGATTAAAGAAAGATCATAGGCCTGGATTATATCAAATGCAAAGACTTCCCTTCTTTATTTACAAATCTCCCTTATTTTTCCTAATGCCTTTTCTACTGCAAAATGTCCCAGAATGTTTAATCAGCATACCTAATTAATAGCATTGTCTCACATAATTCACCTTTGTGGTGCTCTCTTACATGGGGTTTTCCACCAGTGTCTTCCAGTGCATTCTACAGAAGAGATTCTTCTCATGATCACCCTTTTGCACATGGGGAAAGCAAGGGAGAAGAGAAGGTAGGAGAGACATGCTTAGGTCATGCAGCCAGCCAAAGGTAGGGTCAGCAGTGAAATTCCAGATTCTTAGTTTTGGGCTGTGCTGGAGCTGTTCCTCCTGATGCCTTTTCTTGGTCTTAAAATCAAGAACCAAACACGATTAGATGGGGGAAAAGGGATTTTACCTTGGTATTTATTTTAAGGATCCTTGGTGCACTCTGTCCAGGTGGAGCACGCTGGAATGCACANGGTGGTGGGGGTTTGTCTGGGTTGGGGTTTTGTTTGGTTTTTTGTTTTTTTTTGTTGGTCGTTGTTGTTGTTTTGTTTTGGGTTTTTTTTTGTTTTGTTTGTTTTTTTGGATTTTGGGGTTTTTTTTGTTTTTATGGGCTTTTTTATGATTTTATCTTGAAGTCTAGATTTTCCCCCTTTCCCCCCTGCCTCCCCCCAAAAAAGAGAAAAATTAAAAAGAAAGAAACCTTCTCTAACTAATTTGGTAATAATAGTATGGTTTCAAAAGTACTTGTTTAGCCGGTGCTGACTTTATGCTTACACAGCTACCTCTGGCCTGGGAAAGATTGAAACCACAATGGCTAAGTATAGAGGCCTCTAAAATATCTTCATATATGCAGTGCCTGAGTACACAAACAGAACTGGTCTCTCTTCTGTCTACAGGAGCCATGTTTTCCATAGGATTTATATTGACAGAGGTTTTCCCTCTGCATATTTATTGGAATAAAGATCCTCCAGAACTGCATCCATGTGCTGAAACCCATTCCATGGCCACCTTCAGCCTGATATAAGGAATATAATCTGTTCCTGAAGAAGAGTAAGCACTTTTTCATTCTGTGCTGTAGCAGACTCTTGACTCAGGATGGTTTTTTGATTGTTTTTCTTTGTTGTTTTGATTGGGTTTTTTTTTTTGCTTTTGCTTTTAAAGAAAGCAGGGAATTATTGCCAGGATTTCAGCCTTAGCTTTTGAGAACAGCTCATGCATAAAGGAGAGATGCTCCCATCCTTGAGGTGCGTAGGATCCGTGGGCTGAGTGACCAGAGCTGTGTTAGGTGCATTCACCTCTGTAGAGAAAGCACATCTGTGTGCAGTGTGATGCTGCTGGGCTGAGCTCCTTCTGCAGCCTGTTTTCTGGAGTCTGCATCTGTGTCTCTCTTGGAGCCTGACCCCCAGCTTCTCCGTGTGCCTCCTTTTAAGCCTTTGACTCAAACCACCAGCAGTTTTGGGGCAGTTGTGGGCAAAGCAGTATTTCTGTTCCTGCTCTGTGAGTGTGATACCTCAAGCACGTCCTGCCAATTCCCAGCTGTGGGCTGGCTTTGCTCTGACCCAACATATTCCTGGTAAATGACAGATTTCCCTGCGCTGGGGCTGGCGCTCCTCGCCCCGCGCGTAGCTGTAGGCAGCGCGTGCCATTGTTCTGGCGGGAGCCAGGAGGGGGTAGGAGTGGCACACTGAGTGCATGCCCGAATTATGTGCTCCAGGGAGCAGCACCTGGTGCGTGAGACGTGCAGATGTTGCGTAGGTGGTCCTCGGGCGCTCCGAGATTCTCCTGTCGTGATTATCTGTCCTGGCTCTGGATCCTCTGCTGGCACACCAGCAACCCTGGAAACCCCCCAGCTTTCATAATAATAATAATAATAAGAACTTATCCTTCCTTTTTGGAAGCAGCAGCTTCTTTGAATGTTTGTAACAATGTGCAGCTGAACATATAGGCAGTTCTTTCAACACCGAGCCTCTTCTGACACAGCCCAGCTCCAGTGCAGTAACTGCAGATGGGTTTTGAAACTCTTCTCTCTGCAGGGCCCGTTCTTCAGGGAAATGTCATGGAGGGGACAGAAATGAACATGTACATGTGACAAGTTGTATCTTTGTTATACTATATACCTTCACAAAATTAAAATATTGAAACATATAAAATCTTTGTAACATCCCGGTGAGGTAAATCTCTTTACGTTGTTGGGATTCTGGTTTCAGCTCTTGAGGGCCACAAATGTTTGTGAGGATAAGTAATAGTTTCCAGACATGCTTATCATGCATCTGGAAATCCACCTGTACAGTGTAACATGATAACTGGGCTCCTCACGAGGCTGATGCTGCACAGAGGTGGAGTTGAAGCATCTGAGGTGCATCTGCAGGAAAGGAGTGTTCATCCAGGACAGAAGGGGCTGTCTGAAACAGAGAACTCCTCAACTTTTTTTCTGTTGCCAGTTGTGGAGAGCATTAAAAGCACAGCTTAATCTGGTGGAAAAAAACAGACTATTTGAGGTGGGTAGGGAGAAAAATTATTAGAAGTAAACTGGAAGTGGTTGAGTGAGGGGGCTGCAGGCTCTATACAGGTAAGATAAACCCTTTCCAGAAATGATCCAAGTATATTTGATCCTATCTCTGTGCAGAATTTGGATGCTGATCTCTGGAAGTCCTTGGTGTTTCAGTGATACTGCAAGCAGGGCTTTTCAAGGTTATCTGTGGCCAGCAGACTTTGTATAAGCAGAAAGGCTTTTGAGTCCAACAGCAAGGCTCCCCAGTGGTGCTCAGGACAGCAGGCTGGGGGAAGATCTGCTTCCTTGGAGTTGAAAAGGATGGCTCTTCTGTGGCACTGTGCACCGTGCTCCATTTATTTGGGTGACAAGTTGGGGCTGGAGCTGACTCTTCACCTGATGTTACATTTCTAGTGCCTCTAGTGAATGACACAGGTCTCATCCTCTGCTGCTACTTACTGGGGGCTGTGCATTCCTTACTTTGGGATGCTGAAGTTCACAAGCTGTCTTGGAGAGCTCTCAGAGAATATCTCAGAGCACATCAGCCTTACTGAGCAATTTTGAGCAGGCTAGGCCATTTGTCTTTTTATCTTACTGTCTTAAAATTCTGCAAAAACAGAGTCCGTGTGGATGGGGAGAATGAGGTAGAGAGGGGCAAAAAAACTGATCCAAGAAAGAACCAGAACAGAGCCAAATGACATTTAGGCAGCATTGAAAATTGCAAAACCAAAATCCCCAGCTTAGGCACCACCTAGCTCCTGGAGGCATCGTAATTCCACAAATGCCTCATTTGGCTTTTTCTCTGTGCTTGTCCGGGGTTTTTTAATTATTTCTGTTTTAACACCCCTTGGGTGCTGAGTTTTTTACTTAAATGCCTGCCCCAAAGTGCTTGAGTCTGATCACCATCCAGAAGACAAGCCCCTCCGCCTGCCCAGGTGCTTTCAGAGCACACCCAGCACATGCAGGCACGGTGAGATCAAAAAAACCCTCAGTGGCAGCTGCCACTTTGTTTTGAAACATCTTCCACAGCAGCCAAGTGGTTGGGAAGCTCAGGGATCACAACCTGCCGCTCCTTTTTAACCAACAGCTGCTTTATGCCACATGCTGAGAGGTCTTTAGCCGTTGCTTCCTTCACGTATTTCATTTCTTGCTCCAAATCTGGAATAACCATCCCCACTGTAGCGTGGCTGACATGGGAATAGTGAAGAGTAGCCCTTGTTCCTATGGTTAGTTAGTGGATAGGGATGGGTTGGAAGTGAAGGGAGGCAGGGATTAAAGCAGGTCTTTGCTTCCTCAGGCTGCTGTTGGAAAGCAGGAGCACCGCTGCTCCCTCTGGCTATGGCTCACCTGCTGCCAGGCAAGCGGGGATGTGGCACTGGGATGGGAGAGGAGCAGCACCTGATTCTGAGCCCTATGTGAGCGTGGGCAGCTCCTGGGAGGGGAGCAGCACCTGATTCCGAGCCCTGTGTGAGCATGGGCAGCTCCTGGGAGAGGAGCAGCACCTGATTCCGAGCCCTGTGTGAGCGTGGGCAGCTCCTGGGAGCTCTGAGCGAGGCACGGAGCCCCTCGGGCAGGAGGGCCATGGCTCCTCTCCTCTGGCCTGCCCGTGCTCAGCGTGCTGACAGCCAGTGGCTCCGTGCCCAGCAAGGAGTTGTTTTGGATCCTTGGCGGTGTCTGGCTGTTCTCAGAGGCCGCAGAACACCGAGGACCCCGACGCCAGGATCCACCCTTGGAGCAAACCCCCGAAAGCTGGGTGTTACAGTGTGCACATCTTCCCTGCCAAGTCTTCCTTGGAGCCTGCTGTGAGTAACTTGTGTAAGACCTCCTACAGAATGGCTCTGCAGAGCCAAAGCCCAGCCCGTCCAATGGACCCCATCCCTCCTGGCTCCTTGGCTTTTCCCTTCACCGAGGCTCACGGGGCTGGAATCGTTTGCTTTTTCTCAAGCTTTTCTTTGAAAAAAATCCTGAGAGTGTTGCTTCTGTGGAAAAGCACTTCTGTTCTTTGCATGCTGCTGGAGTGGGACTCATCTAACCTGGAGTCTGGGATCTGTCCTGTAAGACAGAGAGGAGGCAAGCTGCCCAGCCAAGCCCTGGTTTCGCTGGATCCAGCTGCGGTGGTTTAGGTTTCTGGCTGAGTCCATCTGAAAGCGGCACAGAGCAAAGCACAAAGAGAGGGAGGGTCGTAAGTACCCCCATTCTCTCCTGATAATCCCTTAAAAAATAATTGCAGGCCTAAACCTCTGGCCTCCAGCAAATTTTCCACTCGATTAGAGGCTTTTGTGAAGCCGGGGAAAGGGACACGCAGACTTGCACATTGTGCCGCTGCCCGAAACTTCCAGCTGGGATTTTTTCCATCAAAAGGGGATTTTAGTAAAACCATTATAAGGGGCTTAGTCACAGAAAAGCAGTTGAGCTGAGACAGGGGTAGATTAGCTTTAACATGCTTGTTTTTGGCACTGGGGACAGGGTGGAAGTTACACTCACATGCGGCCTCCCCCGTCCCGCTGGCTCCCTGGCAGGTGTGGGTGGGAGGGGATCATTTCCCCATGTTCCCCTGATGTCCCCCTGGCACGCTGTGTTTGAACCCAGGGGAGGTGAGGGGAAGGGAGTGGGCAGCCCAGGCACAAGCCCTCGTGCCGTGCGGTCGGGGTGAGGACAGCAGAAGTCGCTGCTGCCCGCTTGGCCTTTGGTGTGGTCTGGGGGAGTCTGTGCTGATGGGCAGGTGCCTCTGGGGAAGGGAAACCACGAGGGGACGCGGCATTGGCAGCCTTGGGGACCGTGTGGTGCCTTTGGTGTGCGTGGGTGGTCCCCAGGCTGCAGGGACAGGCCTGGCCGAGATGTCCAGGGGGCAGCCGGAGGGCTGCAGGCAGAGCCATGTGTGTTGTTGTGACTGGACATTGCCCTGCAGGGCTGTCAGGGTGGGGATTTCTGTCAGCCCCCTGTTCGTTGGGTCAGGCTTGCCATTGCCTGAAATAAAAGCTGTGACAGCTGAAGGGTTGGCACAGGGAGAGAGAGGGATGGCTTCTTGGAGGGGCTGCTGCTGCTGCTGGGAGCTCTTCCACTGCCCACACTCGTGCACCAGCACCTCCAGGATGCTGAGTGGGAGCCTGGTGTGGAAGGCTAGGAAGGTGTCCTCTGCACTTAGTGTTCCTCTGTCCTGACCCTCCCTCTCCAGGACTGCCTTAGGCTGGAAAACTCATTTCCAGTTTTGCTGCTCCAAGTGGCAGAAACCAGCAGGACTGGAGATGGAAGGGAAGGACGCCAGGCACTGTTTAGACATCACCTTAGTCAAGTCGCTTCCACCTCTCTTCCCCAATTAGTGCTGATTTTCCCTTTTTGATGTCTGTGTATGTAATGAGCCTGCAGAAGCTAATTATTAAAATTCTGTGAATTATAAGGTGTAGTTGCTTCTGAAAAAGACACCATCACTGTACCTGTAGCAGCAGTGTGAGAACTGGATAAAAAAGATATTTAAGTTTATGTGCTAAAAAGGACACAAACATACAGCTCTAGATACCTTAATCACTGCAGAGGTATCCAGTGGAGTAACTGTGCCAACAACGTAGCAAAACCCTGCAAAACAAAACTGAAATAAAATAATCTAAGCATTGCTTTAAGTTTAGTCCTGCTCCATTACCATTCTCACACTTGCATGCTTTAAAAAAAACCAAATAAAATAATTTTCTTGGTGTCAAGCTATAGATGTCAAAAGATGGAGTCTCAGGGCAGAAGTGCTAAGTCTGGGATGGATGGTTTCCAGGAGGCAGCCCTGTAGGCTGGGGAGTGAAGTTCTTGCATGATGGGGTGCACTGATGCACATCCCAACATGGGAAGGACATGAACCTGATGGAGCAAGTCCAGAGGAGGGCCATGGAAGTGATCAGAGGGCTGGAGCATTTCTGTGAAGACAGCCTGAGAGGGTTGGGGTTGTTCAGCCAGGAGAAGGGCAGGCTCTGGGGAGGCCTTGGAGCACTTTCCAGTACCACAGGAGAGCTGGAAGGGGAGTTTTTACTTGGACATGTAGTGATGGGGCAAGGGAGGATGGCTTTAACCTGAAAGAGGTTGGGTTTAGATTACTTTGCAGGAAGAAAGTCTGTATTGTGAGGGTGCTGAGGCCCTGGAATCGGTTGCCTGGAGAAGTTGTGGATGCTCTATCCCTGGAAGTGTTCAAGGCCAGGCTGGGCAGGGCTTTAAGCAACCACTTTACAGCAGAAGGTGTTCCAGCCCGTGGCAGGGGCATTGGAACTATTGACGATCTTTAAGATCACTTCCAACCCGAGCCATTCACTGGTTCAGTGACTGACTCCCAGTCCAGCTATGCCGAGTGTGGCTTTCCAGCTTGGTTTACGGTGCAAACCCTCGGGACCCTTCACCACCAGCGAGTGCTGAGGGCGGTGATGCCGATGGGCAGCCGGGAGCTCCCCATCCCTTCGCGCCTCCCGCCTCGGCCGCGCACCGTCCGTTCGTGTCCGGGGCCGCACAGGGGGGCCCTTTAGCCCATCCGATTTCTCACCGCTCCCTCTTGGCGCCGCGGGTGCCCCCTGAGACACGCGTGTAGGGGCGGAGCGGGCTCCCGGCGGCCCCGCAGCCCCGTGCGGAGCCGTTAATTGCGGTTAATTAGGCGCGGTGCCGGCGCGGCGCGGCACTCGGCGGGCAATGCTGCCGCCTGGCGGGCTCCGCGCGCGCTGCAGCCCTGCCGCTCCGGGGGAACGGGGAATGGGAACGGGGACGGGAATGGGGATGGGAACGGGGATGGGGATAGGAACGGCCATGAGAACGGCCATGGGAACGGGAACGGGGATGGGGATGGGAACGGGGAATGGGAACGGGAACGGGGATGGGGATAGGAACGGCCATG
>VZTH01001318.1:0-13114 GCA_013397815.1 Aleadryas rufinucha
CTCAGCAGGAAATTACTGTCTGACAGCATCACTCTCTCTCCCCCTGGCCGTGTCCCCCCGTCCAGCAGTGTTCCCCCCTCCCTGCCCCCGAGATAATATCCCCCGGTATGACAGTGCCCCTCTAGTCCTGATTCCCTGGCAGTGTCCCCCACTTTGAATGTGTACCCCATCCTGACCTCTTGGCAGTGTCCCCAGTCTGGGAGTGTGCCCTCTCCCTGTACTGCTCCCTAATGCTAAAGAGTGTCCCCCATTCTGGATGTGTCCCTGATTTGTGACGTGCTGGCAGCATCCCCATCTCACTGGGTCCCCCCTTCCCTGAACCCCCTGGCAGTGTTCCCTTCTCTCTGATACCCTGGCAATGTCCCCCAGTATGACAGTGTCCACCCAGTCCAGAGCCCCTGGCACTGTCCCCTACTCTGGATGTGCCCTCCATCCATGACATGCTAGCAGTATCCCCATCTCGTAGTGTCTCCCCCCTTTCCTGACCCCTGGGCAGTGTCCCTTGCCCCTGTCTGGCAGTGTCACACTCCCTACCCCTGGCTGTGTCCCCCAGAATGACAGTTTCCCCCAGTCCTGATCCACTGGCAGTGTCCTCTAGTCTGGCAGTGCCCTCTATCCATGACCCACTGGCAGTGTCCCGATCTCAGAGTGTGTGTCCCTCCCATGAGCCCCCAGCAGTGTCTCCCAGTTTGTCCCCCAGTCTCCCCCTCTCTGACCCCTCCTTGGCAATGTCTCCTGGCCTGGAAGTGCTCCCCTGCTCCCCACGTGTGCCAGTGTCCCCTGACCCCCACTGGCAGTGTCCCCCACTCTGGCAGCATCCCCCAGCTCTGACATCCTGCCTGTGACCCCAGTCTGTCCAGGTTACCTCCGTGATCTGCCATCAGTGTCTCACGCTCTGGCAGTGTCACCATCCTCACAGCAGTGTCCTCTTACTCCTGACCTCCTGGCAGTGTCCCCCACACCCACAGTGTCCCTATAATCTGCATGCTGCCCTTCGCCAGAGCCACACCAGGTCTATCACCACTCCTGTGAGCCATCCATGGCATCCATGGCACATGGGGCAAGACAAATGCACCAAGTGTGACCCCACCACCCAGGCTGGACACCCACAGATGCCCCATCATGCCACCCTACCACCTAGGTGGGTGTCCCACCATGATGTGTGTTCCCTGTCCAGGACTGAGCCACTCAGCACTGGGGAAGGAGCTCCCTGCAGTGTCCCCAAGTCCCAACTGCAGGTCAGATGTCACTTCAGAAGTGACATCCCAAGTTGGCCCCATCCACTGGGAAGGGCATCCTGATCGAGGCTGCAACCCAACCCGAACCACGGCATCAGGTTTCAGCCGGCTGTGCTGGGCAGAGGAGCGGGGCCACAGCCCTGTCACCATCCCCAGGGCCACTACCCCCAGTCAAAGCCATGATGTCCTTGCCGCCAGTGCAGAAGCTGCTGCGGCAGCTACCGGTGGGTCCGGCTGGCTGGCCGAAAACACCAGAGGGTGGTGATGTGGCCGAGGAGGTGACGAGCCCAGTGCTGGCCACCGAGGCTGGACAACCCACCTGCTACAGCGCCCTGCGAGCCGATGAGCTGCGGCCACTCGCCGGCACCGAGCCTGCAGTGGACACTGGCACCGGGCCACTGCCGCGGTAAGACTCCCCCGAGGAGCCCCCCCAGACCCTCTGGTGATGGTGGCTCTGGCCACCCATCATCCCATGGGTGTCACCCTCAGCTGCTGCAGGTGGACTCAGCCTTTCAAGTGCACCCAGTTTGGGGGGCACCAGTGTCCCTTAGAAAAGAGGACAGTGGTGACAACTTTACAAAAGGCTGGTGGCATTTTCCCAGTCCTGGGAGGGGTCTGGAAAAGGGCTTTGCATCAGGGCATGCTGGCACATCCATGCCACTATGTCCATGAGGGGACAAGGGACACCCAGCCAAGCCAGGATGATGCTGCTGATGGGCACCTGTGATTTAGGGACAATGTAGGGTGACAAGCACAGCCACGATGGGACGGGGTTCTTGTCCCAGTGCCTGGGATGAGGATGGCACTGGGTGCCAGCACCATGCCAGTCCCTCTGGTTCCTCTTTCACCTGGCTGTAACCCAACTCCTGTCCTCATAAATATTTCATGATGAAGGGTTGGATTGCCAGCCTGATGGCAGGCTGGGAGCAGAAAAAAAAGACTAATACCAGGTAAAAATGTGAAAATGGGAATTTTTTTACCCCTGGCGTGGTTCAGGCATGATGACCTCAAGGAGATGCTCGACAGCAACAAGGATTCGCTCAAGCTGGAGGCCATGAAGAGGATTGTGGCGGTGGGTGTTGTTGTCGCTGGTGGAGACCACTGCTGGTGCCGAGCTGTGTCATGTTGTACCGGCCCCTGCCATGCCAGCTGCCCAGTGTCACACCACTTCTTTTCCCCCTAGATGATTGCCCGTGGTAAAAACGCCTCTGATCTCTTCCCAGCTGTGGTGAAAAACGTTGCCTGCAAGAACATTGAGGTGAGGAAGATCTTGGGTGGCCCTGGCGGCATCCCAGGGTCTGGCACTTTCCCTGTAGGAGAGTTTTGGGGATTGGCTGGGTTCTGGGGGGCTCTGAGGTGGCACCTTCACCCTGCAGGTGAAAAAGCTGGTGTACGTGTACCTGGTGCGCTACGCAGAGGAGCAGCAGGATCTGGCCCTGCTCTCCATCTCCACCTTCCAGCGAGGACTCAAGGTGGGCTGGTTTGGGGACCCAGGGGAGGTCTCAGGGAGCACTGAGCCCCCCCCAGATGCACTGCAGCCCCCCACGTCCCCATAGGACCCCAATCAACTGATCCGCGCCAGTGCCCTGCGGGTCCTGTCCAGCATCCGCGTGCCCATCATCGTGCCCATCATGATGTTGGCCATCAAGGAGGCCGCCTCAGACATGTCCCCATACGTGCGCAAGACAGCTGCCCATGCCATCCCCAAGCTGTACAGGTAATGGAGGGGTCAGCTGCTAAATTTAGGGTATATCAATAAGGGTCTTGGCTGCTTGGTACAGGCAGGGATGGGGAGGAGTTTGGTCCACCATCACCTGCCCTGCTCCTCCCTCACAGCCTCGACTCAGACCAGAAGGACCAGCTCATCGAAGTGATCGAGAAGCTGCTGGCAGACAAGACCACGGTGAGCAAGCTGCTCTGTCTCCCCCACCTCTAAATCTGGGAACATTACTGGCCTGGTGTCCTCATCGGGATGGAGATGTTCCCACCAAATTGGTGTCATCTTGGGGATGCAGCCATCCCCACAGGGCTGGCATCCTCATGGGGATGCCACTGTTCCCACTGATCCAGCATCCTCACAGGAATGCAGATGTTCCCACCAAATTGGTGTCTTTGTGGGGATGAAGCCATCCCTGGAGAGCTGGCATCCTTGTGGGAGTGCTGCTGTCCCCAGCGGGCCAACATCCTCATGGGGAATCCACCAATTCCACTGAGCTGGCATCCCTGCAAGGAAGGGTTGCCCACTAAACCAGCACCCTCACAGAGATGCCACCATCCCCACCAAACTAGCATCTTGTTGATGATGCCACCACTCCAGTGAGTCACCCCGGGCTTTCCCTCCACAGCTGGTGGCTGGCAGCGTGGTGATGGCATTCGAGGAGGTGTGCCCAGAGCGCATAGACCTCATCCACAAGAACTACCGCAAGCTCTGCAACCTGCTCATCGATGTGGAGGAGTGGGGGCAGGTGGTCATCATCAACATGCTGACCCGCTATGCCCGCACCCAGTTCCTCAGCCCCAACCAGAACGTGAGTTCAGGAGCATAGGATGCCCTGAGAGCCTTGGGGTGTCCTGGGAGCCCCCAGGAAGGTGGGGTGAAGGGGGAGTGCTCTTGGGGATGCAAAGGGTCCCACCTGCCAGCAGGAGTCCTTGTTGGAGGAGAACACTGAGAAGGCTTTCTATGGCTCCGAGGAGGAGGACACCAAGGATGCCAAGGCAGAGGCAGCCTCGTTGGCCAAGCGCAAGCCCTACGTCATGGACCCTGACCATCGCCTGCTCCTGCGCAACACCAAGCCCCTGCTGCAGAGCCGCAACGCCGCGGTGAGACCCTCACTCCCACCCTGTTTGTCCCCCAGGGCACCGGTGGTGTCCATCAGCCTGGGCTTGTGATGCCCCTATGGCCAAGGACTCACTGGAGTGCTTGAGGGACACTCCAGGTGCGGAGGGTGGGACTGGGGGACACGGCCATTCCTCAGGGTGTCCCCCATTCCCACCAGGTGACACTTGGGTGTGTGTCCATAGGTGGTGATGGCTGTGGCACAGCTCTACTTCCACCTGGCACCCAAGGCAGAGGTTGGAGTCATTGCCAAGGCGCTGGTACGGCTCCTGCGGAGTCACAGGTCTGTGGCACCGGGGCGGTGGTGGTTTCCTACCCCTCCACCTCAGTTGTTGGAACCCATGGGGAGCTCCAAGACTCTGTGAGAGACCCCCAAAAAACCCATCCCTGGAGGGACGTCAGGTTGAAGGCCTTTTTGGGCTGGCCCAGTCCAGACATGGGGTGACAGCATCTTGGTGGCACCAGCCTGGTGGTGGGTCCTGGCCCACATTCACAGGGACTTGCTGAGGGTGTCTGGCCCTGTCCCACTAATGGTGGTCCCCTCTTTGTCCCCACAGTGAGGTGCAGTATGTTGTGCTGCAGAATGTGGCCACCATGTCCATCAAGCGGCGGGTGAGTCTCAGACTTGGTGTGGGAGGAGTTGGCCCTGTTGACTCTGGAGCGAGATGAGGATTAGCCAGCAAGGTCACCAGAGCCTGGAGGTGGCCTTGGCAAGGGGGGGGACAGAGATGGCACTAATGTTGCTGGCTGTGCATGCAGGGGATGTTTGAGCCCTATCTGAAGAGTTTCTACATCCGCTCCACGGACCCCACACAGATCAAGATCCTCAAGGTGAGCTGGAAACACCCAGCAGAACCCATCAGGGGTGGCTTTGGGGCTTCATGGAGCCTTTCTCTTGGGTCAGCTGTCCTTATGCCCTGGGGACAGGAGGACAGCAAGGCCCCCGTGCCCTGCCACCATGCCCCTATGCTGCCCATCTCTTCCTCTTTCCCACAGCTGGAGGTTCTCACCAACCTGGCCAACGAGACCAATATTTCCACCATCTTGCGGGAGTTCCAGGTATGCCATGGCCATACTGAGGCTGCCACTCTGGCATGGCTCTTGGTGCCAAACCACCACCGTGGAGGGGGCAGAGGAGAGCCCCTCCAGGAGGAGTGGGCTGAGGCCATGCCAACCCCATCGGTGGTTCCAAAGGGCCCCAATGTGTGACAACCACCAGGGGGGATGCCCGGCACTGGCACATGGGTGACATGTCATGTGTGCCCTCCATGCCTGTGCAGACCTACATCCGCAGCATGGATAAGGACTTCGTGGCGGCCACCATCCAAGCCATCGGGCGCTGTGCCACCAACATTGGGAAGGTGCGGGACACTTGCCTCAATGGCCTGGTCCAGCTCCTCTCCAACAGAGATGGTGAGTGCACACAGCAGGGGTGAAATGGAAGCTCTGTCGCTCTCAGGGCAGGACCTCGCTGAGGCCAGATCTCTGCCTGCAGAGCTGGTGGTGGCCGAATCCGTGGTGGTCATCAAAAAGCTGCTGCAGATGCAGCCGGCCCAGCACAGTGAGATCATCAAGCACATGGCCAAGCTCACTGACAACATCCAGGTGGGTTGGGGTGTTGCTGACCCACAGGAGTAGGGGATGGCAGCAATGCCACATGTCCAAGGGCATTTCACAGGTGCCAATGGCGCGGGCCAGCATCTTGTGGCTCATCGGCGAGTACTGCGAGCATGTGCCCAAGATCGCACCTGATGTGCTGCGCAAGATGGCCAAGTCCTTCACCAACGAGGAGGACATCGTCAAGCTGCAGGTCATCAATTTGGCAGCTAAGCTCTACCTGACCAACTCCAAGCAGGTACCAGGGATGTGATCCTAGGGTGTGCCTCGGTTTCCCTGTCAGGGAGGGAGAGGCCGGCCCTGAGCATGTTCTCTGCCACAGAGCAAGCTGCTGACCCAGTACGTCCTCAACTTGGCCAAGTACGACCAGAATTACGACATCCGCGACCGGGCTCGCTTCATCCGCCAGCTCATCGTGCCCACCGAGAAGAGTGGGGCCCTCAATAAGTATGCCAAGAAGCTCTTCCTGGCCCAAAAACCAGCTCCCATCTTGGAGTCCTCCTTCAAAGGTACCCATCCCTGGCCATGGGGCATTGGGACACAGGGCCAGCTGTCACCACAATGCTGCATAGCTGTCCCTGAGTTGCTGCCTCCTCTCACCTCGTTGTAGATCGGGACCATTTCCAACTGGGCTCCCTGTCCCATCTGCTCAACGCTAAGGCTGTGGGCTACCAGGAGCTGCCCGACTGGCCGGACGAGGCCCCTGACCCCTCCGTGAGGAATGTGGAGGTGCGTGGAGCACCCTGGGTGCATGGGGGAGGAGGGGCCAAGGTGGGGACACTGTGTCAAGTTCTTGGAAGAGTTCCAGAAGGTGCCCAGGTACTGCTCACCTGCCCCCGTTCCCTCTCTAGTGCTCACACATCTGCTTGGGGATGGGAGGACAAGGGTGGCTGTTTGGATCCCCCAGCTATGGGTGATGGCTCTGCTCCATCAACCCTGTGCCAGCAGGTTCCTGAGTGGACCAAGTGCACCAGCCGGGAGAAGAGGAAGGAGAAGGTGGAGAAGCCTTTCTACTCTGACTCAGAGGGCGAGTCGGGGCCCACAGAGTCGGCAGACAGTGGTGAGGACCTGATGACATGGGACACTGGGCAGTGGTCACTGTGGCCATCAGGCAGGTGCCACAATGGTGGGGCATTGGACGGGAGACATGACAGTGAGGACACCCCATCACAGGAGGGACATGGCAGGACATGTGGAGGGATGCAACGGTGGGCAGTGGGGATGCAGTGGGACTATGCAGGGATGCAGTGGGAGGATGCAGTGGGAGGATGCAGTGGAGAGGCAGCAGCAGGTATGGGGATACAGTAGGAGGATGGAGGATGTAGTGGGTTGAAGTGGAAGATGGGGGAACATGAGGGGACACAGCAGCAGGGCTGAGCTGTGCCCCTGCAGAGCCCGAGTCCGGCAGCGAAGAGAGTGGCAGCAGCAGCTCTGGCAGCTCCAGCTCTGGCAGCGAGGAGGAGGAGGAGGAAGAAGAGGAGGAGGAAGACAGCGGGGAGCAGTCAGAGGACAAAGAGGAGGAGGAGGAGAAGAGGCCGAAGAGGAAGGACAAGGAAGGTTCCCATAAGGCAGTCTCGGGGAGCGCGGGCAGGTACCCCCTGGGAAGGCGGGGGGGGGGTGCTCACAGAGAAACCCCCGCCCCAGCCCCCTGAGCTGAGTTCTCCCCGCAGCCCCAGCGAGGAAGAGGAGGAGGAGGAGGAAGGGGCAAAGAAGGCCAAGAAGAAGAAGGCCCTGCAGGGGAGGAAGGGCCGTGCCGAAACCTCATCAGAGGAGGCCAGTACCTCCGAGAGCAGCTCCTCTGGCTCCGACTCGGGCTCCGAGGCAGAGGCCAAGCGGAGGAAGGTGGTGAGGGCTGGGATGGGCTGGGATGGGGGACAGCACAAGGGTACCTGGACCCCCTATTGAATCCCTCATCTCTGCCCCCCTGCAGCCCCCCAGCAGCAAGGCTGGCCCCAAGGAGATCTCCCTGCTTGACCTGGATGACTGTGAGTGGCTGCCCCGGAACATGCGAATGGCCGTGGTGGTGGTAGTGGGGAAACTGAGGCATGAGCATGCATCCCAGTGTGATCAGGACTCCAAGGGTCCTTTGGGAGCTGCAGAGCTGGGACAAGGACAGGTGTGGTGAGGGGTCCTTGTCCCCAGAGGATGGCTGTGAGACAGGAGGCTGTGTCCATGAGATCGTCCCCGTGTGGCTGTGCACAGGGACAGCCTACAGGGTTGTGTCTACACCAATGGAGCTGTGCCACTGGGCTGTCCTTGTGTGGCTCTCCCTGTGGGGCTGTGCCACCAGGGCTGTCCCCACATGGCTGTCCCCATGTGGTTGTTCCCATGGAGCTGTGCCACCAGGGCTGTCCCGATGCCATTGTCCCCATGGAGCTGAGCCACTAGAACTGTCCCTGTGTGAGTGTCCCCATGGGACTATGCCACCAGGTTTGTCCCCATGGGACTGTGAGCTGTGTTAACCCTTTCCTCCCCCCTCCCCACCCTGTCGTCACTCCCCCTCCTCCCCAGCCCATCCCCTCCAGCAGCATCATCTCCACCAGCCTGGTGACTGACCTGGAGGGCCTCACTCTCACTGACACCTCCCTGACACCCACCGTAAGTGTCCCTCATGCCCTCCCCGGGGGGGTCCCAGGCCCCCTGTCACCTGTCGGGGGCTCCTGGGCCCTCTGCCACCTGTAGGGGTTGCAGGGAGTGCTCAGCAGCCCCCACTGTCCCCTGGTGCAGCTGCTGAGCCCGGCGTTCGGTGCAGTGAAGACCTACGAGCTGCTGCACCGCATGGCAGGCGAGGGGCTCGCGGTTGAGTACTGCTTCAGCCGCCGGCCCTTCCCAGGAGATCCCCACATGGTGGCTGTCCAGATCCAGATCTCCAACAACACCGACACCGAGGTGAAGAACCTGCGAGTCAATGAACCCAAGCCACTCTCCGGCATGCGGATACAGGAGTTCCCTGAGATCGGTATGGCATGGCACGGCATGGCCGTAACGCTGTGGGAGAATGGGGACAGGGCTTGGGTGGTAATGTGGGATGTAATGGCAGCTCTGTGGTTCCAGAGTGCCTGGCACCAGGGGACACAGCCAGCGTGGTGATGGGCATCGACTTCTGTGACTCCACCCAGGCAGCAAACTTCCAGCTGTGGTGAGCATCTGGCACCGGGCAGGGCAGGATGGGTGTCCCCAGGGATCAGGGCGTCAGGTGCTCCAGAGATGGGGGAAGTGGGATAGGTACCAACATCCCTCCAAGTAGCGGGGGACAGGGGACAGCAGAAACAGGGCATGGGGTATCCCAGGGGATGGAGGACAGCAGGACAGGCACCAGGGTCCTTCCGGGGAAGAGGAGACACTCGGATGGGCGTGGGGTGGTCAGGGGACAGCAAGAAATGCACAGGGCTCCCTGCATGGGACAAGGAGGCAGCAGCATCTCCAGGTCCAGCCTGACAGGTTCCCCCCATTCCTGAGCCCCTCTGTGCCACAGTTTCCCCTGGTCACCCCTGCCCAGGGCAGGGATGGGAAGCAGGACATGGAGAGAGGACATATTCTGAGCACGTGCCCCTCTCACCCGCCTGTCTCCCCAGCACGCACACACGCCAGTTCTATGTCTCCATCCAGCCGCCCGTCGGGGAGCTCATGGCCCCCGTCTTCATGAGCGAGAACGAGTTCAAGAAGGAGCAGGGTGAGTGGGGTCAGGGACGGGGAGAGGGCGCTGCATGGGCACCCACCACTGACACTCACCCCCAATTTTGTCCCCTCTGCCGCCCTTGCCGTGGCCCTAGAGCACCTGGCACGGCCAGGTGAGGGTAAGTGGCCGCTCGGCCGGCCCCTAGACTAGCTCTGCTCCCCCTCCTGCACTCCCAGCCTGTGGGTTGGGGTGACCACCCTGGTGCTGGGGTGGCCTTGTTGGGTCCCCACAAAGCGTGAAGGGCTCGTGCCACCCCTGGCGCTCCCAGAACTGTGTCCGGTGAGTGATGCCCTGTGTCCCTGTGCTCCTGGATCAGCATATCCCCACCCTGCCCCCACGGATGGGGGCTGTGTTGAGTGGTGGGTGCTTGGTGCCCTGCAGCACCTGGCCGCATTGCTGCCACTGTCCAGAGGAGCCCATCCCCAGGGACATGGCTGCTGCTACCAGGCAGGGACATGGGGATAAGCCCAGGAAGGGTTATGAAGGATTTTCCCAAATCCACTAAATCCTGAACCAGGAGCAAGCAGAGCTGCCAGGTCAGGATGTCATAGGGAACGCAGGGAGCTGGCGGGGCTTGCTTTGGGCATGTCAAAGCACGGCCCAGCAGGGTGTGTGGCCAGAGACGGGCAGGTGCCTCTGTTACCTGCTCTAGGGAAGCTGATGGGCATGAGCGAGATCACAGAGAAGCTGATGCTGCCCGAGAAATGCCGGAGTGACCACACCATCGTCCAGCAAGTGACCTCAGCTGCCAATGTGGGCCGCGTGCCCTGCGGTGCCAGCAATGAGTACAGGTAGCTGGACCCCCATACCTGGATCAGGCAGGTGCTGTCACCTCTCCGTTCCCACCCAAATCACAGTGGGGACACTCAGGGCTTCCTTTAGGACAAGGAGCCTGCATGAACCCAAATGTGACAATGGCCGTGGGTGGCAGGCACCTGCTTGTTCCCCCCAGAGCATCCCATGGGACCAGAGGGTGACAGGGAACAGCTTGCCTTGAAGCCCTATGTTCACCACCCAACAGGTTCGCGGCCAAGACGGTGACAAGCGGGAGCCTGGTGCTCATCACCCTGGAGCGGCGAGAGGGCTCCACGGCCCAGGTGACCATCAACAGCGAGAAGATGGTCATTGGCACCATGCTGGTGAAGGACATCATCCAGGCCCTGGCACAGTGACAGCTGGGCCCTTCTGCACCCACGGCCCTGCCCTCCCACCCCTTCTGCCCCATGTCGCTCCCCAAAACACTCCCTGCCCCTGCTTCTGCCAGGTTATTCCCTGCCCCGATCCCAAAAGGGGTGGCAGGCAGTGACCCCCGGGCCGGCTTTGCTGCTGGGCGGAAGGAGCAGGATGGGGCAGATGGGATGCAGGGAGATGTCCTACTCAGAAGGGCAGAAGCGGTTCCAGCCCCCACGGAGCACAGTGTGCCCCCAGTCCCTCACCATCATCTCCCAGTGTAACCCTTATTTATTATGTCCAGGATCTCCCAATAAAGCTCTTCTCCAACCTGCTCCCTTTCCCTCCTCTGCTCTGTGTGCACATCAACCCCCGATTCCTCCCATGCCGGGCTCTGCCAGCCTCCCCAGGGCAGCCACGGGGGACATCAGGGGACCAGCCATCCCTTAGGCGACTGGAAACATGCAGAGTCTCCCAGGGGTGGGTGGCTGCTGGGTCCTGGAGAAAACCTGGCACATGGTGTCAGGGTGAACCCCCTGGGGCAGGAGGTGCTCAGTTGGACCAGAGATCTGAGGAGTCCTGGGAGGGTTCCAGCTATTTATTCAAGGCAGAATTGCTCATGCTTCGACCGCAGAAATACCTGCTATGTCAGGGCTGGGTCTGTTCTGCAGTGTCACTGGAGGGATTCCTGGGGCCAGCTTGGGGACGCTTTTCATCTCCAAACCGGGATTACAAAAAAAAGAGAAGGAAATCTGACTCTTCATTAAGATCTCTCCTCCCAGCACGGGCTGGGTGGGATTTCAGAGAGTGCTGGCTCTCTCCATCCAAAGCTGCAGCCCAGCGCAGAGCCAGGCCCGGCCCCAGAGGCAGAGGATGAGCAAAGGACGTGCAGGAAGGTCTGAACCCCGAACCGCCTCCGCTGCCACAAAAAGGGTGAGGGGCTTTCTGCTTTTTCCGGGTAAGAGATGGAAAAACCACCTTTATGTTTTCTGATGGGTGAGGAATCCCTGGCTGGAGCAGCAGCACCAACCACTGGGTGTCAAGATCCACAGGGAAAAGCCCATTCCCACAAGGACAGGGACTGGAGCTGCAGCTGCCTCGCACCTGAGGGGGGAGGATGCAGCTGGGAGCCACAAGGATGCCACCACACTATTTCCCTTAGAGAGGCTCATTTAACCCTCGGGGTCCCATCCCTTCATGGGCTCAGCAAGTGTCACAGCCTGTGTGTGGAGAGATGCCAGCACACTGAGGCTGCCCTTGGGGACCCCACCTTAACTCCCTGGGGGTCCCATTCCCTCACAGGGGGCTCGGTGAGCACCACAGCCTGTGTGTGGGAGCTGTCAGCACTGAGGCATCCCTGCGAGGGAGGCTGCAGCCAGGCATCACAGTGCCACCATCCCATTCCCCTTAGGGGGACTGACTTAAGCCCTTGGGGGTCTCATTCCTCCCTGGGGAGCCCAGAGCATGCTGAGCCTGTGTGTGGAGAGCTGCTGGAGCCAACGGGGCCCTGGAAGGGCTAAAGCCAGGCACCACAGCACTGCCACCACCCCATTTCCCTTGGGAAACCCATTTTAACCCCTTTGGGTCCCATTCCCCTCAGAATGGGCTCAGTGAGCACCCAGCCTGTGTGTGGCAAGTGGCTGGAACTAAGGTGGCCCCGGGGATGCTGAAGCTGAGAGCCACAGCACTGTCACCATTCCAGTACCTCAGAGGGGCTGATTTAAGTCCCTGGGGGTCACAATTTTAGCCCTTGGGGATCCCATTCCCCTCAGAGTGGGCTTAGCAAGCACCACAGTCTGTGTGTGGGAGCTGACAGCACTGACGTGCCCCTGTGAAGGCTCTAGATGGACACCGCAGTGCCATCATCACCCCATTCCCCTTCCGGGGGCTGATTTAACCCCTCTAGGGTACTCCCTCATTCCCTCATGGGGTGCTCAGTGAGCGCCACAGCCAGTGAGTGAAAAGCTACTGGCACTGAGGTGTCCCCCAGAGGGCTACATCCAGGCACCACCATGCCATTGCCCCATTTCCCTTAGAGGGCCTCGTTTAACCCCTTGGGGGTCCCATCATAGGGGTCACAGTGAGTGCCACAGCCCATGTGTAGGAGCTGCCAGCACTGAGGCTGCCCTTGAGAAATCCCATTTTTCGTCGTGGGGCTTCCCACCCCCTCAGAGGGGGCTCAGCGAGTGCCACAGCCTGTGTGTGGAGAGATGCTAGTGCTGAGGTGTCCCTGGGGGGCTTCAGCTGGGCACTGCAGCACTGCCACCAACATATTGCCCTCATGGGGGGGGGTTCATTTAAGAGACATTTGGGGGTCTCATCCCCTCAGAAGGAGCACAGCGAGTGCCACAGCCCATGCATGGAGAGCTGCTGGCACTAAGACGTCCTCAGAGGGGCTCCAGCCAGGCAGTGCCACCATTGCATTCCCATTAGGGGGATTGAATTAAGCCCTTGGAGGTCCCATCCCCCCATAAGGGGGCTCAGTGAGCATCACAGCCCATGTGTGGGAGCTGCCAGCACTGAGGCTGCTCTTGGGGAGCCCCATTCCCCTTGATAGGAAAGATGTGTGCTCAT
>VZTH01001320.1:0-152145 GCA_013397815.1 Aleadryas rufinucha
TGCGGACAGGGGGCTGCGGCGGGACGCACGGCCCCGCGGGCCGAAGGACGGTGGCGGCAGGGTCAGGGCGATGCCCCTCGGCCCTGAAGGCAGGTGGCAACGAGAGCTCTGGGGAGCGCCCGGTCACGGCAGCCCTCGCTGCCGTGAGGGGGCTGCGTCGGGCATCCGCTGCCCTCGGAGGGGGCCAGGGCCACAGGCGGGAGACAAAGCACCGGCCGTGGATGGGGTTATAAGTCATAACCCGGGCCTGTTCGGGTCTCTCTCCCGGGGCGTGTCGTCGCTACGGCCACCCGCCACTCCGGCCTCCCACCTCAGTGCCGCGGGCTGGGCCCGTGCCTACTGCCCCGAAGACCAGGGAGGGGTTCCCGGCCCGTGGAGCGAGCCCTTCTCTTGGCATCAACCTGGACCCTGCCCCCAGCACCCAGCCCTTCTCCTGGGGCCAGCAGAGGGGCAGCCCCTGAGCTCTAGGCGCTTTGTGCCTTCCCAAGCCATGGCAGCTGCTCGCAGCACTAGCTGCGCTGCCGAAGGAGCCAGCCAACCCGCTAGGTTGGCGGTGCATTGGAAAAGTGGGGCAGGGACAGCTCCTACGGAGCTGTGGGCAAGGTGGGATCTGGGCAGAACTCTGTGGAAGCAAGTCCTGGATCTTCATGCTCTGGAAGAGGTGGGGCCCCGGGAGCATGTGGCCCCTTGGAGCGGTGGTGTCCAGCAACCCCAGGCAACAGTGCAGCTGGAGACATCTGGAAACACTGGGCACAACTGCAGGGAGCCTTCCCTCACCTGCATGTTTAGGGGCCTTGGGCTGGGAGATCACTGCAAGCTCTGAGGACAGCAGCTCACCCAAGTTATGGAGTGTGGAAGAGGTTGACAGGAAATCCATGGGGCAGCTGGGGTTGCTGGATGCCCTGTGAGCCATTTTGTGCAGCTCTGAGGAGATGTAAGGGTGAGCTGCTCACTGTTTTCTTGTTCTTTGCTTGGGGAAGAGGAACTAAGACTTCTTTGATGGAGCAGACAAAGATATGACAAGATCTAGTGGCTTCAAGATGTCAGACAAATTTTGACTTGAAGTAAGATGCAAATTCTGACTGCTGACGTTAACTGTCCATGGAATATTTTTATGTAGATTGGGATGGATGTTTCTAGAGCTTCCCAGGCACTTCTGAAATGAATTTTGGATGTTTTCCACACTGGGATCTCCTCTACCCTGCTGCCAGGTTGGAGGTCACACTAAATGCAGTAGAACTGATGGCTTTGGACTCCAGTAATCCACTTACTACAGTGCCGCATGGTGAGTTATTAGTTAAGATGGAGATAAGTACAGAAATTATAAGAAATTACAAGAGTTCCTCAGAGGGTGGTCGTGGGCCCAGGTTTTATTAATGATGTTGGCACGCCAAAATGGATGTGCTAATGAAATTGGCTGGTTATCCAAAACTGGAGGCATTGTCGATACAGGGGAGGACTGGGATATTCTATAGGAGGGGGTAGGCAATTCTGAAAGCTAATACAGGAGAAATGGGATGAAATACAATAGTACAAAATGCAAGGTTATGTTGCTAATGGCTGAGATCAGACTTTTGTGTTACAAGCTGGCCGTGGGGACTTACTGCTTGAAGTAATAGTGGAGAAGGATGTAGGTGTGGTGCTGGTTCCAGTATTGGGCCACTCACTTTCTGCCCCAAGTGTTGCTCTGTGGGTTGAAAAGAGCTGGGAAAGCTCAGTGGTCTGACGTGCACTGGAAGTGATGCTGGTGGCTGTGAGCAGCAGTCATTAACAGGTTGCACGTTTTGTACATGCTGGAATCCAACTAGGCTGAGGGAGAGCCCAACAGGGCTACTGAACATGTGAGTATCATAGGAAATGTTTCACACTTGGCAATTCTGGCTGGGGTTTGACAGTCTGAGCTGGGGCTGATGTAACACCAACAGCATCTGTTCTCATGGAAATCAAGACAGGCAAATGCATGGGCCTTTGCTGCCTGTCAAAGCCCCTTCCACCTCCCAGAGGGAGGAACCTCCTGTTTGAAGGTTTGCAATTGTTACAGAATTTTGTTCTGGACCCTACAGAAATAAAAATATTTGCAGTTGTTTCCCTCGTCCAAAACCCCTTAGAGATGGGGTAGATACTTGGGAGGTGTGTGAAGAAAAAAAAAATGCAGAAAAATTAAACTGAGATGCTTGGAGCTGCCAGCGTGCTGCTAGTGTGGAGCAGGCTACAGCAGCAGTCTTTGCTGAATGCTTTGCTTCCCAGTGGAAGCTTAATGTTTTAATTAATTGGCCCATATCAAAATCGGGAGTCTAGCTGGCTGCCTGATGTGAAGATTGGGCGAAGAAGAAAGCACAGCACTGTGTCATTTGTTGCTACTGGAATTGCCCTGCATCCCATAAATCCTACTGCTGCCAAAGAGCTGCTTTAGAAAACCTTTGGCCACTCTGAATAAGGTGGTCACTGTGCTACCATGTGGGCTTTCCACCATAGCTGTAGCTTTAACTACATGTGTGCCCTTGCTCTAAAGGGGGTCTAGAACCAGAAGCATATGGGAGTGCTCAAGTGTGATTGCTTTCCCAGACTTTCTCATGGATAGGAGGACCAGACACAAGCGCTATTCATATGTCTGTCCAGTCAAGGAGTAATCAACAGTAAACAGCACTAGTGGGGGACTCTGTTAGTCTTATTCTGCAGGACCAGGTTTGTGTTGAAACCAGATGGAGATAGTCCATGCTCAGAGTGACAACTTGTCTGTGAAAGGAGGGCTTGTGTAGTTCTTACTTGCTGTTCAGCTGAGAGGGGGTGGCAGTAGTGTGATTTTTATTGAGGGCAAAACCAAAAAAGTAAGGCAGGCTGAGAGATGAGAATACACCTGAAACTGTAAACTGGGAAGGAGAAACCCTGGCACCACAGACCTGAACTGGACAGAAAGCAAGCACTGAAAACAGCTTTGGACAACCACAGCAGCACCAGACATTTGTCCTGGTACCTGGCTCCTTCTTGGTTGGTTGAGTGGAGCCAGTCTAGGCCCAGGGTCAAATGCTGGCTGTGGTGTCACCAGCAGGACAGAGGAGAATTAAACTGTTCAGAAAAGGTGACCCCAATGCTTAAAGCAAGCAAAATCCACTTTAGCCACAACATGAAATTATGGACAAAAACTCTTTTTCTCCTGTTGCCCTCCCCAAACAGGCAAAACTGTGTCAGGGTAGGTGACAAGTTCCATTCCAATAAGTGGAGTCCAGAGGGACTCGAGGTAGGACAGATTTTAGGTTTCATTCTTTCTGCACATCTGCTCTTCTCTGTCATTGACAATCTCTGAACTCAGAAGTCAAAATTCTGAGGCAAGGCTCAGTTCTCCAGGTCCTTACATGTTTTCTTTCTTGCACATGGACTACACCCTCCCTCAGCTGGCCTGAGACTTCTCTCCCTGGGGTAGGCAGCAAGCAGCAGAGTGTGTCTTGGGGGGAGCTGGGAAATACAGGTGTAGTGTCTGGGATGGGGACCCAGGGGAATTGTGAGGAGAAGCTTGGAGGGGGAGGACAGTTCCAAACAAGTGAATGCACTGGTCACGCTGCTTCATGATCTGTCTGTCCAGGATGGCACCCTGTATGGCTCTGCCCTGCCTCTGGGAGGATCACCCTGCTAGCTACCTGTGTGGGAGCACAGCTGGCAATGCACTTCTACCCAAGGATTCCTGCCCCAGGGATGCCTTCCTGTTTTAGCAGACATTGCTCTGGATGCTATCATGCTCCTCTTAGGATGCTCTTTTTCTGATCAAGGTCAGCTGTAAGTGTACTGTAACCCCAGAGCTACAGTCCCCTCTGTCTCCTGGCATCTGTGTAGCTGTGTTGTTGCAGCAGCTGTTTGGAGGAGTTGGCGAGAATTGGGAAATGCAGGGCCATATTCCCGTGGCCCTGGTGGTGAAGCATGGGCCTAGGTGCAAACTGCCCTCTCTACCTCATGAATGCTTGAATCTCTAATTAAAAGAGAAGAACAAAGTATGTGGAAGATCATAATTTCATAAAGCCCAGCGAGCCTGGCTTCAGAAAAGGAAAATCATGTCTCACTTACTGAATTCCTTGAACATGTCAAGGTTTGTAAAGGGAGATAGTATCTTTTATTAGACCAATTGATACAGCTGGAAAAAACACACAAGCTTTCAGGCACAGAAACCCTTCTTGTATGGTTTTTTCCAGCTGTATCAGTTGGTCTCATAAAAGGTTATTACCTCTGCCCACAAATCTTATTTCACTTAATCCTTAGATCATCACAGCACAACTACTTGAACATGTCAGTAAGGAATGGAAAAAAGGAGAATTATTTGATAAAATTTATTTAGATGACTTAAAGTTTCTCAGCCAAACCATGAGCTTCTACTAAAGCTAAGCAGGTATGGAGTAAGAGCTGGTGCCTTTAGTAAAAGGTATTCCTGGGAGGCTTAAAAGTTTAGACTTGCAGAATCAATTTTCATCATGGCAGAGTGTTAACAGTGTCGTTTGTGGTGTGGTACAGTTCTTTATTGTAGCAGCAGAAGAAATTATTAAGGCTAATGAGGATGGGTGAAGATTGTGAGGAATGTGAGATAGCAGAAAAAAATATAGGCAAATGGACAAAGTAATGGAAAACTGAATGTTTTTTAAACATGTGGAGCTAAAACCAGATCTGTTTACAATTAATCTGTACATCTGTCCAGCCAAGAAACAGACTGGGGTCGTTTTATACAGCTCAGTGGAAATCTCTGCACAACTCACGGTTGAGAAGCATGTGTGTAATGATCGTTGTGCTTGTATTTGATCCTTGGCGCTGCCTCCACCGTGGGCTCTGGGGAGCGGCTGCCCCATCTGGAAAGCTGTGTTAGAGAGCCAGGGAGAATTGGGAAGAGCATCAAAGCCATCAGGAAACTTTGGCAAAAGCCTCTATCAGGAGACAGATCTGTAAGGCTAGGATTATCTGCTTAGTGGGAACTTAAAGTGTCTTCGGCAAAAAGCTGGAGAAGGCAGAGCGTCAGGCTGTTCCTGGCCTGCCCCACCGCAAGTGGAATTAGAAAGGGCTAACACAGTACCCGCATGAGGTGTTGCACCACTGGTGTCACCCTTAGTCAGGCCAAGGTTTTAAGACTGCTAGGGAGGTGGATATGTCTCTGGCTGCCAGGCGCCGGGTGCTCGACTCGGCGGCCCAACCGCCGCGGGCGGGTGCCCGAGCGGTGCGGGGCTGCCGGCCGAGCCNCGAGCCGAGGGCCGCCGGTGGGGCCGAGCAGCGCGGCCAGGGCGGGCCGGGAGGCGGCTGCCGGGCTCACACCTGCGGCAACTGATGCCTCTGCGCTGTGAGGGCACCGCGCCTCGCTGCGGGGCGGGGCGCGACGGCAGAGCCGTGCCTTGTGTTCTGCCCCCTGCAGTGAAACGGCTTTTGTCAGTAACTGTGTGTCCTCTGCTCCTTCGTCTTTTCCCCTGCACTACAGGTACTAAAGATGGGTCGTCGAGCCCGCCAAGACCTCTTTGCAGATGAAAATGTCAGCAGGAAGAATTCCCCGTCTGCTTCTCTAGGAGAGGTGGGTGTCCTGTTAGGAGGACTTGTCTATTATCCTGCTCGTGTTTCCAGGGGAGAATTATTAATTTCTTCTGAGATTCCTTCCTGCATGGTGTGCTTTGCTCTTTGAATTTTGTCCTTAGATTTGGGACTCATGTGACTGCCCTGTCCGTTTCCTGGTGTTGCCCTTTGTATAATAGTTTCCACACAGGGTCCTATTTAGGGCTATGGTTTCTCACGTGTCAGGTATGGAGAGTAGTATCATACAGGACTGGGGCCTCTCCCTCCTGCTCATGCATATCTTCCAGATATTTTAATTCCTAGAATTAAAATACGAGCAGGCACATAATTTTGTGACCAGTTTTGCCACCATCTATGGTAGCAAGTCAGAGTACAGGTAAACAGAAGCCTTACTTTTGTGCTTTGCTTTGCTAGAGCTAGAGTACAGTATCTGACATGGTCTCTATCAAGTTTGTGTGGTGATGCTCTTTTTCCTTTCCTCTGTTCACGGCTACAAAGGTCATGCTAGGAGCCAGCTTTGCAGCATCTGAGACTTTTCCTTGTGGGTAATAACGTGCAAACTCAGCTCCCACTTGTCTTTGGAGGAAAACTTTGTTTCAGAGGCTGTTCTATCAGTACATCTTCAAATGGTAGAAGGGGGTCAGGAACCCCTGTTTCTCAGGAGAGTGAGGCAACATCCTCAAGAATCCAGAAATAGATCTGAACTGTTTCGATTCATTTTTTTGCTTAGTGTTGCAGAATGCTGAAATTCTTCCTGGAAGCTTGCTCTTGGATGTTAGCATGGCTTCTCCACAGGCATCTCCTGCTAGAAGGAGCATCTCTCAAGAAATGACATACCAGTTTTGCTCCCTGACACATACCAGATGGACAAAAGGGTCATCAGACTTCCACCTTGTTGACAGTGATATTTGCTTAAATGAGTTGGTGCTTAACTTTTTGCAATGCCAGTCAGTGGTCTCCAGCATACCATATTCTTGGCTTCTTTAAATGGAAACCCATTTCGCCCAGCTGGCCACCCTGGCACCAACTCTGCTTCAAGCTACTCTGTTCAGAGCCCTGGGACCTTCTGTCTTGGAGTACCTACTCCCTGATTCCCTGTGCAGTGACAAAACTTTCCTGAGTAGCTGTGTCCCAGACATTTGTGCCAACATGGCTGGGGGGGTTTTTCCTTTGAGACCCTGTGATGCTGTTGAAAATAGCACTGTTACAGCTTAGCTTACAATAACACCTCATAGAGCAGGCTTTTTTTCTGGAGAAAGTATACTCTTTTCTTTTGATAGGCACGACGGAGAATCATCTCCCACCTAGGCATTCTCCCCTCAGGTATGCTGTAGGCATTCAGGATGGATTCTGTGAGGGAATGTGCAGAAGACACAATTTAAGAAATAAAAGTAACCATGGACCTAATAGATAAACAAAGTCTTCAAGAAACCAGGTGGTTTAAGGGCGTGTAATCATTAGTTGGCCTCCAGATTAGGATGGCTCACTGTCAGATTGTTCTTGGTGGAACTGGCCGTCCTAGTTCATGGGCTGATTCCCTGGTTTTAAAGAGACCAGGGCATTATGTAGAGGTACAGCTGATGGACTGTAACTTACTGCAGTTGTGCTTGTGCTTACTGCTCACATCACAGCCATTACAATAGCTGGGAAAAGATCATAGAGGCTCCAGGCCTTGGGCATTCCTGAAGAAGACTAAGAAATATTTACAGTGTTCTCTTTGAAAGCAGTGAGCTTTTCAGCAGCAGAAAGGTGAGGACTTCTATGCCTTAGAATGTTCAAATATGTTAGTACTGGATCTTAACCACCAGGAAGAATTGTTTGTGTCAATAGTCTCCCTTCAGACAGATCTTTGTTGTTAAATGTTTGTGTTAATCGAAAACCTTAGAGCTACTGGAAGAAAGACAAAATTCACTATAAATAACCCTTAGCCTTTTCCTTTGCTCCAAAATTGGAGGCTTTTTATACATGACCATATTTGTTACCAAAGTGAGCATTTAATAGAACCAGTATTGGTTTTTCCTTCACCCTAGATTGGCAATCACCTTTTACTTTTCTGGAAGCTTGACCTTGGCTTGCTGTTAAGTGGTGGGGTCAGCTGTTACAATGGATGTCTCATTCAGCCATCTAGTCATCTTGAAACCTTTATAAGATATCTTCCCAAAAGAAATGCAAAATTAAAAAACAGTCCTTTTTTTTTTTTTCTGGAACTGGCATTAGTGGAGTAGGCCCCATGTAATTAATTTCAGCAAAGAAGGTTTTATTCTTATTACTAATTTTGAAGACAAAGATGTTTGTCTTAAACCTTTGCCTAATTCACACCCCTCATATGCAGTTTCACATTCAGGTTGGTGATTTAGCCTTCAGAGATTCCTCAGAGTTTTAAAACTGGTTTAATTCACCTTGACTCTTTTTAATTTTTTTTTTAAAGCCCATGCCAATCCACCCAGTTTCCACCCATCTCAAATTTCTGGTATGAACATACCATTTGTGCTATTGTTCGGGTCTTTTCATGACATGGAGAAGCATCCCGGAAGTGTTTTCCAGTCAGAGCAGCTTGCTTGAAGGAAGCAAAAAGTACCTCTCTATCCATGTTTCAACATCTGGGCTTATTACAAGGAAATTCACTTAGAGAGGTGAACAATTAATGTAATTAAAAAGATCTTTGTTTTGAAGTCAATAGGCAAATCATCTGACTTGGAGCATAGATCTTATCAGGTTACTGCTGATCTCTGCTTGGCCTCGGCTCTCTCTTCCAAAAGAGACTCCAGTGGCTCTATACAACAAATGTGTTGTTAAAACCCCTTTCCCCAGGGCATAATTGCAATGTCTTGTGCCTTGTAGCCTAATACACTTCCCCCAAGCTCTATGAAAACACTATGATATCTTAGTATTTTTTCAGCGCCTGTTGTGTGTATGTGTCTCCCACAAGAATATTCTTAACTACAGCAGCAAATCTGTAATTCCTCTGCCCAAATCTCTATTTGATAATTCCTATTCTGTGTGGAAGTACCTGCATTATCTTCAGATGTAGAAGGGGCTCATGACAGGTCACAAAGCTCACAGTCTGCCATCTGACATGCAGAGCATTCCTGCCTTTTCAGAAGTACAAGTACTAACAAACAACACGGCAGCTATGTGTTATTTCACCAGGCAAGAAGGAACATGATTATTTGCTGTAATTGGCGCAGTCGGCACCTTCCTGCAGCAAAGGCTGTGCGTGTTCCTGGCCTTCAGAGCTCCTTGGCAATTCGGCAGGCACTTGGGCACCCAGGGGAGTATGCTGTGAGTGGGAATTCCTAGAGATAAATCTGCTTGCTGCATGCCAGAACTCCACATTTCAAACATTCATTTTCAGAGGGGTAATGTATCTCTTTTTCCATTGAGAGACCTTTCCCATCCCCTGGCGTGATGTGGTACATTTACTCATCTTGATGCTATCAAGTTTCTGACAGAAAGGGAGAAACTCAAGCTAGTCATGTTATTTGTATAATGGGAGGGACAGATCATATAATGAGATCTGTTGAAGATCTTTGCTATCTCATCCTAACAGGACTTCTGGACACTTTTATAGAATAAAAGTCAAACCTTTTTCCTGGCTCTGACATCACTGCACCCAACAGCCTGAATGCTGGCTTGATGATATCCATCAGAAGAAGCTGTTTGGCCAGGTTTGGAGCTCTTGATGAGATTGATCTGGAAAACTGAGTGGAAAAGCCTTTTTAAAAAGTATATCAGCAGAATTTTCTTTTTCTGTTTCTTCTCTCAGCAAGAGTGAACTATTTGCTGTTCTGTAATGTATGCAAAAATATTTTAGTGTCATCCTACTTCCACAGTCTATTTTCTCTTTATCCTACAGTGACATGATTCCCTTGGGACATTGTTCAAGAGTTCCCTGGTTTCTTTCTGCCTCTTACATTCTCAGTATGATTTTGCCAGCGTGTCGCTGGCAGCACTCTGTAGATCCTTTGAGTGGAGACTGCTTTACTAGGCAATGGTCAGCCTAAAGGATGAAGGTTTTCCCTATTTTGAGAATATTTCCACACAGGTAGGACAAAATGACTTTATATCAGGGTGTGCCCAAAAATCAAGTTCCCTGCTGGTTCTCTCCACCACATTTCACCACAGCCTGGGGAAAGGCTCTGTGCTTTCACTTCTGAAAGTATGTTCTTCTCTTGTCCCAGCTGGTATTCATAAGCATGCTTATGTAGTTGTGGTCTTTGGGTGGTAGTTAAAAAGCATTTCTTGCTGTAAAAGATACCTTATTCAGCAGAGATCCATGTAGACAGACAAAAACTTGAGCCACCTCCCCTGCATATTGGAAGGATGTTCCCACAGGTGAATTTTGCAAAGCAGCTATCTGGACTTCCACCACCCAGTTTACAAACACTCCTGGCAATGATTCTTTAGGCTGCCATGCAGGCATTGTTTAAATAGGACTCCATTACCTAACTCAAATGAATTTAAAAAAAATGAGGGTGAAACCCACATGGAGCAGTGCTCCAAGAAGTGGTTATTTAAATGCTTTTCCAACATGTGTTGGCCAGCTGGATTTTCTTCCATGCTAGTGCAAGTCTTGTACCACTTGCTCTGTACATCCAGAGAAGCTTAGGTCATGTTGGACCCTACAGAAGCCTTTCTGCTTTTGGCTGTGGGAACAAGCAGGCCCCTGGCTGACAGATACACGCTTCCAACAGATTTTTACCAGCTGGGCAGATCTGATTTCATTTGTGCTGCTCATTGGTATGGACATTTTTGTACCCTAGCTGCATGTAGCCTCCCTCTGCTCGTCATAGTAAGATCATAAGACCAAATGACAGCGAAGACACAAAATGAACTCAGATACCAAACCATTTCTATCAGAGATACATGCAATTTATGAATCACATGACTTCTGTGTTCCATGGGAGAGATGATGCAGTCCAGAAGACAAGTCAGGTGGGTTAGTGGAGTGTTTCCAACCATCCTATGCATACTCCTGGTGTAGGGTCATAGGTCAATCTAGGATACTCTAGATTCTCCCCCTGAGTGGTTCTGAACACTGTGATTTCTAGAATAGCATAGAGATTATCGGGTTCTTAATTGCCTCCTTGCATTTGGTGCCTAACAGCACTGGTTGTTGCCACTGCTGGTGCTGACAGTCTGTTCATCTGAAAGGCTCTTGACCGGTTTGCAACTTCCACAGCAATTAACAGGCTGATTTATTGAGTTACTTATCTACCCCACAACCAAGCTGCTCCCTTATACTACAGCATTAGCTAAAGATCATCTGCTAAAGCTAACACTGTTGTCAGCTATGCCTGTTTTACGCTAACTGCTACAGCTTGTGCTCTCAGGGGAGAATCTGAGGTTGCCTTGAGAAACAGTAGCTTCTGAAAAAAAGGCTGTAGCCTGCTACAGTGTATAACCCCTGGTATGACTGGTCCAGCACCAGTTCTGGTCTCTGGCATGGCTGCAGTGACTCTCCATATGAATCTTTCTAGCATCCTACACACCTGAATAATTTGGCTTTTATTGTGCTATAGGAAGAATGAACTAAGTCTGTATCTTCTTGCTCACATTTGTGCTTGTGGTTTTTTTCCTCAAGTATCACAATTGGTGTATGCATAAATGACTGGATATAAAATGTTACAATGGTGGGATCAACTTTGTGCTTTGTTCAGGTGAATAAGGTTGCAAAGCATGTGCTGCAGGACAGCCATAAATGTCAATCTTCAAGGTGTTTTGTGCAGGCTTCCATAGTGCTTCCTTTTAACTTCTTTCTCTCCTTTTCCCTCCTGACCCTTCTAGGATGAAGACTCAGGAAAAGGTTGACCATGTAAGACTAGAGGCTTTCTAGGTAGATGCTGGCTCCTCTGAAGGGGACTAGTGGGATTAACCTGTTATATATCTGGAGACTACCTTAAGAAGGTACTCTTGTGCTGGAGAATAATATAAAGTTTGCTTCGGATGCAGTGCCTTTCCTGCATCCTCTGTTTCTGTTGCTGACAGGTTTTTAATTATCTTTGTAACAGCTGCTCTTATCAGCTGCTGCATCTTGTTTTGAGGTCACAGATGAGTATGTGGCCACTGGAAAGATGCTCTATTTCCATTTAGAAGTCAGGGCAGCAATTAGCTAATAGAGTACAAAACCTGACTGAACCTAGATTGCTGTCCAGTATGGTTAGCTTGCTCTTATAACACTTATCTTCAGGGATGATGAACTCTTGCTGGTGCCACAGAGGAGAAGGCCAGCCAATAGTAACAAGGACATGTGCTTTTGTATTTTCTATGTCTTTTTATTGCACCAGCACTGAATGCCAGAATCTGTAGTTAATAGGATGTCATAGTGCTTCTTACCAGGCTCCTATTACAGACAGAGAAGAAATACACATATCCTTTCTTATCCTGTAGCAAAACTAAAATACATCTCAGCATTCATTTAGCATTAGAAGCCAGGATGATGCTGTTCAGAACAACCTGAGAAGTTCTACCTGTTTCTGTTGAAGTCTTTGGGCTAATTGCCTTGCACTTTTTCTAACCACGGAGTTGGTGTTGCCCAATTTTTCCTGCCTAGAGTTGCTCTCTGTTTTTCTTTTGATAGGCATGACGGAGAATCATCTCCCACCTAGGCATTGTAAGACAATTGTAAGACAAATGTAAGACAATTAAAACACCCTCTCCTGTGCTCTTAATTCCTTCTGCTCAAGGACCACTCCAGTACCAGTAGCACAGTAGAGTCATCTGTGAAATTTAAAGCCCAGAAAAGAAACCCGTATCACCCATCTCATTAATTCTGGCCTCAGAAGGGTTTGCTCATCACAAGGAGTCAAGACTATTCAGATTAGCTCAGTTTTCTCTTGGTAGTGCAGGAGATGATATTGTAAAAAGATCCACTGGGTTTATTTGGCAGTGATGGATGGTTCAGGACTATGCCCAGAGCACTTTTCCATTTATCAGGCAAAGAGACCTCCCACTGATGGGTATAGTTTTGGGGACTGGTTGCCTAATAGAAATTTTTACTGATAATTGATCTAATCTTCCCCCCCCCGCCTCGCTGGAACCAGTCCTTACAGTCATTTCCCTGGAACTAATTCCACCTCCATACAGTGCCCTAAATCATTGATTCCCAAGGTCTGCTGTTGAGTGCTGACTGGTCACATGCCACAGGCGCCTTTTTGCTTCTGGCTGCTAAATTTCATTAAAATAACTATACTGATGTGCCTCTTTCACATGAGCAATTGTTGCTTCAGGGATGTTATGCAATGGTGCCTGGCAAGGAGATTTTACTTAGTATTAGGGGATCCCTGCTTTGAAAACCCTCTTGTTTGGGTAATTCCTGTGTCCTTTATTCAGGCTTATGCTCTTAAGCATCACGGTCACACTTTATAGTATTTTTCCATTTGTAAAAGTCTGTAAATGGTATAAAATGGTTAACTGAGTGTTCAGAAATCTGACTGATCAGTAAGCTGCTTGTAACTTATACTACTGCATGCTTACAAACTTCTGTAAATTGTATCATAAGTCTCTTCCAAATCAATTGTTAGTGGAACTTTATATTATAAAGTGTGATTCAAATCTTGTTGCGGTATATCCCTCCCTTAGTCATTGCCTGGCCAAGCTGAAATACTTGGCCTCTTGAATCATTTGTCCAAAGTTGGCCCCTTCGTCCCCCTGACGGCTCATACAACCCTTCTATGAACTCCCTTTGGGCTTTGCTGAGTGTTACAATCTGAACTCTTCCTGGATTTGGTCCCTTTCCTCTTGCTGTGCTGAAGATAACTTTGTAGCTGCCTGAATACTAGCAAACAGCCCCATCTGGGTTGTCGCTGTGAACGTACCTGCTGAAGTCCTGCCCTCCAGCCATCTGCCTGTTCTGAAACTTGTTTTGCATCCTTTGGCAAACCACTCATCTTGCATCTGAATTTTTGCCAGTTGAATCACTCATTTGGCTGCACCTTCCAAGACTGCCTGGGATATTTAGCCAAAGGCTGTAAGGCTGATCAATGGTATTATAAAGGGTGTATCCTAATATTTCAGTTAATTTGCAGAGGCAGAATAAGCAGGAGTATGAATGTGTTTGTAAGCCAAGATTTTGCTGGGTTCTTTTCCTGGCTTTGCCATGGATTTGCTTTGGGGCCTTGGAGAAGTCCCTCCACTAGTTTTCTTTAGTCCCTAACTGAAAGGAAAGCTAGAACTTTATGCAGAAGCACTGTGGGTATTCCCTAAATAGACCCACAGGGGGATTTAGATGCCTTATCCTCCTAAAATCCATATCCTGTACTGGGTGCCTGCGTAGTACATAGATAATCTCGATGGGCTGGTGGATCTATTGGGGTGGTAAAGAGTGTCTGGGAATGGCAATGTGTCTGAAACCCTCTCCTGTGGAGTTCTGGCCCCATTCTGAGAGCTCTGGGGGCGCATGTGCTTGCACTACCAGCAAGAGACCCTGATCCCCATCCTATGTTTTCTAGCCTTCAGAAGTGGAGCTGGGTTTTTCCTTGCCTTCAGGGACCTCCAGGTCCTGAATTAGCAGATGTTCATTTCAGTGTTGGAACCTCATGTTTTAGGCATAGAGATTAAACCGGCCATCTCCTTTCTAAGCTGGAAAACACTGATTTTCTTGTCCTCTTATTTCTCTGAGAAAGATGTAGCAAGTAATGTTTCCCACCTCCATAGGGGATATTGTATATAATGACAAGGCTATGACCTGTTCTGAGTCTGAGAAGGCTCTCAGTCCTTTCTCCTGAAGCCACTCTGCTTTGCAAATGGAACCAAAAGAATTTTGGCACCATAGGGAAGGACTTTCTAACTGAAGGCAACAACATTTGAGTGGGAAGACATTTGTTCAGCTGGGAGGCCATGAATGAATCCAGCCGGGACCTCATCCTCTAGTTGTGCTTTGGTAGACATGCCATAGGTAGTCTCAAGGTCCTTCATGGACTAAAACCAGGGACAGCACCTGATTTCTGACCCTTATACAGGTGGATACTGGCCTCTGTGGCTCTGTATCACTCGGTGTTTGAGTGACAACATGCTTTAAGGCAACAACTGGAAAGAGGATTTGAAGATCTGACCTTTCCAGAGGGGGCATTAAAGTCCTTTTGTAGTTCTAGTTGCCAGTGCTTTTAAAACATTTGGGTGGGAAAATGGGCTGTTGCTTTTTAGGTTAAGACAACATGTCAGGAACAATTGTTTTCATTGAATGTTTGTTGGAAGAACAACTATTAAAAAAATGTAAGTACTTGAAATATAAAGCCAGTTGTGATCTTACATTGCTAGGTCACCCAGTTGGGTGGGGTTATTTGAGTGAGTGTATTTACATCCTAAAATACAGTGCAGAATGATGTGGAGATCCCCTGGTGAGAAGCAACCTGCACTCTACCTGGGGAGGTACCCGCTTGGTTACCAGAAGTACCTAAAACAAGATAATTTCCAGACTTGATCTGACTCACATGGATCCTGCTTGCAGGTGTGTCTGCACCTGTGGTGTAGACATGGCCTGGGGCTTGATATGATCAGGGCCTTTAATCAGAGCGGTATTTTCCTGACCCAGTTCTTACCCTTGCATGGTGGTTGGCACCCAGCTCCAAACCCTCATTCCATTGTCTGGTCTGGTCTGAATCTGTGCAGCAGCCACCCCCCAAGTGCTCTCGCCCACATTCTCTGAAACTTAGAAATGTGCAGTTGAGGAGCCCAGCACCAGCTGTACTCAGCTGAGTGTTGATCAGGGGCCCTTATTTGTGTAAAAATAATCACAATGGTTCAGGCACTGTCCTTCCACTCTGGTTTAGAGAGTTCATGACCTAAGAAGTCATAATTGTAATGCAGTCAGTTATAGTAATTTCTATATCTACAATCTGCACTGCAATAAGATCTAGAGAGTGTTGGTGTATGGCTGGAACAAGAATCTTCTATTCCCAAAAACCTTACAGTCTGACTGCAACATTTTTCTTTAGCATCCTGTTCTCCCCTGTGATCTTCAGCTTGTAGAGGAGCCTTCACCAAGGGTAGCTGCATTTCGTATGTGGCACGTTGCCAGGGTTTTGCCTTCTTAGGCATGCAATTGGGAGTAGGATGGACTGGCAGCTCTTGAAGCAATTGGCATTTCTGAGAACCTGGGAGGGCTCTCTGAGGCAGAATTTCCCGTAGCTATTGCACATTGTGAATGCCCTCCCATTTACGTGTTTGCCCTGGGCTGAGCTGCATTTGTCCCTCCATGTCCCAGAGCTGTCATCTGTTTTGATTCTTGCATTATGCTAGTAAACACCCTCCACCAAAAGGATCCAGCATCCAAGGAAGCACTGGGTTTTTTACCTGCTTCCATTTTAGAGGGTTTGCATCTTTTTTTTTCCAGAGGTCTTCTGGTTGCTTGTAGAAATGCTGGACTCCCAGCCTGTTCCTGGGGACCTCTCATCTGGAAGTTGGCCAGATTCTCCAGGAGGAATCTGAAAAATGCAGCTGAACTTTTGTTCCCTAATTAGGCCAACTTCCCCAGTGTGAGCCCCAGCATTGCATGGCCTGGAGCTCCCCAAGGCCTCACGCAGCCTCTCTCCCGTGCACCCCGACTGGCTGACCAGCAGGGCAGTTATTTTCAGCTTTCTGAGCTTATCTCCTTGCCTTTTGATGACATCTTCTGAAATAGCTTTTCTAGACAGCCATGTTTCCCAGCCTTTCTAGTAGTATCCTGCCTGCTTGTCTACCTTGATGTGGATTAGGGACAATCTCATAGAAAATAATTTTATTAAAAGCTTTTCCTTTTCCACACATTTATTTCATACTCTGAGTGCTCCTGGACCCACCTCAAGGCAACAAAAGAACTGCAGGAGGTGGGAAGGTGGATGGGAAAATGTCTGACCATATGTAGCATAAAGAGGTAGCAAACTGTTTGAGAAATGTTCATGTCTAGGAGGGCTGGAGGGGCACTTCCCTATAACTGTGGGTTGTGAGAGGATTCTACCTGGTGACCCCTTGTTCAGAGAATCAGATTGTTGTGTGCTGATTCACTGTTCTCCTGCAGGGGAGAGCAGTAACTCCTGAGGTTAAGGTGCCAAATGCTGCAAAGGTGACAGCTGTCCTCACAGATGCATGTCAGCTGACAAATAGCTGGCCACTGCTTTAAGAGATCAATTCTTGATAGTTGGGTAACAATATGAACTGCTCCTTTACCTGCTGTGATAGATGGCAGAGAATATTTGAAGCCCCCCAAGAACTTTTTCTGTCTCAATAACACTTTCCCTAGTAAAGGTAAGTCAGTGACTGTGAGAAGGAGGACAGTTTGTGGATGAAATGCAAATCCAGTATTTTCTGCTAGGTATTTAAGACATGCAGAAGTCCTTGGAGGGTATTAATTAAAATCAGAGAGTTGGCAGAGATGGGTTATTCTTTGCAAAAACCCCAGGCTTGCATAAGTCTTGGAATTGATGTGTTTTTGGTATCATACATGCTCCGAGATGAGTATAGATTGTTTTATGTGGCTGTTTAGGAGCAGTGGGGCTATTTGACTTACAGCTCCTTAATTGGCAGCAATCAAAACTAATTCATCAGGCCCGGTTGTGGAGATTTGCTTTTCCTCAGTCAGGGGAGCCTCTGGCATCTTGCTGGAGAAGAGAATCCTTGAGGCTGCCCGTACTTCTTTCTTTCCACTCCATGGTCAATATTGGATAAAAACAAGACACCTACATACTATGTAAAATCTCACAGTGTTTGTATATTGGAAAAACATAAATCCTACATATTTTAGGAGAAATATGACATGATAGAAGAACTGTGTGTCCTCTGTTGTACACTGTCAATGTCATTTGAGTCCCTGCATCCCTGCACAGAGTGCTCAGTGTTTCAAAGGAGTTGTCATGTTGATGAAGGTAAATTAATCCATATTTCCAGATCCACCTGAGAATCTGAGGGACTTAACATGCCCATAACCTGCCTCTGTTGTGGTAGGTCCTAAAAGAAACTTTGCTGGACCTTCAGGATTTAGAGACACACAGGATAGTTGCTTCCATGAGGGAAGCAACATCCAATTGGCACCTTCAGAACTGTAGACGTGATCTGACAAGTAGCCTGGAAATTTCTGCTGTAATGGGGAAGCCAAATTAGAATTCTGCATCTGTCTGATAAGAAGGGGCCTGAAAAATGATAAAGAAGTTAGAGTTTTGACTTTAATGCAGGAGAGATGGAATTCAGGCCAGTCTTTTTTCAAAGGAGGAGATAAAATACTGATTATGGATGTAGTATCAAAGTGTTGGTATGGAAGGTGGCCTGAGAAATACTGGAAAAATGTCATCACAAAAATGGTGAGCTGAATTTCTGAGAAAAAAAAAATAAAAAACTCAGACCATGGCAATGTTCCTTGAAAAAGGGACAATCTGCAGAAACTCAAGCAGAGAAGATCTTCTGGAGATAAATAATGGACAAAATCGAAGTGGAAAAGCAAATCACAGCAAGTAAGTGATTAGTTAATGCTGTGAAAGAGACTGAGCAACAGGGGCTGAGAGACAACACTGTTGTCAGGAGCTGGTGGAATCTCAGTGTTTTGAACACTAAACTGTTGGGATCTATAACTTTGCATTTGGGAACATATATACAAATCTTGCCTAAGGTATAACAGTAGGTACCAACAAGTTCTGATAATTTAAATCCCCTGGTCTTTTTCACCAAAAAGGTGTGTTTAGGAGCACATTTGCTGCATTACAGAAGAACAGTGTACTCTGTTTCTGCTCTGATCCTTCTGGGGTTGACATTCATCCCACTTTCTGCCTCGAGCTGTTGCTTGCAGCTGCAAAGTCCCTACCTGTCACTGTATTATGGCAATGCACGACATTGCATTCTCAATTGTAAATGATGCTGAGGTTTTGGAAATGTGAAAGTATATGAAGGGAAGTTTATTTACTTGACAAAAGTGTATGTGGCATGTGACCTTATTACACCACTTTCCAGGCACCTAACAAAGAAAAGCTATTTCTCCTCAACTGACAGTTAACATTGTCTTTCCTGTTGCTAGTGCTCCTGGAGGCAATTCAGAATTACCTGATTTATTGCAAGAGGAATAAAAGACCTGTAGGTGTATGTGAGATGTTTTTCAGGGTCTGACAGACATTCACGGTTGCCCTGTGTGTATGATCAATGGGAACACGTTATAACATTGGCAATACATTGGAATCAAACCCCTACATGTCCTGGAGTCATGCCCTGTGCAAAGACTGGGGCAGTCACTGTCATCACTCTGTGATCTGGTGTGCCCCACTTGACTTATCTTTGATCTGAAGGCTAGTTTTGATGATAAGTAAATTAAATTGCAGGTGCACTGAAATGCCCTAGAGATGCTGCATTTTCCCTCAGCCTTATGACCCCAGCTCTTTGGTGTCATTTGTGTATCCCTGTGCACCTTTCTGGGGAGTTGTGAGGATGTGTGTTGGAAACATGGCTGCTGGCTATCAGAGGGATAGTGTGAGGGGAAAGGGGGTTGTTTGCATGGGAAGGATCTGTGTGGGAAGGATTGTGTTTTTGAGTTAGGGGTGTGTGTAATGGGAATAGGGATGTTTATGTGGGCATGCACACCCATATGTGGTGTGCTCCCACTTTTTCCTGGGCTCTGGGTGTGTCCAGATCAACTGAATTCAAAATGCTCCTTTTTTGGCACTGTAGCCTCTTCTAACCTCTTCCTCTTGGTTTGGCATCTTAGGAATCTGGGGGAATCATTTAAAGATCAGAAAACTCCATTCACTTGGGCCCCTGAAGGCTTCACATTCTGTGACATGGTCATTCCAGTCGACTGAGCTCTGTCCCCTACGGATGAGCCCATATAAGGAGGCTGTTTCCTGCGTTTCACGCTCCCTGCCTGTCCCTCTGCCCTCCTGTGCTCCCTTTGCCGAAGAAAGTTGGTATTTTGGGACTGCAGCTCTTGCCTCATTCCTGCTCCCTGTTTATTTTTGGAGGATGACTATTTTTGCTCCTATCAGGGAGCTATGCAGGGTCATGCCCCCTCACTGCAGCAGGCAGAGGCTGCCCCTGGCAGGGTCTCTTAATTTCCCACACTCACAAACAATGCTTCTACTTCAAGAAATAAACATGGGAGACCCCTACCATCAGGGGGTAGCTCGACCCCGTCTTCATCTGTGGCAAGAGGTGATTTGGCTTTGGCTCAGGGTTGACCCCACCACATATGCAAGGTCCTCTCTGAAGTCAAAATTCCTCAGGAGTCATCCCACTCATTCACTTCCTTAATAAAAGCTGTGGAAGCCACCTGTCCCCCCACAATTCCTTTGCAGTTACCATTATTTTCTCAGTTTTGGGACATCTTTTACCCAGTCGTTCTTTCTCATGACGGTCCATTCACAGGTCCTTGTAATCCATCTTCCCTCACTGGGCACCATCAATTGGGAGCGATGTAAACTGGGTTCACCTTGCCTCTGCTTTCATCATTGCCTGCCATGCAGAGCACTGAAGGCAGTGCTGTACAAAGTGCCTCAGGCTGAGGGAACCAAGCCCAAAACTGTAAATGGCAACAGGTAGCTTCCAAATGGTGGGAATTCATTGCCCTGTTTGAAAATTCCCATCATAAGCCCCAAGCTGAATTCCCATTTTCTCTTGCCATGTGGCAGAGTGTCACACAAGACAATGCAAGAAAATAGCAGGGGATGTCTTTAAGCTCCAGATGAACTTCCCCTTTAGGTTTCAGTAGTGGCAGTGGTGGGATTCATCCCAACTAACTCTGGAAGTGTTTGGGTATGGCTCACTGTATCTGAACTTGGCATCTATCCTCCTAAGTAATGGACAAAAGCAGACTTCTTAGGAACAATTCCTCATCTAAAACAAGATGTCTAAAACATGCTGTCTTGTGCCCTGGCAAAGACATAATGTGGTACCTCCCACTGATATGTGGGCAACAGTGATGAACAAGTTCCCAGTGAACCCTATTTTGCCAGGAGAGCACATCCTCTGTGGATCAGTCTGCTACTGTACTGTGTGTCCTCAAAAAGTCAAAGGCACACAGACCTGAAACTTGTCAAGATACTGATTAGGGTGATGCATCTTTTGTTTACAGACATGCTTAAAAACCCATCCTGTAGTTTATGTCTTCATTTTATTTTATGAATAAACAGCATTTAAAACACTCTCTCTCCATTATTTGGTAAAGTGTTATACATTAGTGTGCGTGGACCTGCTGTCTCAATTGGCTTGAGTTTGCCTTGACTGGAGCTGTCTGTAACAAATCTCCTCTCTTTATTAAAGGTTCCACCACCCAAACCCCCACGCCGGCATGGAGGCTGGGCAGATGATCCTGTACTGGCACCTACCAAGTGAGTCCTCACCTCTTTCCTTATTAAGAGGGACTTAGGTGTGGAATAAAGGAACATCATTAGTTAGACCTTGCTGTCACAGACATCGGAACAGTTTTCCTGGGTCTTTTAGATGGCCTCCGTTTCCAGTATCAATGTAACTTGTTCAAGCCATTTGAAGTATTGCTCTTGCTTGGTTCCACTGGCTTACTGACTTGGCGAGACTTAGAACTGTGTACATGTCCCTGTTTGCCAGAGGCAGTGTACTCCTTACCTGGTACAGTGCCTGGAAGGAGTCAAGAACATAATAAGCATGTTAAATGCAGGAACTAGGATGGGGGGATTTGACTGGTTCCGTCCTTTCCAGGAGAGTGACACATGACAGCACCACACTGACAAGAGTGCAATGAACACATCAGGATTTAGTGATCAGTCTTGACAGTAAAGGTGAAATTTGTCAATGTTTATGTGTGTATGGGGTTATGGTATAATGGAGATGGATGGAGATGGTCAGCAAGAAGAGATGGGAGGAAAAAGTATACAAATTGTAGAATGTATGTTGAGAAGCCTGATGCTTATGAAGGACACGTAAGACAAAGGAAATAAATGGACATGGTAATAGAAGAGGTATGAAAACTAAAGGACAATTCAGACTGGGAGGACATTACTTGCTTTCAAATATTTGTGGTTTTCCAAGCTGAGAAGTTATGCTGATGTTGTATTTCTTATTCACAGAGCTGAAGGGCTCAGCCATGGAGTGGTATGAGATTGCTTGTGTGTTTAAAGGCCTATAATAAAAGTGTATATGTCTTAATATATACTTCAGAGGACTCTGATTTATGAAAAGTTACGTATTTTCTTTTCTGAAACTGAGAATGGGTGGACATACAGAAACCTGTTATACAGTCAGTATTTCTTGAGAGGGGAGAAAGGTGGTCTGTATTCTGGGGTAGCCTTTCTGGAAAATAGTACTTTTCTGGGAAAACTAGCACTGTATTTGTCTCTGAAAAATAAATAGTCTGGAAATCTGGAGACTGGACTAAAGCAAGGGAGTAAAGATCTCAGCCTGAACTCCTGTTGCTCTCCAGTTTAACTGTAATAATGATTATTTTTCATAGGCTGGCTGCAGCTAGAAGTTGTCGTTGCAAAGATGCATCCACCTCAGGGTATTAAAAAAGTACCACCAATGATCCTGGATCTTTGTGGGACCAAGCAGAAGCTTTACGGATATGTGACAGCAGACAAGAAGGTTGAATTTAATTGTTTAGGAAAAATAAGTTATGTAATTGTTGGTTAGGAGAAGGACTGGAGGTAATACATATGCAGGGCTGTGCCTAATGTGCCCTGAAGGACAGTGAACAGGTTCCTAATGTAACAGCACTGTTCCACGTGCTACTTTACCATGTTTTTCATTGTTTGACATTAGCTTTATCCTATAGATTCGCAGCAGTAGCTGTAGGTGGTGCTTCCCCAGCATCTCAACTGCATGGTTTACAAGACATTGTAGGAGTCTGGAGTAAAGGCTTCTATGACGTTGCATGCAGTTCAGCTGGAGAAGCAGAACAGGACACACAGGGTTGCAGAACCTTCTGCCTCTGAGAAGGTGCACACTGGGACATGAGACCAAGATGTGCCCCTTGCTCAATCATGCATGTGGTATGTCATGTCTGACAGTGTTCATTTGTATTAAGGGTTTTTTGAATAAAATTTATGAAGAAGTTTGCTCTGACTTTCTCCAGTCATGTGAGGTACAAGGATTTTGTACAACTAGTTCCCCTGTCTTTTCTTTCCTTCAGCTGTGTATTCTCCCCAAGCTGATCTCTCTTCTTCTCTGCCTTAAAAAAGTCTGAGATGCTGGCCTGCAGGGCTTTCTTTGTGACATATCCCAGGGTAAAGCCTCCATGTGAAAAGTCTGAGTCATCGGCTGATGTCATACCAATGTTGCTGTAGCTTTGTTGTTTCTGTTTTCTCAGGCTCTATCTCCCCACAGCTTTTCAACCAATTTTCCAACTCAGTTTGGAAGCCCATCAAGTTAACTTGCTCCAAATTCACTAGTGTAGATGTAGTTAGAATAACATGCTTCTGTTGATATATCTGATTTAGGTTTAAGCCCTTTTTTGCCAGTGTAACTGAACTTACACTTGGGAACTGTTCTGTTAGAAGTAATTTGATTTTCAGAACTGACAATGTTAAAATCTGGGTTTTTTTCCTTTCACTTAGAAAGGAAGGATGAGCAGAGTGGCTTCAGTTAGATTTTCTGTGTTGTGTAAATATATTGTGGGTCAGATGGGATACTGCAGCCACTTGTGCAATGATCTTCTAGCTATTTATGTGTTATTCTTTCTTCATTTGAAGTCAGCTTTTAGTTCTGTGTCTGACAGATTCAGTCAGTTACAACTGCACATATGTTGCTTTTCCTGCAGGGATACTTTTTCTGCTATATTTCTAGTTCAGAGTCTTATCAATATGAAATGATCACTTGAAATTATTCTTTTTTATTTCCATTTGGCACATGTTAGAGTCAACTCTTGTTTGTAACCTGTTTTTCTACCTTGTTATTCTCTTTTAGTCCCTTACCTGCCCAGCTCATGTCATGCTTATGTAAACTTGTAAATATTCTCACCATCTTGCTGATTATTTCCATCAGACTGCTGCTGTTTCAGATTGTTGCAAGATAGGAAGAGCAGGGGGACTCTTAAAGTTTTCCAACCTAAATTATTTTTAAAATTAATTGGCATGGATGGTGTGTGAGATACAGTATTTTATCATGAGTTCACGTAGCAAGTGTCAGATATTTAAATTGCTGAGAACTATCAAAATGATCTCTTTTACTCAAGTTTTCAAAAGCCAAATGTGGGAAGATTACTTTGGAATCTTGTAGAACAGCTGTCATTGCTAGGAGTCCCATTTTGTAAATCTGGGTAATGATGAGGACCACTGGTAAGTGTCTGAGCAAATTCCCAGGCTGGTCCTTTGCAAACAGCAAATAAATGGTGCAAAGTAGTGACAGAAGATTCATTTTTCCATACTACCAGGGCCATCTGTACCTGAATCTACTGTATCTAATTCAACCTGTACTCAGAAGAATCATTCTGTGAGAAGAGGCAGTCTCATTGCTGCCCTGGCAATGTTCTAGCCCCAGTACTAGCAGGAAGGGGAGCAGCCAAGAACTTGGGCAGCCACTTGGGTCCTAGTAGCCTGCTGAGATAAATAACAGTAATTACAGCTGCGTTTTGCTACAGAAGCAGCTCTCTAACCACTGGATGGAGCCCAAGTGCCATTCTGAGAGCTGTGCTGATGTCCCTAATGACATGAGTGCTGACACCCGTGACTAGCAAAGCAGAGGTTCACTGTCAGGTTATCTCGTGCATCAAAAGGAAGAAACACAAAGTGCCTCCCAGTGGGGAAAGGAAAAGGGAACTCAGTTTTGTGTACTGGTGAGGATTTGATAAAGGAGGGATGCTTCCATGATTCATTTAATTCCAACTTCTTCTGATCTCGTCTCTCTGACTTTCCTGACAGAATTTCTTCCAGTTTCCTCTCTAGCAGTGTCTTAATTTCTTTGCTTCTTGGGACTCTTTCAGTTTACTTGGATGCTTGATCTATTTGGTCTTGCAATGAGCCCCCTAAAATTCCTACAGCTCTGCGGGCAGCAGCTAGGGTTGTTGAGGAATAAACACAGCTCATTTCAGGTGGCCCTGCAAGCAAACAAAAGTGCTGCTTTCAGTAGGAAGTCCCTCCCAGTGCCTGCACATATACTTTGTTTCTTCTACATGGATCATGGCAGTTTAGCAACAGGTGCTTCAGCTACAACTACAATTTCCCTTTTCTGACTGATAGGCCACACAGAGTTGGAATAATCAAAGCTTGTTAAGGAAAATGACCATGCTGAAGTATTTTGGAACAGAAGTGGTACAGTGGTACAGTGTCCAGGAATGCATTTGCCAAGAAGGTGAATATTGAGTGCCTGTAGGAAGGAAGGGGATGCAGTTGGGGTGACCTTTAAAACAGGGTAACCCAGCCTCTGTGTAGATACCATTTAAGGCTCTGAAGGGCCTCAGTCATGAGATTGCACCCTGGAGCTGGAGGAAAGTTGTTTAAGACATTAAGGGGTTTTATGATTCAAGGTCTCTAGAGATAAGTAAAGTTAAAAACCTCCTGTTTCAAAAATATGGGCTTAAACTATCCTGTATTCTCTCTATACGAAATGACCCCTGAGAGTGCCTGGTTTTAGAACCTCTAGCAATCCCTGTCTTGCAGCTGGGAGTAGTAAAGTGCTCACGAGTTTCTCTATCTGGCACAGTGGGGGAAAGCTTGTGTCATTGCTTCTGTCCTCTACTCCCAATCCAGCAGTGTTGAGGTGAGTCTCAGTCTGGGCTTCCCTGCCATGTTAGGAGTGGAGCCAGACTCTTGGCTGCATGGGAGATGTCAGCCTCACTCTGCACCTTCCAGCCATCTGTGGATATCCTCAGTGAAGTGAAGAGTATAGGCAGAGAGGATCAAGGCTGCCAAGTGAGGGGGCACAACTTAGTAGGAGAAGAAAGAAAAGAAGTGTGATTAAGTTTTGTCTTGAAGTGTCTGTTTTTGGGTTTGTCCCTGCATTGATCTGCAAGGGAATGAGGCAAGTAATGGCCCCTTGGGGACCTTCAGGACTTTCCTCTCAATGTCAGCCGTCATTTTCAATCACCCTCTCCCTCCCAGCCATTAATTTTGGCCCAGGATCATGGGGACTTGTCCATCTATCACTCCTAATTGACACTAAATGATCTGTCAGTTTATTGATGAACGGCAGGAGTGGAATTGTCACAATATATTTTACTTTCTAACAACTCCTCCTGACAATTTTACCTTGTCCATCTCACTCTCCTCACATAAATCTCCATTGGCCTCTCATTCCTTCTCTTGGGCTGATCTGGTGCCAGCCACCTCCGTGCCATCGGCACGCATCAAGGACATCAAGATGGCAGTAAGCTGCAATGTGCAGGCCCAGGGTGGGTTTTTTCCTCTCTCTCCCTGCCCCCTCCTCTTTTTCTTTTTTTTTTTTTTTTTTTTTAATAGGCTGGATGTTCCAGGAATGCTAACAAGCTCATGTCCTCTTGTCCCTTCATGTCATTGCTGGGGTGAGCTGTCCTTGGTGTTTCTGTTTAGACTCAGTAAAGATAACTGGCAGAAAAAGAAAAGTCCCTAAAAGACAGAGGAGTCACCTGAGAATCTCGATGCCATGGTTGTGACAGGGGATTTTTAGTCCTTTTAAACCTGCTTAGTGTGACTTGCAAGAATTTCCTGCAAGGGGAAAGTGTTAGACTTATGTCCATTTCTGTCTTTGCAGTGCTCAGAGGAGCCTGGAAAAAGAGTTTTGCTTCTTCTTTTTCCTTTTTTTCCCCTTTTTTTTAATTTTTCAATATTTTTTACCATTTTGTCTTTCTTTTTTTTTTTTTTTAATTTCTTATTTTTAACCTAGATTTCTGTTTATTTTTTCCCAGTTAGTGAAGTTGTCTTTGACTTCTTTTTCTGGAAAGGTACTGGGCAATGGAAGGTCTAGTAGGATTGCAGCATCTTGCTCCCCTACAAATGAAGCCTGCATGAAAAACACAGAAGTGTGGCATTTTTGGTAGCAGCCCATGTAAGCTGCTGAAGTGGCAGAGTATTCTCAGGGTGAAGTCTCTTTGACTTTTTTTTTTTTTGATTGAGGACAAAGCATCTTCCTTATTTCTTTGCATCTCCAAGAAATTTCCCAGCAAATTTAGGGGATGCTATTATTGCTGTCCCAAATATTTCTGTTTTAAAATAGCAAAACCTTCTTGAAGAACACATGCAACTTCCAACCCTTTTGTATCTGTCATAACCAAGGCTAAAAGCTTGTCTGGCCATTGTAGGTCACCTCTGTTTTGGCTGTGAAGTCGAGCTTAATGCAGTTTGCCTGTTGAAAGGGACCTGAGATGACCTGATCGACTTGCTTGGCCCTATTTCTCCCTCCCCCAGGCCCCTTCCCCATATAACCCCTCTACTATTCTCAAATTCTTAATGCAAGTTCTTAAAATATCTTCTTTCAGAAGCTGTTGCTCTCAGATGACAGAACAAGATACCCTTCAGCAATAAACACCTATTTCTTTCTAATGTTTTTCATATAAATGTTTTCAGTGAGGCCAATCATGAGTGAAAGGTCTTTGAACCTTGTAAACATGGGTTTGTTCTCTATTGTGAGATTTGAAAAAAAAACCCCAAACAAGCTTAAATACATTTTCTGTCTCCTTTAGCAGTCAGCTCTTTCCTGTAACCATGAGGATCCAGAAGTGTGCTTTTTTCTTTAAAAGGAAGCAGAAAGGCTCCTGTAACCTCAAGAGTCATTTGGTGTGAGAGTTGGGCTTTGTGCTTACTGGAGGCCAAGAATGTGATCACTTGGATAGCAGCCCCTGTTCTCAGGGACCAAAGATGTGTGGTGGATACCTCTAGAAACTGCAGCACTGTTTTCTGTTTTCCCACACACCAGGAATTTGTGTTGAGTGTTGTTGTTTTTTCTGTTGCTCAGTGGGAGCTCTGAACAGCTCTGCCAGTCAGCTCTCTACCAGTGAGCGAGAGGGGGAACCCTGGGAACATCTGCTGTAGGGATGATGCAGTGAGTAGGCTGAGGTTCAGTGATCCTTTGGAACACTGTCAGCTTGTTCTTTTGTGCCAGTTGCTAAACTCCTGCCTGCCAGAGCTTTCCTCCTTTGTTGTTTCTGTTAAGTAGGCCCACATATTAGGACATGAGGAGAAACAAAAACACTTCAGCTGGAGACTGATTAAGTGCCTCACAAGTCCCTTTCAGCTGGAGCTGGCTAGCAGCAGTGTCTGTCAGATCCCACCTCACAGAGCATGCTTGCTCCTTGCTGCATCCATCCTCTTCCAGAGTCATGCTCTGGGGCAGTGTGTTCAGCATGCAGTCCAGCCAGCACAGGCAGCCTGTGAGGGGCCAGAAGGTGGATGGTAGGGCCACTACAATTTAAAAAATGTGTGTCTGCCCAAAACCCCGTTGTGGTGATACAGATAGCCATGCATCTCAGGGCGAGGAAGTGGAGGGCTGTGAGGTGACATGATGAAAATAAAGGCTAATAGCGTGCTGAAATCAATGGCAAAACTTGCCTCGATTGTAGGAGATGTGAAGATTAAACTTCTTAATTTTGTAAAGGAAAAACTGGCTTTTCCAGGCTGCCACAGGCCAGGAAGAGAGGGTGGAAACTTAAAACAACAGATCAGAGTCCCAGGGAAGGTGCAATGGAATAGCTGAGAAGACACCTTGTGGTGCTTTCCAGCACGGGCAGCAGTTCTCATTTACAGCCAGCCTTGGTGAATTTATCTTTTCCTGTGCCACAGCAAACAAGCAGCGACCAAGACCCACACTTGGAGAGCCCGGAGAACTATCAGTTAGCACTTGTGTGTCATACTGGATGTGTAACTTAGTTGTGCCTTAGGCTATTGAACAAGCTGCAACTCCTAGCTCACCGCCCACTCACTGTGGTGATGGGCACCTAAGAAACACTTGAGCAAGAGAGTACAGCGTCTTTTTAAATCTTTTTTTCCCCCCTCCTCCCTCAGGCCTAGACCTGAATTACAGTCTTTGCCCGAGAGGCAAAAGACTTCGTGCTTCCTTGTGGGCTGAGCCAAGCCTTCGGTGTTGAGGTGGGTTGTGATTTTGGATGGAAGCACTAAGGCAGAACGCCGGCTGCTGACTTGCTTGCTGCGCACCAGGCCCGTCTCTGCCCGCCCTTTGATTGCCCTCCTGTCTCCAAACAAAACGTGTCTCGAAACGTGACGACCTTCTCCTTTTTCCCTCGTTTCATTCTTTTAGCAAGAGGGCAGCTTGGAGCGGCTTTCTGGTTCCACGTGATTCGTAGAAGTGGTTGAGGCATGCCAGGAAATACGCCAACACACACGGGCAGATGAACTTCTCCCCCCGCTGCCCGGTAAAATGAGAACAGCCCTCGGTCTGGACTCGCGGCAGGGCCCGGGACAGCCCGCGGGCGGCGGTGGCGGCGGTGCCCGCTCGCAGCGGGTTGCGGGCTAGCCCGGGCTCGCAGCGNCGCCCGCCTCCGTATGCGTTTTAGCAAGCTGCGGTAATTCCTTCCCTTTTCCTTAGTTGTGGTGCCCGCCCTCACACCTTCCCGGGCCGCACGAGAGAACTTCCGATCCTGCACAGTGAACCCCTTGGAGCATGGCTTTGGCGCGGTGCAGGACGCAAGTGTGTCTAAAGCTTTCATGAGCTGTGGACATTAAAAGATTTCAAGGACATTTCTCCCCATTCATCGCAGTTATGTCCTCTGCTAAAATAGGTTAACAGTGTCTAATTAACCACTGCACATTGTCATGCTGCATAAAGATAGCATTCTGGCTGTTCTCTGAGCACCGCCACTTTATCTCCATTTAGATCTCCGTGGTAGTCCATTAAATGAGAAAGAAACAGTTTAACGGAGATGATGTCTACATTGGAACTGCCTTTCACCCTTCAGCACAGAAGTTGCAGGCAGCTCAGCTATACATTATGAGGGTGTGTGGGAGTAAAGTCTCTGGTTTGAGGTTTAACTTCATTAATGTGGACGAAGGATTCTTCATGGGTAGAATTGAGAAAAGACAACACTCAAGAACGAGATCAGATCCATATCCTCTGCCCCAGGGCAGAGCTAGGAGAGAAAAAGGTATTCTGTACTAGGAGTTACATACCATGGGATTACACAAGGACTGTCAGGTCTTTCACCCAGTTTCACAGCTATTCAACACCCTGAAATAGAGAGGGGCAAGCAGCTGGCCAAAGCCAGAGGGAATATTCTGGCATTATGGTTGTGTCTGGGAGCGCTGATGGCCTCTCAGGGAAAGGGAGTTTTAAGGGAACTGTCCAGGTGATGGAGTGAGTCCATGTTCTTTGCCCCTCCAGATGCAATGGACTTGGGAGCATAAGTGAAAAAACCAGATGTATCCCTGTCTCACAAAAACAGGGAGTGGCTGGTGTATAGTACAGCAGACTCAATGTATTTCTGAGCACTGCTCCTGGGATTGTATTGTTTTGTTTGTCCTTACTTGAGTGACTGTATCTCTAGTTCATATTCAATTGCTCATTTTGTAGGTCCTTGTTGCTGCCCTCCCTGGGCTGTGCCTGCTGCTGTAGCAGACGAAGCAGGGCAGTGCACTTCATGTTGCTGAGAACATGAGAAAAGAGTAGGAAAGCTGTGTATGGTGACTTGAGTTTAGTCGGGTTCATTCCATGTCTGCTTTCACTCACTGCTAGAAAGCTCATGAGATGAATGAAGAGGGTGCTCTGTACCCAGACCTGATATTCCTGAAGGAAGAAATGTTGGTTTCAATGTGTTGCAATTGGCATTGTTAAGATGAGACTATTCTTAGGAAGGGGTACTCTACAATCCTTAAAGCAATGTAATAACTTCATGAAGAAATCCTGTGAGGCTTTCCATAGTACTTGGAGAACAAAGAGAAGGCAGGTGATTGGCTCTGCAGGAATACTATCTCCATGTATAGCTTAGCTCTCAACTAAGTTTATAGAATGGACAGAATTTCAGGTGGGGCACCTTTTGAAGATCTACTAATGATTTATCTTGCTGCCTTGAAGGTCTTTAACCTTAGGACACATGACAAAGCTTGTCTTTCCTCTCAGAGTCACTTTGTTACATAGATTTAGGTAATGCGATTTCACCAAAAAAGCAAAAGACTAGTCAAACAAAAAACATTTTTGTGATTTTTTTTCCACAATCTGAAACAAGAACTGAAAAGTAATTTGGCACCAAACAAAATGAAAGGAAGCCTTATAACAAAATAGAAGGAATAGTAGGTTGCCTGGTATCTTCTTTGCTCAATCATTAAGGCCACAGAGAGTGTAAAACATACAATTCCTTCCCATGCTACAAAAGCTTCATACTATATTTTTGGGATAGTTTTCTACATGTGACTCATCAGCTGGCTTGAAAAACTAGTTTCATCAAGTAATGTTATACCAAATCATATATTAACAAACATATCTGGTACAGGTGACTGGAAGCAGATGTCTCTCCTAAATAGAAGAGCAGTCATTTCTAGCTCCTGCTCCAGTGCTGTTGGTATATAAATGCTCTGTATAAACCACAGTGCTGTCAGCATGAGAGACTTGCCTCACCCAGTGCCACTGTTGGGACCTGTGGCACAGGGACTAAGGTGTTTTTCTGGGAGCACTGACCATGGGCCTGTAACTTGCCCTGGAAAGAGGAAGGAATGGTTTTGTTTGACGGGAGAGTTCTAACACCTGGGCTCTGGGATTAAAGGGGCCAGTACTATTCCCCTCTTCCTTCTGATGAGTTTGTTCCCCAAATTACTATTTTTTCCAATATATAGTGCAGCTGTTTCATAATGAGGTATTTGCTTATTGTCCTGAATAAATCCTTTCCTAACAAGGAAAAGTTGAGAAAGCTTAACTCTCAGAACACGAGCAAAGCAGTCTCTGCCTCTAGGACTAACATGACTGCCTTCCCTGTGGGCCACCTGGATATCAGTCATGACAGGGAGCTTAGGAAAAAGAAACAGAAATTGCTTACAGGGATAGTAGGAGTGACCTTTTCTCCTGGGAAGTAAAAACATGTGGAGTGTTTCATTCTTGCCTGGAGACAGGAGCAAAGATGTAAGGAGTGTGAGTACTGAGGAAGAGAGTGTTACTTGGGGTTGGACAATCATCAAGAGTAACAGGATCATGCCAAGAAGACGTTAAATTGAACCTCCAGGAAATCATCTCACTGTGCAAGGCTGTGCAACACCATCATTTGGGATGTTTCAGCTCGGAGAGGGCAAGGCTATGTGGGAACCAGTTCTGTGAAGGCATAAAGGAGGACTAAAATAGGAGAAATCTTGCATCATCTTTCTACCTCTATCTTCTCAGAGTCTAAACACCACTGAGTGCTGGTGGAGGGCTCTCTGAAGCCATCTATTTCTTTCTCCATAGTATCAGGAGGTTCACAAAAAGTGCTTTGTACTACCAGTGGGGAGAAGGATGGAGCTGCACAGTTCATCCTCACTGGAAGAGCTCTTTCCTAAACTCCCTGGTTCTGTTGCATTTCTGCCTCTGAACAGAGGGTGCAGATACAGCTGAAAGCCCAGATGCAGATGTCGCCACACAGCTGCACTTCTGATTGTAGCAGTCGATATTACTGGGCTCAGATCACTGATTCAGTGTAATCTTTAGCTTCTCACAGACTGCAAGCTCAGAGAGAGCAGTAGAGACAAAGGACTTTCTTCTTGCACCTCTTCTTTGTATAGCTAGACATCCTCTGTGCCCTGCTCCTTGCTCTTAGAAGAATAGATTATTTGCAGGAGAGCTAGATGAAGACTGTGACTTGCTAGAACAGAGAGCAGATGAGGAGAGGCCTGTGCCATGTCATGAAGTGCTTTGAAAAGAGCAGTGCAAGGCAGGGAAGCAACTTTTCTTACATCTTGGTGTGTCTTGGGACAGTGCATGTCATAAGGGAGAGCCCCATGTGTTCTTTGTCATGGCACCCTGACTTCAGGGGAGGGGAGAATATTTATTCCCAACGCATAGACATGAAACTTCACTCTGCAAAATGGCCAAAGCAATCAGCGAGTGATGGAGTATCTGCTAAAAAGAAACCTGGCATTTAATTAACTTTTCAAAGTGCTGGTTCAGCAACCTCCATGTTTTACATTTTGAATATTGAACAAGCGTCCCTAATCGGGACTGAATTACTTCTGGGCTTGCTGGGGTGGAGAGCAAGGGAGCTGCCATTTGCCAGTGCCTCCCTGCCATGTTATTATTATGAACTCCTTTTAACTCAGCCAGATCAACTCTGATTTTCTGCAGCAACTGCATGTCTGACCTGAGCTTGGCCAGCTCAGGTGGGACTCCTAACCTGAAAGGCAACCAGAAAGTCTTTATGCTCAGCCAGGGGGAGGAAGAACCTGTTGACCTCTCAGGAGTGGGTAGATGAAGTATAGCACCTTCTTCACTCCTTAATGTGCCAACTTCTCTGCTCAGGTATGGCCAGCTTCACCTTCAGCTGATGGCAAAGGGGATAAAAAAGTATCTGAGAAACTAAAAAACCAGGCAGTATGGTTCTTGCCATATCTGGACATGGCTGTCTTTTGGGACCAGGTGGTTTTGTTTCAGTCTATCGCACTCAGGGAGTTTTTGATACACTGGCTTAATAGTCACTCAGAAGTCTTTAAGGTGAGATGTGTTATATCAGACCTGGTGCAGGAACTGTTTTACACAACAATTACATAGGGAAAGGTGAAGTTTTTAATTTTCTCTAGCCTTTTCTAAACATAAGCCTTCCTTGTCTTGCAGGTCAGGAAGAAAGCACGCAGAAGAAGTAGAAGAGTAAGTTCCCATTGTTACTGAGACTTCTTCCATAACTTTTACGTCTGATCTGATCATCTGACCAGCACACCAAGATCTGAAAGTTGGGAAGGGTGCAGAGCCTTTCAGGAATTCATGTCATGTGTCCTGGGATGGGACATTGGTCATTCTATAGTTCCCTGGATATGGAGTAGATGATGGCTCTGTCACTCCCATAAAGCAGAAAGGAGGAAAATTAGAAAGCAACAGCTTTCTTCCCAGACCCACCCCAGGCCCTACTGTCTGCAGCCTAGGGGTTTGTCTTAGGTACATCTTGCTTAATCTGGGATTTCTGCTGAGCCCAGCAATGAGGGGTATGGAAGATCAGTCTGCAGGCTAAGTATACTTGGAAATTTTCTCCTTGACAGGCTATGAAGCTTGTGGGGAGGAAGGGCACATAACAAGATGTTTTTCTGGGCTTGCAACTGAAATTCTTTCTTGTGCTTTGCTGCAGCCATCGTCTCAGACAGCAGAGCCTGGAGGCATCAGATGATGGAGGAGGTAAGGTATCACCTACTTGACTGCAAGAAGTGCCTTCGTGCATGTCTGGGGGCTCTCCAGTGAGCAGAGGCATCTTGTAAGAAATTGCAAGGAAATGAACCACTCTGGGGGTAAACAAATGTGGGAGCTGCTTAGGTCTCCCAGAATGAATGAGGGAGAGAGAGTAAATGAGATGGAGAGGGAGGATGAAGAAATGAACCTGTAGTCTAACTCTGGCTCTTCATGAACACTGAATTATAGAGGACCCTTGGAAAGCAGGAAAGTGTCGAGGACACACTTCTCTGTAATTACGTCCATGGAGAATAGTGGACTGGGGCAAAATGAGAGCTAAAAGCATAATAAAAGGTTAAGAGTGGGGAAAGAAGTCCCTGCTCTCCCCTGGTTTAGGTGATAGTATGCTCTGCTTAAAACATCTGTTATCTTTTATGGCAATGCCCTTGTTCCCAACAAGACAAGCACCACTCTTCTGGGTTCTCTTGTGATGGAATTCTTAATTTTAAAAATCTGCTTGCCCTAACCCAAGATCATAGATTATAAGCTAAACATAAGCACTGGTAGGTAATCCCATCTCATCCTTGTACAGGCTGCTATGAAATTTACTGGACTCCTGACTTAGCACTAGTTTTCTTTATAGTGTATATTACCTGCTCTTCTAGGACTGGATGAGTCAAGAGAAATCTCAGGAAAAATCCACAGTATGAATTTCAAGATGAGCACTGGACAACTCCAGTAGGGAGCATAGAAATTCATTAAAGCTTCTAGGCGGTACCTCAGTTTTCAAGGGCTAAGAATTTTATACAGTGTATAAAAAGTTGCATCTATAAAATATCACCAAGCATCAGAAGAATTATCTGGAGTAACAAAGGATCAGACATCAGTATGGTTAATGAGATTCAATGAAGACTTATTTGGGTCTTCCAGACAGATTAAGCATTGCAACATACGACTGCCAGAAGTGGCACCTTTATAACATTGGCATCTTCAGAACAGACTAAGTTTTCCCCCTGGGAAGTTTCTTGGGCTTCTTAAATTTCAGCATATGTCACTGAGGCTGGTAGTCTGTTCTGAACAGCTCTGACTGTTTGCATACGTGCTGTCCTTTTTGTTGAACCTTGGTCATGTACTTGGAGTATGACTCTCTTTGCTAACCAGGCATAAAAATGCTTGCCACATGTTTGTTTGTAACATGTGACTTTCAGCACTCCAAGACCTTGGGTAATAAATATAGCATAGAATTGATGCAGAGTGTGGTATGAAGACGTGTTGAATCCTAATACACTTCACTTACTTATCTGTGCCTAACCTGCGGTTAGCAGTGGAATTTGGATTGTTTGCAAACTGGAGTTTGGCTTTGGATTAAATCTAATGCATTAGAAGAAGGGAAGAAGGATCCTGCGAATCTGATATGGTTCCTACCCAGGCACTTTCTGGTACAAATACGCTGGGTTGTGGGTCTAATTTGCATATAGAAAATCTCTAAATGGATGGTGCATTGCGTGGTTGTGGTTCTATTTCAGCAGGGAGATTAAACAAACTATTCTGGGAGAGGAGTTTTCCATGTGGGCTCAGCAATTGCAGTGAAGAAAAGTGACATATAAACAAACTCCAGAACTTGAATAAAATGACTTTCTTGAATAAGCAGATAGATACAAATAACTGCCTGGTGTAGAAGGCAGGGAGTAGCATGCAGTGTCTGTGGCTGTGCGGTAAATTGAGCTGTATCAGCCTCACCTTTGCAAAGAACTGCACTTGAGTTTGTGTCCTTAACTGTAACAGTATAGCTCAGATTCTAAACATACAAAAATCAAGACATTGGTGTATGGATCCCCAAGGATGGGTCACGGTTATTTTGTGCTGCATAATGTGTTAGCTTGTACACCTTAATATGAACAGGCGCGGTTGCGTAATGATTGCTGCTGTCAGCCAATACATTTGGATCGCCTTCCTTTAACCTATTAGAAAGCTGAGCTGTACCATTCCATTAACATTGTTCGTCCCCCATCCAACCTTTTCATTAGAAGAATGAAGGACAAAACTATATGCCCTTAAAAAGGTGTTCTTGTGAATTTGAAATGTGCTCAGTTGTGATCATTTATACATTACTGACACCCAGAGACTCTGAGTTTGGAGTCCATTTGAGAATGTGTTAAAAAAGTATAGGGCCTGTAGAGACCCCAGTTCAGCATGTGGAGAATGGAGGGAAGTTTGTACAGCCATGTGGTGACTTTTGGGCTTGATATGCCTTGTAGTTTCAGAAATAAAAGTAGAATTCTTTCACTGCTCCTGGCCTGTGTACGAAATAGCATCTGATTCCTTATCTCTGTGGGAGTTTGGGAGAGAAGGACAGACACTTCTTAGGCTGTGTGGAACGACTTAAACAGTATGGGAGATGGTAACTGGGTGGACCAGACAGGGACATGCATGGAATGATCTGCAGTTTCAGCCATTCGTTACAGTTGCACAGGGAAACCGAGAAGGTGGAAGTCATCCATACTGCACAATAAATACCCTTGAGATGCCAGCAGTGAAGAACCTTGGCTCAGATCATGCTCAGAATTCGTTTTCTCCATTTCATATTTCTCTAGAGGCTGTATAAAGACAGCCTTTAAGAGGTGCCAGTATTGAGTTATAGGAAAGCAAAGACTTGTGTTTGGCGAAAAGCACCATTTGCCCCTATAAAACTCCAAGCTGGGAAGACAGTTTTGAAAAAGTGCAGTGTCTCTCCAAAAGTAGCTCTGGAGCATCTGGTTGATGGCTAGGTTGATTTCCTACAGCACCTACTGGGATCTTAGTGTCCACCTTCCTGAACACATGCAGGTACTCGTGAGTACTCAGGCACAGCAAATGGGTAACACCTTTGTTAGTGGGTATGTGCCCACTGGACCTTGTCATGGGGGACCAGGTCCTCTGCATGGTGAGAAACCTGCTTTAGCAGGATTTAATGCATCACACTTGAGGAATAATAAACCTTCACAAGCAACACAAAAGTGTTTTAATTCCTAAAGGACAAGCCTAGTTAAGTCACTTTTGGCCAGGGGCAATTGGGGGCTTAATGCTTTGTATGTAGCAATCTGTGCAATCTGAGAGAGAGGAGTTTAAGGGTAATTGCTCAATTTTCTGTCCATGTCAACAGGGAAAATGAGCAGCAGTGACTGAGTTCTGTATAGCAGGGAAACTGCATGAGATAGAAGATGTGAGACTCTCCGTGGAATTTAAAAGGTGCTATCTGCAGAGCACTGCTTCCTTTTCTGTAGCAGCCAAGAGCTTCTGCCATGTGCAGACTATCCTTTGTCATGAGGTGGGAGGGAAGATGGGACAACCAAGCTGAAGTTGAAGGGCTTTCCCCTCCCTTTGCTCCTTTCTCCAGCAGGGCATGGAGTGCTTTACTCTGCTTGCATGTCTCTTTCTGGCACAGAGCTAGATAGGGCTGTTTCCTGTCGGGATGAGAAATGCTAACATTCCTCCCCCACCTCAGCAATCTGATTTGTCCTTTGGCTAGAAGTTTCTTTGTTGTTCCTTTCTTGTCCACCAGTTCTGCACTGCTGCATTGTACTCCCCGATGTCTTTCTCCTTGCTACTTGGCCCTTGGATTTTTCTCCTCAGCACTTAATGGGAATGTATTAGCTAAGGTTGTAATCCCTCTCCCAGCTATTCCCACATAGACTATTGCCCCATCATCATAAGTCCCTTTCTGCTTTCTCTCTGTTACCCTTGGGATGCATAGCTCCTAGAACAGGGCTTTTCTTGGAAGACTGGGATGTGGTGTGTGATTTTCTGTCTGTAGGAACAACAGCTTGTTATTTTAAAGCATATAGTGTGTGTGAATGAAACAGCTGATTGAAATGAAAGCCTGACTATGCTACACAGGCAACCCAAACCTGACCTGCAGGTGAGGAAAGCTGCCAGGAGACAGTCACTAGATCTGTGCCCTCAAGGCAAAACCCCTTTCTGCCTGTTGGGAAGCCTCCTCAAGGAAGCAGAGCTGATGATTAGACCTCTCTATGCAATGTCAAACCTCTAGAAGGACTTCTTACCCTTCTGGCATGTGCCAGCAGCTCCTTTGCATTTGAACAGGATGAGAGTCCAGACTCTGAACAACAGAGGAGGAAGTGGGCAGATGCCATGGTCCCCAGTCCTTCTGGGTAGTGATACCTATCTGTCAGGTAGGAGATCTGTAATTCACAGCCATAAAATATCCAACACCTCTTGAGCTGCATGCGAATACGCACCAATGATGGTATTGCTCCAAACAGGGCTGAGAATAGAGCACAGTGAGGGTTATTGTTTGCTCTGTCATTCCTGATCGATTTTGCCAGTTGCTTCCCTGGTAAGCTGCTGTTTTTACAGAGCACAGCAAGTGCTGGTGGATTCCAGAGGCCATGAGCTGCAAGGACAGCTGCAGTGGGTAAGAGGGGCAGAATGAAGGTAATGGGAGGGTAGAATTTGCAGGAACAGTCAGGGTTATGGCCAGCAGGTACTGTATAGTTCAGAAGGCAGTGTTGGAGTGATTTGAGGAGAGGTAAATGGATGAAAAGTTCTGAGCATCAGTGAAATGGAGACAGAGTAAAAGACAGTGTTTTGGAAGTGGTATGAATGGGCTGAATAGAAGGTTTTGGGGCAGAGAGTGTCTGGGTTTCTCATTGTGACTTTGTGTGTGGCTCTGGCAGCACACCACAGTCCTCCCCTTTGCTGCTCCCCCAATGCACTACCCTGAGTCTCTGTGCAAGGTCACTGAAGGGCAGACTCAGCCCTGCCTGATGGTTTCCACTGAACTGTTGGTCCAGGCCAGTTTGAGCTCCTCCAGTAACTGCTGGCATTGTGGTCTAGAGCCTCTGGTGCTGAAGGAAAGCTCTCTCTTGAGAGCCACAGTGGGCAGGGGAGAGCAGAGAGTATGTCCCAAGAGACTGTGTGAAGTTCTATTTGAAGCAGCAGACCACTGGCCAAGGGACAGTGAGCTCCTTAATTACAAGGGAGCACACACAGCTTGTTGGGGGCTGAAAATGTCAGTCTGGGGAAGCATCTTCTGTTGCTAAATTCTGCAGTATGGTTGATACACAGTCATATTGGGTCTGTGATTGCTGAGTCCATAAATGTAGTTGACAGACTAGGTTTACCTAAAATACCCTTTAAGAAAAAGCTCTTGAAAGATGATTACAGAATTTAGACACCATCATTTAAAACTGCCTGAGGCAAACTCCTTTGAAAATTGCCGCAGTGGAGGGACAGAGAGAGAACCGCGTAGCCCTTGATTGTAGTGTCGTTCCCTCAGGACCCGTCCCCCCTCCTCCTCAGTTTCTCATCTGATATGAGAGAGAGCACCAGTAAGATTCCTCATCTGTCTTATGAAAATCCGATTCTGAGTGGCTCTGATCAAACCTGGCTGGCTGTCAGCAGCGGTGGCCTTGTGTGGAGGGAGGGAGGCTTCTGAGGAGTCGCTGATGTGGAAGTGTCATGGGTGCTGCCGATCAAAGAAGCATTTTTTAATAAATATATATAAGAAAAAAAAACACCTAAGGATTTAGCATTAAAGAAATGTAGTTTGTCTTGTTTTTCCAGCGTAACATGAAGAGGATGAAATAGAATCAGGCATGCCTGCTCCTGAACATACTTCCACAGGAGTATCCTGAGAAGCTGCTTTCCCCGCCCCAGTAATACTCTAATGCAAAGTCCCTCATCTCCAGCGTTGTCGAAGAGGGTTTTGTGTTCCTGAGTTCATCAGACCCTCTCAGGACACCTCATGCCTTCTCATCTGCTGCCCCACTACCTTCTGAGTATGTTTTAGCAGGGGAATACTGCAAATGAACAGGGAACAGCCTTTGAAAAGAGGAAAACACATGTTTCTGGAAAGGAGGGCATGCCTAGCACTCTGTCAGGGGGCTGTTGGTAAGACTAGGAGCTGTGTTACCACTCTAAACGCTGATAACCTCAGGAGCATGGTGGACTCCAGGTCTTGGGCATGTACTCCAGGTCCTGGGCATGTACTCCAGGTCTTGGGTGTGGCCTCTAGTCTCTCCCGTCTTCTGATGATGAACAAACCTATGCATTAAGAGATTCCTCACCTTTAAAGCCATCAGTGTCTGCTCCTACTTCTTGCATAAGTGCAAGCCATGCACTACTGCTTGTGAAGCCCTGCACTGAGCCCAGTGACTCATCTGACAGGGCTGTTCTGTGCCTCTCCTCACTCTTCAGGGGACTGAAACTGGGCAGAGCCTTTGTCAGCAGCAGCCTTGGGAAGCAGCAGATAGGCCTGATGCCTGTCCCCTGCAAGCTGTCAGGTGCAGAAGAAGCCATGCCACACCAAGCAGTCTGTGAAAGCACGACACTGTTGAAGCAAGTAGAATGTCTCCTGGACCACCTGACCCCCCAGCCAGTCATCCATCTAGCTGAGATGCAATATTAGGCAAGGCAAATGCATAACCTTTTAAGGCAAGGCTGTAGGGTCAGTACTGAATCTGCTGTATGACCTTCCCTAGATCCTACAACTCCTCTGGTACGTGCTCACAGGGTGATTTTTCCCATCAGCTTGACCAGGATGTGCTGTTACCATTCTCTTCTCAGAAGGGTGCTTTGGGACATGAGACACTCAGGTTACCTTCTGCTTGTCTCAGCTTTTGAGACAGTGCCCTGGTAGCTGTGGTACTGCCTGCTTTTCACTCTACTGTTTTCATCTCCCTGCTGGCTGATCAGGCAGGTACGCTACTCCATGTTGGCCTACTAGTAGGGCATTTTCAGTCAGGGAAAGACATCCCTATGAAATTAATGTCCAAGCATCCAAAGAAGCATTCTTTATTGTCTCCATTTGCCTGCTGCTCTCCTGAGAAAGCTTCCAAGAGGCTTCAAGCTTGTTTGTGTGTTCAGCAGAAGCTGTCTGTGTCCCTTGTTCTTTATGGTTTTTTGAAGATTTTTTTTGCCTGTTGCTTTCCACTTTTTTACTTTCTTTTTTTTTTTTTTTTTTTTTAATTCTCCATTTTTCCACTTAGAGAGAAAAATTATTTATTGCATTGAGATGCGCTAATTAAAGCCATTTCTGGTATTTGGTTACTGAAGTGTTTGATGTCTCTCTGACAAGACCATGAAATGCAGAGAGTGTCCACAGGGACAGAATTTGCTGAACACGGTGCTTTGTAAATGAGGGGACACAGTGTCGCAGCAGCTCATGAATATGAAACGCCCATGATGCTACCTCAGTGGACTTGGGAACACAGATGAATCCTGTCATGTGCTAAATGAGACCAATTTCTTTCACTTAACTTCATCTTCAATCAGACCTTCCATTTGCCTGTTTAAAATTCCCCAAACGTGATGCAGAAGGTAACAGCATTCAGTAAAACAAAGTTTTGCAGCAGCAGAGATATTGTAATTATTTCAGTTTTACATTTTATGAGCAAGCAACATAAACTAAAGTTAGTTTCTTTTTTATACCTGCTTGGTGGTAGGAGACTGTCAGCTCTGGAAGTCACTACCCTCTTTGTGTTCTCTGGATATGGTGGTGTGTGCACAGGGAGGGCAGCACAGTCCCCACCACAAGTGGCCATTTTGAACTGACCTTTGAAACACTGACCCAGTTGGGGAAAGTGGATCAGACTATATGAGATGGAGTCTTCTTTGTTTATGGGTGCCAGGATGTGGGCTCAGGGTACTCTTAAAGCAGCTTAGGGAGTAAGCAGCAACCCCACTCTGACTAACTGCAGGCCTGAATTGGAACATGGTTTCTAGATCCAGCCTTGCCAGTGGTTTATTGCCTGACCTGGAAGAGATTCTGTCTGTCCCTATTTATGTGCCATCTTGTATCTAGCAGACAACTTAGTTCTTTGGGGCAAGGATCAGATCTTACTGTGAGTTTACAGGATTTTAAGAGACCCAGACTGCAGGTATTGCTACTAAACCAAAAATCATCTCTGCTTGGTAGGGGAGGTGCAATTTACCAACTTTCAGGAGCAGCTGGGTATTAGACTGGTACAGGTTCTCGTACCTTCTGCTTGTTGCTTTCTGTGGTTGTCTTCTTTGTCTGTCAGTAAGTTATTTGCTAAGAAGTAAAGGTGATGGTTAGTACATGTACTTTAATATGAACACATAAAGCCCTCCTTTCTGTATGACTTGAAAAGCTGCTGTTCCTTGCTTATTGTTTGACTGTTTGCATGTAGCATGGGTTGCCTTCACTCTTTCCCCTTCATCTTTTCCTCCTCCCATTCACACACTTCTGTCTTATGTCATTGGTGCCTTGCCATAACTTAGTCACGAAGCTCTTTTTGTGTAAGACCTAGCTAAGTTCAGCTACTGAAATATAATATTATGCTTAAGTATATGCTGGGGCTTAGATGTTCTGGGACAATCAGTTTTGTGCAGTGACTTAACTCTCCAGCTAACCAACATTTGGTACTGGTGTCTCCTGCCCCACCATAACTTCCATATGAGTACACTAATTTTGGTTTTATTCTTTGTTCACTTGTTCATAATCATCTTGGAGGTGAAGGGGAGTTTGCATTTGTCATCTAGCATTTGGTGCTCACTCATCTTCACACAGGCCATTTGTTCACTTCATTGTTCACTACATTGCAGTGACTTGGTATCTATGAATGTGTGTCCTTTTGTGCAGTCATTTCTGAGGTCTGCCTATATGGGCATGAGAGCCTGGCCAGTAAAGTATGTGTCAAGGTTCTGCACCAGAAACCCAGGTTTATGGAAAGTGATCTGAACCCCCCACAGCTGAACAGGAGACGAAAAAAGTGGGTCACAGAGCAAAGCACACAGACTGGGGGTTTGTCATGCAACTTCGTTGTTGGAAAAAGATGCAGTGCAAGACTGGGAGGTCATGTTCCTGTGAACATTTCTGCGTGTACTAATGTTACATGTAAAGCCTCCCTGCAGCTAGTGGGAATATTAAAAGTGGAGCATATGCCTACTCTCCTGCAGCACAATAGCCCATGTTGTGCTCTTCCCCCTGCAGCTGACACTGTGCCACAACTTAGCTATGTTACCAGAGCTTATAGGAGAAAAAGATGTGAGTCTCAAGAAGAGCAACAAAAACAATTAGGTAGCTGGAGAATGAGTGGGGGTAAGGTTGGGTCCTGGGTGATAAGTGAGAAGTGAACATTGCAAACTGTACAGAGAGAGAAGGGAGAGAGATTGTGCAGAAGTGGCACCATGGGAATTGGCAGAGGGAAGAGGTAATTATGAGTAACAAGTGAAGTAAAGACCCAAATATTTAAGGAATTATTTGCCCCTGATAGCAGTTAGCCCAGGGACCTGATATTTTCTTAAAATTTGTGACATTTCCGTACTGTTTTCTGTCAGTCTCACAGTCCTAAAGGGCATTGCTTCTGCCTAGAAATGGGCAAGGCATCTGCACTTTGCAGTAAGAACAAACATGCACTGGCCTTTGTTGGAGGAGCTGGCAGGAGCCCCCAGAGCTTTTCCAGCTCTTCTGTCTGAAATATTTTCAAAGTGCCTATAAAATATTGGAGCCTTGAATTTCTTTTGGAAAGAATTTCTAAGTGATTGCCTGAATTTTGCTAATACAGAGTGGAGGTCATGCTCTGCAGGGGATTTAGAAATCTCTTCATGGAATTCAATGGCAGTGAGATAAAATCAGCCCTGGAGAACCCAAGAGTCTTTGTGAACTTGCAAAATGGAAGGGACATCACTGATCAGGGCCCTAAGTTTACAACTTTTTCTAGTGTAAAAAGAGATCAACAAAAATAAAAGAGAACTGGGAAGAGGAGACTCCTGAAATAGCTGCCAAAATGAGCACTGAGTGAAGAAATTCAGTTTCCTGCAAACACCTTTTACATTTCTGCCATCAAAAGCGGATAAGGATCTGACCTTCTCCTGCTCTGTGGGTGAAGACAGCTCTGTTCCCAGGTAGTTTTTAATTTACTTGTGTTTGCTGAGAAATGTTCATAATCTTGTCCTAAAAGGATAAATTAGTTCAGGAGAGGTTAAATGGTTCTCATTCCGATGCTCATTTTCCTGGACTTAACAGGGCATGTCTGCACAGGGCTTCATTCCCCGCCTTGGACAAGTCTCACCGGTCTGTTCCCTCCTTGGTCCATGTTGCGTATATACAGGGACTGTCTCCCACACTGTCCCTGAGCAGACTTTACCAGCTGCCTCCACATGTTGGTCTGTCTGTCCCTGGAGATGCTTTTGTCCCCTAAATTTTGCTACAAGTTTTACCAAGAGCTGGGAGCCTCTATAGGGAAGAGCCTGCACGATAGCAGCTTCTACCAGGTATTGTCCTCACAAGCAGAGGTGGGGAGATCTGCCCCAAATTCCCAGTGATGCACAGGTGAGACATTCCTTGCACGTGCCTCCTCTGTCTTAGGGACAACCTAGGGGCTGTTGCTGCAGTTTCCCTTTAAATGTCTTTGGGAAGTTTGCTGCAATTGGAGAGCCTCTTCGCAGGCACCTGCTCCTTGGGCGGCTGGGGAGCTAGAAGGCACAGCTCTGCTGAGGCCGGCCAAGCTGTCACTCCTTTTGCCGTGGCCAGGCGCTCGTGACAGCCCCTATCTCGCTCAGCCTTCCGCCAGGCAACCAATTAGCGAGAAATCCCACTGTGTGGCCCGCTCCGGACGGCCACCGCGCCAGGGCCCGGCTGACCCGTGCCCTGCTGCAGGTGGGCCAGGGCCGCCTCCTGGCCAGCGAGCGGGGGCACCGGCAGACGTGCAGCAGAGGAGGGCGGCTGAGAACCTGCGCAGCTCTGACAGGCGGCCGGACAAGGGGCTTCTCGGGAAGACCCTGCCCAGAGCCCTCGGCACCATAGGTGGGAATGTCTCTCCAGCTCCTGAATATTCATCTCAGCCTGGGCTGCAAAACGGGGCAAAGCCAGGCTCAGCTGCCTACTGCCATCCAGCAGTAGCGTTGCTGCGCTGCTGGCAGAGCTGGGAGCAGGTTGCTCATTCCAGTGCTGAAGGGGCCAGCTCTGCCTGCACACTGGGCAAGTGAAACCTTTTCCCTGAGCCAAACCAGCTTCTCCATGGTCTGAGGGCTTGGGGTGTCTGGAGAGCCTTTGTGGCCTTGAGTCTTTAAAGGAGCTCTGTATTGCTATACTCTGTTCTTGCTTTGTGCCTCCAGTTACTTTGTCTTCTCTTTCTCCTTTTTTTGCACTAACTTTTTGCAGTGCTTTGTCAAATGACAAACTGTGCAATGCTTTCAGAACTGTGCTTCTTTAGCAGGATGCAAAGTACACTCAGTTCTTCCTTCTATCCTCAATTCTTTTGTTTCTAGCATCCTTTTTAGTTGGAGTAGCCACAGTCCTTGTGCTGGGAATACCCAGTGACCTTCAGCCATTCCAGGATGACACTGGAAATCATGAAAAGGTTTGTGACAATACGACTAGACACGTGTTCCCTAATGTTTGTATCTGCTAGACCACCAGCACATCCTTCCTGACGAAGGTCACAGGCCTTTGCACAGCCTGAGACCCCAACAGCAGCTTCTTCAACATGTAATTTTATGTGGATTCTCTCAGTTTTTGCCCCACATTTCATTTTTAACAGAGCCTAGGTGACTGGTGTCTGAATAAATGATAACACAAACCAAGGAAATTCCTGCCAGTTGATGATGGCAATGTAGGCAGCAAGGTTTAGTACAGCTGGCTTCTTTTGGCTTCAAGGTTGTGTTCAGATGCATAGTCCATGGCCTGTAGAGCCCTACCTGGATTAATCTGCTCCTCTTGCAAGATTTCTTGTGACTCCAGACTTCAAAGTTTTATTGCCTTGTTTTAATATTAAACAATGTATTTTTAATTATTGCTAAATAACCCTTTTGTGTTTTCCTCTAATAAGAAACAGGAAGCTTCATATCTGTAAAGCAAGGGAACCTTTCTCTTCAGTGAGAGGAGAGCACAACACTCGCCACTTACTGCTGCTGCTTTCTCTTGTTGCAGACATTCCTGTGATCCCTGACTTGGAGGATGTCCAGGAGGAAGATCTGGCCATGCAAGTGGCAGCTCCCCCCAGGTAAGAGCACTGCCAGGTGCTCTTGAGGCTCTCTTCAGCAGTGCAAACTGGCTAGTGAAATTAAACCCATCTTACTCATGCTCTTTGGATGTCAGCAGCAGTGCCGTGCAGCAGGATTTGGTGCTGTGTTTTGTGACAGTAGGGCTCCAAGCTGAACAGTGCAAACTTCTTGTTTCCTATTACATAGAGAAAGCAATTACTGCATATTCTCTCTATATAAAAAACCTACATTAGAATAACATATTTGATGTTGCAGAATTAAACTCTCAAAAGTAGGGAATTTCTTGATTTAAGGTTGCCTGCATAACCTCAAATGTCTCCAATACACATGCATTATCACACACACTTTGATTATGATGGTCATAGGCTACTTTGCCCTCCACAGGATATCCTTCTTACTCAAGTGCGTAGTTAATTTGCAAAGTACAATCCTGTTGTTTGAAGGTGCTATCACAGTAGCCTTGGAGTCAGCTCAAGGGAGACCAGGAGGTTTTAAGAAATGAAAGCTTTTGGGGTTTCGTATTAAACATACGAGGAAAGTCTTCTCTCCTCTATTGGGCCTATTGCCAAGGTCACAGACTGGGATTTCTGTTGACCCTTATTTGGAGGGGTGGGATATCTTACTCCTGGCCCAGATGCCTCTCCCACAGGTTTGGAGTAGTTACTGTAATTATATGGCTGTTAACAAAAATAATTGACACTTTATAGTAGTAAATTTAAAATTACTGTGTCTCTCACTGGAGTTCATTTCTTTTTGTCTTTTTTTTTATCATGTGATCTGTATTCATAGTTTTCCTGCAGTAGAAAAGACAAGTGATTTTCATGGACAAACACAAGCAAATTCAATTAATAGAGGTCTTTTTATAGTGTTGCATCGCCTGTGGAGGCAAATGCGGTACAACAGTGTTATCACCCCACTACACCATGTTTTTCTTGGAAGGCTACATTTTAAGAAGTCGTATTTGATAGCTCTGTTGCAGCTCAGACATGAAAATCCCCAAATCCCTATTATTCTATAGCTTGTATGGTGTTGCTCTCAGAGGCTCCTTTGCTAAGGCACTGGGGCTGTTTGAATGCTCACTATGGTCTTCTTTTCTTTCTAGCGCTTGCAACTGATCTATGGATCTTATTTTGGCATGCTCGTTTCTCTAAAGGAATCTATGGTTGTTCCACATCTTATTTTTATGCATGTGCACAACCTGGTACACAGATTTGTCAATGACTCTTCACTTGCTGACTGAACTGTGCTTCTGTCTGGGTACATCCATCCCAAGAGTCTGCATGGGGGATGTGGACACTCAAGATGTCACCAGAGTACTGTTGATGCCACCCTTCTCACATGTGCTTCCACACTGACACAGGCTTGTTCTCTGACCCTTTCTGGCTGCAGTGTGCAGGTGAACCGAGTGTTGACCTACCATGACTTGGACAAAGATCTAATGAAATATGCTGCCTTCCAGACTCTGGTAAGTGCATGTTGCTATGGGCTGGCCAATGTGACTCCCTCTCCTTCCAGGCTCATGTCCTCCTCCACAGTGATACTCAGCTGCACAAAATGCACAGACTTATCATCCAAAGAACTTGCAGTCTCCCTGTAAGTCTGTTCCTCTCTGCAGCATGGCTTTTGTACTTGTTTGTGCCTGTAAATAATGTGGATATGGTGTCTGTTGCTCAGATGAGGTTCTTGGAGTCGTCCTGGGCAAAGTGATCCTTATGAGGCAAATGTGGCGATGTCTAACAAATGTATCTGGCGAAATGATCGTGTCCATTTTCTCAGTGTCTGTAAGTTTGTGACTCTCTACGTTCATAGGATGGAGAGGTAGACCTGAAGCTCCTCACCAAAGTTTTGGCTCCAGAGCACGAACTACGAGAGGTGAGTCTTTGTTTTGTGGAAATACCAACAAGGTAAAAGTTTCTTGTGTGTCTCAGACTGTACTAGGAAAGGAAGCCTTGTCAGTGGGGTGGAGAAGAGATGTGAGGAGGAGCTGGTCCAAGTTGTTGGAGGCATCACTATGATTGCCATAAACAATGTATGAAGGAGCAATGTATGTCAGTATGAAGGAGCTAGTCAGGAAGATGTGAAGGGCCTAGTACTGTCAGCGATCCCTCCAGAAACAGTGCTTTGTTTTGTCCTTTGGTAGCCACCATGAGCTACAGGTGGTTCTACAGAAAAGTACAGAGGGACAAAGGCAGAAAGCACTTGGGGTTTGGGCAGGGGGTTTTTAAAGCAGGACAGAACAACTTTAATACAACTGGGTGGGCAGGAGCTCAGGACTTGCAACAAAGGATTTCTGCAGCTTTGAACTGCACATGCTTCAGCGGAAGTGCAGAAGAGTGGAAGGGCTCCTTTCTACACCCTGCATGGGAGTATCTAATATTAACAAGTATCAAAAAATATGTCCTTTTTGGATTTTGGAACATGAATAATTTTGTCAACGTTTTAAAATTGTAGCAGGGATTCACATTTCATTCTGGCTAGTATTACTGTTCTAGCCAGCTGAATCTGAGACTTCCCTGGTCAGGGCAGTTGCCTTTTGGTTTTTCTCTTTGCTGTTCTGACATTGTCCAGAGAATTTCACGTGACACCAGTAACATGTCAGCATGTTTGTCTTTTTTCCTCTTGGTAGGATGATGTCAGCTGGAATTGGGACCATCTCTTCACAGAGGTGTCCTCAGAACTAGTGACTGAGTGGGACCTGGGACAGTCGGAGAGGGAGGACCACCTCAGTCTCCCATAGAGCTCTGACACACCAGGTGTCTCATACATCCATCTCCTGTAAATAGTTAAGCACTTTAATTTTCTATTCTCTCGTTTGTATTTGAGAATTTATTTCAGACATGAAAATAAATAGGACCTTGCTTCAGAGAAAAATTGTCTTGGGAGAAGTTTTGGTTATTTTTTAATAAGAATTTTTGTTCTCAAAAGAAATTAAGAATTCTAAACACAGTAAAATATTTACTTATAAACAGTCATTCCACCTCAATAGCACCTCTACGGATAACTGCAGTGGTCGATCTTTCCTCTGTGGAAACTCAGCCTGTCTAGAGTGGACCATCATACAATGGAGTGTGGTTTGCACTGATGGCTATCAGAGAAGCTTAGGCTGATACGACTTGTTTTCATAGGACATCCAGGTTACCGTCTTCCTCACAACAGACACCTCAAGGTGTCAGGATATCCAATTTACATTTCATCCAGCAGTCTCCAGCCTTTCCTTGTTACCTTAACCTCTCTCTTGGAACATTACCTCTGTATTGACTCAGGAAGCAGCATCACCTATTAAACTGCCACTTCTTACAGCACCTCTTTATACCTGGAGGTCTCCCAGCTAAATTCTGACCAGGAGTAACCTCACTTAGCTTTTGCAATCACATGAAACCACAGCCTGAATGGAGATCGCTTCAGGCAATAGGTAGTTTGCAAGGAAAATGTTTATTCCATGTGTGTGAAAGAATGGAGCCTGATCCTCTCAAGGTAACTCCCTGGTGGGCGTCTCCTTGGAACCAAGTAACTCACTCTCATTGTCATCTAAAGAAAAACTCGTTTAACTGTTAACACCTAGTCCCTGTAGAACAGTGGTCATTATTTGCAGGAAACAGTAACATTACTTCTAAACCAATGTCCTTCAAAGCCTTGTCCTGTTGGAGGATCTTGCTGTATACTTCTGGGGAGTGCAGGTGCTGGGAGGAAGCTTGCTGTGCTGCTTTTCTTTGCTTGTTTGGTCGGTCTAATAGAGCACTGCATTCCCCCTTTTGTGACAGCAGGACAGATCAAATAACCCACTGTGAATTCAGTACTCTGCAGAATTTCAGGTGCGAGTCGATATGCCAAACAACTTTACCAACAAAAGAGAAGTAGTTGGGCCCCAGTCTGGGACTACAAAAATAAGGGGAGACTTATCTGCCTTAAGGAGACATTAACCAACACGTCTCCTATAACTAGAAAACTAAGTGAGGCAGAAGCTTGGGAGGCCATTATATGGAAGATAATCTGAAAGTCTTTCTCTGAGCAGAGAAACCTTTCTTTGTAGGAGCAGAAACTTCCCAGGTGAGCTAGCATCTCATTTTCTGTGACACTTATGATTCCTGGCCAAAGAAGAATTTAGAATGCTTTGTACATTCCAGGAAAAATTTAAATTCAGCAAACTAAAATAGGTTAGTAAATCAGACAACGAGCCAGTCTGAGAGGAAAAAAAATGGGTGCTCTTGGCTACCTGCCTCAGCTGGGGACCCTGGGTGGGGATACTCTGGGGTGGGAAGCAGGGGTGTGTGGGCCAGGCCTGTGCCCAGTCTGGGACTTCGGGAACCCAGCAAATACCTGAGCAGAGCTGGAGAAAATGGCTTGAAAAAAATGCCAGTCTCATCTATTTTATGGCAAGAAGAGATAGCTTTGATCATTTAGTCTGACCTGCTATAATATAGGCCATGGCAGAATCCAGTGAGATGGGGCTGAGCTTTACCTGTCTTCTGGAAAGGCAGACAATATATTTAAAACTCTCTCCTGGTTAGTTTTTAAATAGATTATTGCCCTTATGGTTTAAAATCTGCTTTATTTCTAGACTCAGTTTTTGAGTTTCTTTTTTTTTTCCTTGAGCCTGCTTGCTTTCACCTTTCTACAGCCACGCTGTCAGATATTTTCTCCTTGCTTCAGTATTTACGTGCACTGGGATCAAGTTGTCTCTTTAATTTCCTTCAATAAACTTAATAGACTGAGACTCGTTTCCATGTCTCTTCAATTCCTTCCACAGCTGGCGGAGGGGAGGTGGGTGTTGGGCTCCTGGCCCTTCTCCAGTAAGCTGTTCCCACCCACCTTCCTTCCACAGTTGTGTTTTGGTTGCAGGGTTGGGAAGATGAATAAGACCTGTTGCTTCTTCTTTCTCAAGTCCTGGTGCTGTCACATGCCTGTAACTGTCCTTGCTAAAGAGAAACAATGAGCTGCTGTTTCACGCCCAGGCTCGTGGTGATGCACCAGTGTGTATTGGCCGTGACAAAGCTGCCTCAGGAGCCCGCATTTCTGACAAGTCCCATGGAAAGAGCATGCAGGAGAGGAAGTGGCAGGTGTAACTTTTTCTTTTAGACTGCAAAGGTGTAGCTCTGGTTGATCCTCAGGTGAGATAAGAAGTGAGAGCAGTTTTCAAAACAGTGCACCCAGTTCCTAGGAACTCAGATCAACCTTCTGGGCTGTACTTGGCCAAGGCATAGAGCAGTATTCCCTTGCTGGTCTCCACAAACCCTGTATTGCAGAAGGGTAATGCAAGGTGAAGTGGTGTGCTTAGGGCTGCATAACAAATCTTTGGCAGAATCAGGGTTAGAAATTAAGAACCTCCTGTTCCCAATTCAAACATGGCTTTCATATACCTGGCAAGTGTTTTCCATCTTCAATTCAAAGATGGCAATTCAATGTAGAGAGTCTTGCTTAGTCTTTGTTCTGCTCTGTACTTACATTGCTGAGGAAGAGCTGCAAACCTGTCAAAGTGTTTGTGTCAACAGCATGTTTAGCTCAGTGAGCTGCCATGAGGTATCTGCCCGGGGACTTGCTGGGATTCTGAATGGGTGTAAATATCTACCTACAGATAGCTTCTGGCAGACATGGAGCTCAATAGAGCAATACTGGGCAAATGGTGAGCCTCATCACAGATAAAGTAAAAGAAGTGCATAAAGGAAAAATTAAATCTAGGTCCTATCAGTTTTAGAAATCTCTGGTTTTGCTTGTAATAATACATATGGTACTTATAGACTTTCTTGGTTGGGATGCCTTACTAGAGTGCAGTTTGTCAGTGATGGGGGAATATTGGGGCTGAGATAGCCTAGGCAACACTGGAAAAAAAATGGAGGAAATAAAAGCTGAAAAAAGCCAGACCCAGCAGCTTTCCATTAAAGAACCTCTTAAAGGGACTCTGGCTGGCTGTTTTGTTAAGTGTGACAAAGTGATTGGAGGTGGGGGGGAGCTCCTGTGTTAATAAGTTGGAAAGGCACTGCCGTTCTTCTCTCCAAAGCATCTCAGGGAAAGTGGAATTAATTCATGGCATATGCTCCCAGCATCTGCCGCGGTGACCCGGAGTGTCGGGAGCCGAGTGGCAGGCAGTGCGAACCGGAGCCTGTATTCCCAGCTCCTCTCCCGGGCCCTGCGCAGTGCTGCTGCCTGTGGCTGGGCGTGGGGGCGGCGTGGCTGCTGCGGTGGAACACACATCCAGCTGCCTGCCTGCCGGCTGGCCTGTGCCGTGTCACAGCCCAGGCCACAGGATTTCTGCCTCTGGAGGAGACGTGCTCTAAGCTTGGGGAGGGAGAAGGGGATGTTTGGATATAAAAGAGACCAGTTTGAATGGAATCTAATCCAGTTTGTCCCAAACAGCCTAAATTCCTCCCACAGTATTCCCTGACCAAGACCTCCCTTCTCCAGCCATCTGATTTGTTCTGTGTCTTGCTATGAGATTCTGAGTCCTCAGTTTTCCTTTTCCTTCTTTCCCACTGCATCTTTACAGATGATTTGATCCTCTCCTCGAGAGGGAGGACAGACATTGTATTTGGTGTTAGATGGGATTTCATTCTCTGTTTAATGGCTTCTGGGAAATAACTTTTCACACCTTATTTCCCCTTGACTGACCCAGACCACTAGTACAGGGTGCTGTGGTAAACTTTGCCTGTGCTTCATGATCTGCCTGTGAGCTTTCCCTCAGGAAAGGGTACCCAGAGCCAGCCCTCCAGGCTGCTCTTCCTGCAGCCATATCCTTCTACCTTTCTGGACAACTGCCTGAGATACAGGACACTTTCATGGCCTGGAGAGCTGACAGAGCCAGGAGAAACTGGAGTGGTGGGTGATCCCCAGGCAGGGCAGAGATGCCCCATGCTGCTTCTGTGCTCTCCCAGAAACTGCTCCTTGCAGCTTTTCCACCTGTGCTCCCTTTTGAAATGTGGTGCCCCAGTCCTGGGCTGTGCAGAGATGGTGCTGTGCTGAGTGAGGGCCAAGGCAGGGCAACACGGGGGATCCACAACTGGCTGCCCTGGTGAGACCAGTCCTCTGAGGGCCATGCTTCATCCAGGGGGATGACCTGCACTCCTGGCAGTCACAACCTAGGAAGCATCCTGATTTATTCAATCATGAATGCTGTGTGGCATGGATGTCCAGAGCTCCTGAGCCCACTAATCTCCCTGCCATGATCCCTGGGAAGATGAAACATTTCCTCCTAGTGCCCTGCTACTTGCATCTGCCCCAGCCGGCTACTCTGCACAGACCTCACTGGGGCCAGAACAGCTCCAGGCCATGGGCCCTCTTATCAGGCTCCATCTCCTGTCACTTTCAGGACCACTTCATTATCCTTTTATTAGCCCTCTTCTCCTGCTTATCATTATTAATAATCACACTGGATCAGCTGGAGTGCTGACAGCTGCCCCTTGTCTATTCTTTCTGTCTATTTTAATCCTGCCTGCTTATCTGAAAGAAACCTGATCCTTTTTCTTTTAATTAAAGAAATTTGGTGAGCCAGCCCCTCCTCCATGCAGAGATAGGACTGATCACACCAGTGATATGGAGGGAGCAGGAAAAGGGGCAGATTACTAGGTGACAGTGTTTTCCACAGCCCAAAGATATGGGATGTCAGAGTAGAGGCTGGAAGAGATTAAGGCACATGTGCTGTGGGAAGAAACACAGCACTGGGTCACTGTGAGGTACTTATTTTGGGGTCTCTGTGTCCGGTCCACAGACCACAGCAGGGTTGTGTGGCTGCACTGCACCAATGCAAGACAAGGGAGGCCTGTTCACCTCTCTCTGTTTAGTGTGGGTGGCAAAGGCAATGCCAGGCTCAGAGCCTGTGTGCTGGGACCACTGCAGTTCTTACAGAGCTAGAGGAGTTTGTTTCTCAGTGCTTTATAGTGCTGCCAGGAGATGCAAGTGCTGGTCTTCACAGTGATGCTCCTGCTTTGTGGTCCCACAGGCATTGCTTCCTGGGGCCACCAATCTCATTCTAGTCTCTTAAAAATGCCTCGCTGGGCATTTCTGCTTGAGCTGAAATATTTGTGTTGTCTGTAGGGACAGGTCACTCAAGAAAGGGCTGTGCAAATAGGCTGGGAGAAAATTGTTGTGCTAATTCACACTTTTATGAACCCATAAACTCAAATCTGCATTCATTGCAATCTGCAAAGTGACTGAGTGTGGGCTGAAATGCTTAGAAAGTGTTAATCAGGGGTCCGTAACAAAGCAAAATGCTCTGAAGTGCAGCAGCAGGAGCTTGGCCATAAGCAGCAGGAGTATTCAACCTTAGCACTAAACACGCCGATGCTTTGGCTCTCGAACGCTTCATTTCAGATGCACAAGTTGCAGGTTGACTGAATGCGTATGTACCCTCTGCTACAGAATATGGCAACTGGCTCAGATTTGTGGGGCTGCTTCACCTGAGAGGCTGTGGGCCCAGGAAGAGTATAGGGCAGAACTTCCCGATGCTCAAGTGAGAGTGAGCTCTGAAATCCTGTCAAGCAGAGCCATGCTGGCTTCTGTCCCTGTGCTTCTATTGCTTGTGAGTATTGCAGCTGACTGGGATGAATGTTAACCTGCAGTTCAGATGCTGGTGATGGAACTGCCACAGTACAAACCCATGTATGTGGCTTCACAGATCCTTTAAAAATATGTGATTCTCTAGCAATCACAGGTAAGAATTGTGTATGGTGACATTTATGCTGTTGCTTCCATGTGAAATGTCCTGCTGTTTACAGAAAATCTCTTCATCATTTCTTAATGTTGAACAAAATATTTGAAAGATAAGAAAATGCAGGAGTCACTTGTCTAAACTGACATACTAGTAATTGATCAGCTTTTATTATCTGACCCTGCTCCTTCAGCAAAAATCATTCCTCTTTTGGACCCAAGTAAGGAAAATTCTCAGGTTGGTTTTTGGCCCTGAAATGATGAGGGGCACTGTTTTTGGTGTTGTGGGACATTTTAAATCAGCCAAAAGAGATGGACTTGCAGTCCATGTGACAGACTGAAGTCTTGCTCTGATCGTTGCCCTGATCAGCAGAACTACTCACAAAGTCAGGAAAATGCCTTGGGAAAATGCCAAAGAATTTGATCCAAGTCAGGCAACCTTCTCAATGCCTGGAGTTCCAAAGCCAAATTGGAGCTAAGTTTGTGGCTCCCTGTGGCCTGTGGAGTTGTGTGTACAGATGGCTGCAGGCTTGGTGAATCAACCTCACAAATAAATGGGCAATAATAGTTCAGGCTATGGTAGTTGTAGCAGAGCTCACTCACTGCTAGTCCAGATAGCAAACCCCATCTAACCCAGAGGGATGAGAAGCAGCCTGGACTTGCCCTGCTGAGTGCTGTACAACCTCTTCTTTAGGATCTGAGCTAGTTCCTTTAAAGCCTCTCTAATATTGCCCCTCTGTATTGCTCTCTGCCCCCAGAGATACTCTTACTCACTTCTATGGCTTTCAGAGCTGTAGTCCCCAAGACTTCTGTGTGTCCCTGCGCATAAGGGATTGGATGCTCTTCATTTCCTACAGAGGGACCAGAATTGTAGGCTGATAATTCGAGTTCTCCGGGGTCCCACAGTGAGACTGTGACACAACTAGGAAGCGAATTCAGCCCCTCTGAGCATCCATCCCGTTTCACAGCCACATTACTTCACTGAATGAAATTATGCACAAGGCCAATATATTTGTTTGTTTCGATTTTCAGCCAAGAGCTGGTTTCAGGCTACAGATCTCCTTCCAGATTTGCATAAACACAGAGTAAATCTTTATAGTCTCTGTACAAAACATCTTCCCCAGGAACAGCACAGCACACTTCCCACCTGGCAGTATGCCCGCTAAGATAGGAAACTGTAATCATGTCCTGCAAAAAGTGCTTTCTACCATAAGGCTGCTCCACTTATCCCAGAAATAGCCTGGGAAAGGGATGAGTTGTGAATGAGCCCAACTATTTTCCAGTTCAAAATCTGGAAGTCTGAAGCCAACAGGGCTCTTCAGCCTGCTTATGTCTCTCTCTACAGAGAGAGTTTTTCTGCTGAGTTCAGCAGAAGATGACCACAAAGTAGAGATGGAAAATCTCCATGCTGAGAGATGCACAGGCCATTCAGAAAGGCTTTGGGAAGTCACATAGTAGCAAACTGCCTTAAGATTAACCAGGCAAATGTGGTGGGGTTTTTTGGTTGGTTGGTTGGTTGGTTGCGTGGTTGCTTTGTTGCTTGGTTGGTTTCTTAAGTCACATGGTGGTCAAGAGCCTTTAACAAAACTATGGGCCCTGCCTGTTCCAGGGCCTGTAGACTCTTGTCAGAGGGTATCCCAGCCCCAACATAGTTCTTAATCAAGTAGAACTGGTTGTGGCACTGTCTGTGACAGCTTCTTGTGATGTAAAACAGGCAGAGAGAGAGCTCTGTAAGATGCCTATGACTTGCATGACATGCAACTGAGTATGGAGTTTGGAGAATATTGTTCAGTAAAGGCAATGTCACATTACGCAAATGTACGTGGAATAGTTGTGTGGGTCTAAAACATCCATCCTTAACTTGTCAGATAAACGGGTTTTTTGTTTACATAAAGTGGACATATATCTGTGTCATACTGGATACAGGCCTTTCCTTGGGTTGTGGTGTCCCTGTGCCACATAGAGCATACCTGTATCTTACCAGCTGAGCAGGTTCTGTCTTGTTGGGCCCAGGGATCTGTTTGTCTATCAGTACAACATGCACATGCACCAGCGATGGCTGGGGTTGGAAGTATTTATGGCAATTAAAATGTTTTGCCTGGAAGCTGTTTTGGGGCTTTTTTGAAGTGAGGATTTTCAGACTTCAAGGTGTTAACAGCCCCTCTAAACGGTTTTGTTTTTTAATTGCAGCAAATGACTGTGGAGCCATTAAACATTCGCCTCTCTGCAGTTGTTTCTAAGCCCTTTCAGTCCTTCTTCTATTTATTCTGTTTAATTCAGTCAGGTAGCTTCAGGGCAGTGAAGATCAATACTTTACTTTGATAGAAAAGAGTCAGGTTTGAAACATAGAGATAAAACTGACACATTTTGTATAAATTTAATTAAAAATGCACCTTTAGTGGCTTGTTGCAAGCACAAAGCCAGCCCTCCATCTAGCTATCGCTCTGTCTCACTCTCTGTCTCTTTCTTCCCTTTCTTGTTCCTAACAGGAAGATCTCTGAATCTGCCTCACCAACAAAGCATCTCGTTTTATGATTTTTGTCTTGAAAGTTTAGCACTGAGGGAGCAAGATAGAAGGGATGTGAAATTCTAAACAGACCTTCTGCTCTCTCCCTGGTCCCATTCCTTTTGGTGGTGGTGGCTGGGGGGACAGGGAAGGAGCCAGCTCCCCAGTGGAGAAAGGAGGGGAAAGAAGCAAATTTTTTTTTTTTTTAAACCCAGCAGATTGGACACCCTGGGGCACTTTCTGTTTGGATCTGTAGCTTTCCTCCATTCCCGCCCCCTCTTCTTGCTTTGTTAAACTGAGAATTATTTTTCTGACTACATGCGCATCCCTGCTCCCACTAGGACAGTGCTGGCCACAAGGCAGTGTCTTTATTCTCTCTTTCTTTTTCCTCCCCTGCTCGCCCTCATTTCTTCCCTCTCCCTCTCTCCCTAACCCTGCTGCCAGTGGGCACATTTGTCTTATGTTTTATAATATGGCCCCTTTCAACCCCTTCCCCTGCATCTCTCTCTCTCTCTCTCTCTCAATCCTGTTTGGCTCGATTCATTTTTCACTTGAGTGCCTTTCCTCCCAGACTCCCCTCTGCTGCAGCCTCCCTCTGCTCAACACCAATAAAACACACACAACACAGGTAGAACAAGGTGCCAGGGCTCAGTGTGACAAACGACTCACACACCACTCAATAACCAGGGCTGTAAATTGCCCTCTCTTCACCCTCTGCCGCCTTCTGGGGACAGCAGCTTGGCTGGGCCCCTGTGAAATGGGCTGTCCTGATACAGGGTGGGATCGGGAAGTCCAGTGGGAATTTGACACCACCACCACCGGGGCAGAGACTTTTCCAGTGCTGTCTTTTGGGGTTGTGGGATTTAATGTCTCTGATTCACGTCCCATGGGGCCATGCAGCCCAAGGAACCCCAGGGACTTGTTGGAAGATGGGAGTTGTGCCACAAAGGGGTGTGAATGACCTGCCTGACCCGCACACCACCTATTCAAGTCATATTTTGAGGCCAAGAATTTCAAGACTTGTTCCATCCATACAAGCTTTGGGAGTGTTTTAAAAGGAAGGATGATTCCTGAGGGTCTCTCTGTTCCTTGGCTGTCAGCTCTGGCTGAGCACCATGTCACCTCTGAGAGCAGGGCCTCCATGGCTGATGTTCCCTGTGTCTGCACCAACCCAGCCTAAGCACCTCAGACACCTACTCCCTACTGCTGATCCATGGCATGGCCTTCCTTGAGAAACAGCATCACCCTGGCTGTGCACTCACACTGCACATTGTGTTGCTGCAGTGCTCACATGGGCTTGGTGCTGTGCACTTGTGTTCGAACAAACTTACAGGAGGGAGAAGTAAACCACCACCTGAGAAAAATACACCACCTGCCAAGGAACAGGCAAGGGCAAAGTGGGTAACAAAATAAATGTGAACAGCACCTCTCACCAGCCATCAGCACCTGCAGTTGGCTTCTTCCTGTGTCTTTGGAAGCCCCATCGAGAGCAGTGGCATTAAAGAGCACATGGAAAATGCTTGGTACGTTACGGATGGTGTGGAGAAAGGGGGTGAGGGGACACAAAGCAGGTGTCATTGGGGGAGGCTGGACAGAAAGAAAGGAAAGGATCTAGAAGATAATAAGCTTGATGCTCATGCACTGGCCAGGTGAGCTTGTGAAGAAGGCTGAAGGACAGAGAGGCACAGCTGCATATACTGAAGAAGCAGCAGCAAAACTTAACCTGGATGATGGGGCAAAGGAGAGGTGGTGTCTGCCTGCCTCTCTATGGGCCCAGGTGGTCTGGGGGGGGACGTGTGTGTGGCTGTCGATGGGTCAGCATGCAGGCAGTGCCCAGCTCGAGGCAGAACAGGGGCTTTCAGATCCAGCCACAGGGAGTGACGTGCAGCTGCTGCACAGAAATGTACTCTTTGAATTCCATTGTGTCTGACTTTAGCTGTCAAAACTGCAGTTGCTGTGAATTTTGCTTGAGAATCAGAAGATACTGTACAGGTGGTGCCGAGTTGTTCAACAAGATGCAAAGTGGGGTCCATGCCCAATGGATTTCAGGTGCCAACCCCTCTCGTCTTAGGTAATTGCCAACTCTGGCAGATGTGCATGTTTCCTGTTACTCGTTTCATTTGGCTCTGGGATTCCTCACCATCTCTCCCTAAGTTAATTTGTGGCAGTAATATATGTAGAACTTTTAGGCTCGTACTTGCAGGAGGCTGCATTTCAGCTGTGAGCTAAGAGTGTATTTTGTAATTTTTTTACCAATGCTTTAGCTTGTCAGTGTAAAAGGAAAATACTCACCTTTGTATAGCCCTGTGACTCAGCCTGTGCTGGTGTCTCTGCTCTGCAGCTCCGGCCGCTCGGTTTTACCAGCAGTAAAAGCAGAGAGTTTCCTTGCTGAGCTGAAGCGCGATGGGTTAACTCTGTCAGTTCGTCTACATAATACCGGCTGGAACACCAGTTAAAGTCCTCCTGAGTGATTCGTGGAAGTGAGTGCTGAGGGCTGGTTTCTCAGGGAGTGCGCCGGGAAGGAGTGTGCCACACAGTGCGCGTCTGCAGACGGACAGCTCTCGCATCTGTTGCCTTTAATCACGGCAAATGAAAGTTTCTAAACAGCGGAAGGTACCAGGCTTTGTGTTCTGCCACCAGAGCTGCCTCTGCGCCGCCGTCAGTGCCGGTAATTGCAGACAGAAACTGCTTTGTGTTCAAATGGCATTGGTAATTGAAACGGAATTCAGAATTAGGACCCTGCAGGCACCGCTCGGTGAAAGAAGAAATAAAGATCGTTTGGGTCACATCTTTTGTAATTTGTGTTTAATAATCGTACCAGGAGGTACATACAAAGGGAGAGGAGAGATAAGACACAGCCCATTCCCCCTCCTCACTCTGCCTTGCAGCCTTCCCACGGAATGGGGGAGCCTGGTGGGAACCCCGCATCCCCTCGCCTGGGCCGGGTGGTGGGAGGGCTGCCGGCTCCCTGCCACCGCAGCTTGGGGCTGCTTGTGAGGCCAAGCCAGTACTGCTCACTGGCAGCCAGAAGGAGAGAACTTCTCCTTGGGTTCGTGTTAAACTGGATGCTCAAGTTCTGGTCTTATGGTTAGGCTGGGGGTTTATAGGCCCAGGTGTTGGCTCTTGCCCAATGGGTCTGGCTCAGCTCTGTGCATTGGAGGGCACTCCACTGGTTTGCAGTTTCTGACTTTCCCATTGAAATGGGATCATTTTGGTATCCTTCAATGGCCTTCTGCAGTTATGCCTGTACAAGTATATTCAAGTAAATGCAAGCTGTAGGATATGGCTCATGCTGAAATGTCCCAAACTTCTCCCACCACAGCACAACAAGGCCTTCTCTGTTCTGCATCTGGGAAATGGAATGTTGCCTGTGCTCCCCACAAATTTCAGCCAGGCTGTGCCTGAGAAGGCACAAGCTGGTGGGCACCAGCATCATGCCAGGAGCCTGCCCATGCTCAAAAAGCCCCAGTACTAGAGCCTGTGCCCTGGCACATTCACTAGAGTGGATGCAGGCTTGTGGTTTCCTTCTTGACCTGTTTGGTGAGTGACTTTTGATCTCAGGATATTGGAGTTAGCAGGGAAAAGCCATGTAGCAACAAAAATATTGCAGAGACGCTCAGGAGAGGACTGCTGTACAAGACACAAAGATCCTTTTAAAGACTGTGAGGAAAATGTGGGTGCATACTGAGTGCAGGTAACTTCTGTTCTTTTTGGCTTCATGCTGTGCTTAGCTGATGCTTATTTGGAAGAAGATGGATGCAGTCTCTCTTTCCTTTATATTAAAGTGCACAACAGTGCTTGTACTGCGGCCAGTGCTGCTCCCAGTCTGCCTGTTAGAGCAGGATAGTGGGTTGGATGGCCCTTTGGACTAAGCTGGTACAGCCTATTTCTCTCATGCTCCTGGCTGCTTGTCATGGTGTGCTTCTGCTGTGCTTACCATGGAGGTTGGGTTGAAGGCCCCAGAGAAGCCACAGCAGGGTGGTGATACAGATCTTCTCTTTCAGCCTCAAACTGTCTGGGGACATTCAGCTGCTCTTACAGTGCCCAAAGTGTGCAATCATAAATCTCTGCTCTGAAGGCTGCATCATCCAATACAGGGCTGACTTGTTCCCCTTAACCCAAGCCCCTGATCCTGAAGGAGCTAAACCTGTCAGATACCTCCACCATAATCTCTGGGGTGGTCGAGACCTATGACATGTCATCTAGGATATGAGAACCAAGACGATCTGGTTCTATGATCATATAGTCTGCTGATCTGCCCTGTGATTTCCCTTAGCTTTGCCTCTGTTGAGCCTTGCTGTAGTGCAAATATAACCCAGATTTCTTCTTCAGTAAAAAAACCCAGCACCACTTTTATTTCTTGTGCCAAACTCAACCACAGCAAACACACACCTAAAAAATGGCGCTTTCCATTCACATGTATTCTACTTTGGTGTTTTTAAAACCCAGTTACAACCTGGGAGCTACTCTAAATCCAGATGAGATGAACACAGATGCAAGCAGAAACAGTCCATTCCACCCTTGAATAGTCAGTCTCTTTACCCTAGATTTCTAGTCCATTGTGGGGAACAAACTCAGCTCTGTTTACCTTTGTTGGTGTCCCATTCATCTCAGTGGAAAGGAGCACATGTTAATGCCTGGGTTTATTTCATGCAATGTACATTTTCTCTACCATTAGGCTTGGCTCAGGGACAGGCTTCATTGTCACCTGTGAGGATACAAAGGAGACAACTCCAGTGTCCAGCAGCTCCCCTATGCTCTGTATTGGTGCTGTAACCTCATGGTTTCCCTTGCACATAAACTCTGCATTTCTTCCTTAAGCTGCTCCTGGCAGCTCACCATTTCACAGTTCTTGCCTATGGCCAGGAAGAGCATCATCTGTCAGCTACATCTGGAGCTGCCATCCTGCCTTCTTCCAGGGAGCCCAAGGGGTCCTTATCAGAGGGCCAGAGCAGCAGTTGTGACTGGAGAAATTTAGGTTCGGGAGAGGTACCTTGACTTCTTCTAGTTGTAATTGCAAGGGAGAATCTTGTTAAATTTTAAGAGCCAATATCCTGATTTTTATTTAGCCGACAGAAGGCTAAACGTGACTTGGCATCCCCCTGCTCAAATGTTGTCAGTAAGTACTCAGAAGTAAATACCCAGACACCTGAAATCAGATGAGGGAGAGCATCTGAGAGAGGTAAAAGAAAAAGGTTTCTCATCTTGATGGAGAGAGTGTCCAAGCTCTGTGTAACTACATGCAGACACCCAACCTTTCCTTTTTGCCTGAGAAACTAAGGTTGTATTAGCCTTTGGGTGCAGCAGCAGAGCTGCTGTGGATGTCCCTAAATGGCTGAAGCGATCCATAAAAGGAACTGTGGATGCTATGGCCTTTTCTCTCCAAGCCTGCCTCTCACTTCATACATGGCAAGGATTTAGCAAGCATCACCACATTAATCCTGTTCCTTGCCAGCACTTCAGGAAATGACAGTGTCACAGCCCTGCAAAGATACCCAGGTGAGCTGCACTGCTGCATATGCATGGCCTTCTGGCTGGGCATGTTTGTCCTACAGTGTCATCAGCCATGGTGAGGTGCTGTGGCAATACTCCCCTACTACTTTCTTCTCTCCTTGGTTCAGTCCCAAATCCTCAGGTCCAGTTTTGGCATCTCCACACTCTTCTTCAATGGAGAACTAGAGATCTTAGGTGGGTGGCCACATGTTAGGTGATAGAGAGAAGACAGATCTTGAAGAAGAAATGAGCCCTTCAGGCTTTGCCTTGCTTTAGTAATGCTCTTGGGAAGCAGTTTTTGTGGACCTGCTGTTTGGCCCTTTGACAGCTGTGTCTCCTTTATGCTGTTCTGTTAGAGCTCCTTTTGTTGATGTTTCATCATCCTTGTTGAAGATGTCATTAGGAGGAGGAGGCCACAAAACTGTCGAAAACATCTTTCCTGTACATCTTTCTCACACACCCCTTCCATCACTACCCATTCCCACACAGGGATTACATTTGCACTTCCTACACACTCACCTGGGAACCCCATACACCCACACCTACACACACTGACACAGATGCACCAGAGTCTTATTTTCTGTGTTCCCTGACCTTCCTTTCCTCCTCCCATCTGTTTGTTGAATAATTCCTGGCTAAGTAACTTTCTCTGGGTAGCCCCTGGGCTGGGGCACAGGGACTTGCCCCCTCTCCCCCCTGGCTGTCCAGGGGGCCTTTGAACATGTGTTTCTGGGAGGCAGACACCAGCTGGCTGGGTGACATTTGCATAGTCAGCTAAAAGCCCATGAGCTGAGCTGGGAACGTCTGGAGGAGCTCATGGCAGGATGGAGGGAAGAGGGAAGCGCTGGTCAGCTCGAGGTCAGCTGGAACAGATTTCTCAACAAACAGACAGATGGTGAAAGGAGATGAGGGGTGGGGGGAGCACACAAAGGCTCCTACATCAAATATATAAGGCACTAAATGCAGTAGAAATGACCAATGTGCCTATGGGAATGGCAGTCACCATGCTGCTTCATTCCAGTCCCATGGGGTGCATGCATGGGGCGAGCACAGGCTCTCATTGCTTTTGGTGCCAGGAAGGGGAACAGGGTGGACCATGGAGCAGGGAAGGGGCAGGGAGAGGTATGGGACTCTATGGGGTCCCAATGCTGTGAAGCAGCAGCAGGAGCAGTGGACCATGGAGCAGGGAAGGGGCAGGGAGAGGTATGGGACTCTATGGGGTCCCAATGCTGTGAAGCAGCAGCAGGAGCAGTGGACCATGGAGCAGGGAAGGGGCAGGGAGAGGTATGGGACTCTATGGGGTCCCAATGCTGTGAAGCAGCAGCAGGAGCTGGAGGCTCCATGCAGCCTCCTGCAGTGGGCCAGAGGGGCCCTGTTGCTGGAGCTCCATCCAGGCACCAGCAGGGCTGCCATGACTGTGAAGACAGACCCTCAGTTTGTCTGGCCACACTGAGCTTATCAAGCATCACCCAGCTTGGCAGGTTTGGGACTGGGGTTTGTACAGTCCCAAGCACAAGGTACCCTCATGGTACAGACCCCCCCCGCCCATCCCTGTTGTTCCTGCCTGCTGTTTGCCCCACTTCTCCCCCCACTCCAGCTAATTTCATTGGACTGAAAATAATAAAGCAATCTGTATGGTTTTGCTCCTACAAGGACATGTCTTTGCCATTCCAAAATAACAGCAAAACATGTTTACGAGCCCCTGTGCTGCCTTTGCCCTCTCTGCTGATCACTGTTCCCGGCTGCCTGCCTGCTTTCATGCTCTCTTCTGTCTGCACAGCCCATTCCTCAGGACAGAAAATACACTTTAGTTTTTCATCCCATGGCACCTTTTGGAGCACTGGAGAAAAAAGCACTCCCTTAGCATGGGAATTGCTCAGGCAGAGAGAACTGACTTCTGTCCCCAGTGCTTAGAGTGGCCACAATTGAATACTTCAGGAAAAAAAGGCCAAGAAATGCTATAATGGACAATTAGGGGCTAAGCCACCCAGAGATTACTATTTTCCTCCTTCCAAGGTGTTTAGCAGTTTCCACATGTCCTTGACCAGGAAGGTTCACAAATTACATGTTGACTTTAAAATCCTGAACTTACATCCTCCATGTACCATTGGCAACTGCTAGAGGCTAGTTACATGCTGTAGTAAGAGGTATTCCCATTACATACCCCTTTTCATTTTATTCTTCAGGAGAAATGGAAATGCAATGCATTTGTATAATTTTTAATGCACTTTGAGGGAATTGGTGGGTTTTACTTTTTTTTTTCCTAATGCTGTTGCCTAGATGGTGCTAAATCCTCTCCTGAGGGATGCAAACACATGTTACACATGTTCCCCATGATGAGTGCAGGCAGACAGATGTTACAGGAACGTGTCAGGAAGGCTGTTACCCAGGGCCAGCTAGAGCGGGGAAATTGCACATAAACTCCTTGTGTGTATGATCCCATCCCATGTAAAGGGGGTCTGTATGTTAAGCAAAACTGACAGGGTCCTGATGGCATTAATAGGCCTTAATTGCCCTGGTCTCACCTGGGGCCAACACCCAGACCCAGGAGCTCTATTAAAGCTGAGCCTGGGCCACTCATCACCTTTCTGAGCTGTGCTGTGGTTCTGCCTTTCTCTAGCCTGGCCTCATCTCCTGACCTCAGACCTATGCTGCAGCAGTGTCTTCAGCCCCAGCTCTTGCTGCTCCTGATGGGACTCTCTGGATGAACCCTGGGCCTGGTTCCTGACTTTGCCATGCTGGGGCCATGGATAGGCCCTGTTACCAGCACTCAGATTTGCTGCTGAGCACCTGCTTCAGTGCTGCAGGACCATGCCTTGATCAGTGAGGACACTGTCTGGGCTGGGATCATCCTTGGCTATGATCCCATGCCAGAACTTCATTGTCACTTTTACTTTGTCCTGGCTTAACTTCATCAGCAGCCTCTTCGTGATGATGTTGTTTTTCTTTTTTTTTTTGGAAGTCCAGGTAATGGTGTCTCTTTTCTCACAATTATATTGAAATTTCTAGTAGGTTAACGATGGCTGGTTTTCTTTTAGAAAAGCATTTCTGACTTGTCCACAGTTTCCACTCCTTTTTGATCTTCCAGTCTGAGTTTGTTCCCTGTAGCCTGGAGATGCTGATGGGCAGAAACCACTTAGAGTCTAGGCTGTTGTGGGCATCGGTCAATGTTATAATCCTTTGCACTCGGAGCAGTAAACACAGAAATTTCCCCTGACTGCTCAGATCCTGCCTTCAACTTCCCCAGTTAACTGTAGAGCTTTTTAATGTAAGAACACCTATCAGGAAGAAATGCATCTTATCTTTCAACAAGGCTGCCTGAACTTCTAACCTATTGCATACTTTTTTAAACCCATTGTTTATTAAATAATTGACTCCTCCAAGTACCAGGTAGTCTTAACTCATCCAAGCTCCCTTTGCGTTTGATCTAAATGTCTCTGTTCTGATATACTGGAAATGAGCAACAGAGATGTCCTTTGCAGTCAGGAAAGTGTCATGCATATTTCTTTTCTGTTACAAGAAAGAAATAGTAATTGTTATTAGAGCTCACTACATATGAAGCAAAGGAAATGTACTACTTTTGTTTTTCTCAAAAAGTCTTGAATTTGGTCCTCAGGGCTTTATTTATCACTTGGAAATATTCACATGCCTGTTGGGATTTCATCAGAACACTTGCAAATCCCCAAAGTTTTCTGAATTCTCGCAGAGGAGGCTCTTCTGTCTCAGGCGTAAGCTGTTCTGTTGTTCTGTGCCTCATGTTTGTCCTCTAAACAGGGAAGAGAAATGTTCAGTGCAAGTGTCCCATGCAGCTGTCAGAAAGCTGCATTTGTGCTGTGTGGGGAAGCGTGGTGAGATGCAGCAGGGCAGAGGGGGTGTCACCACACAGGCCACTTGTTCTTGTTTGGCTCAGACGTGCCCCTCAGTCTGAATGCACCTCTGCACTCTGCTGCACTATCTGAACTACCACCAATGAAGTATGCAGGGAAAGAGAAAGTTGGCTTGTGCCAGCTCTCTCTGCATACACACATGCCTGCACACCCTATCACAAACCCTGCCAGCTCCCGGAAATCTGAGTGTTTGTGTACCTCCGAACTTAAATGTGGGCTTACCACTCTATGGGCAGCTGCTGCCAAATGCCCAGCTCATGTTTTGTTTTATGAATCCCTTGCTTCTATGAGGTTTTATTATTATTATTATTTGAGCTAAAATGGATCCATAACCTTGTGGGACAAGGACATCGGCCTGGCTGGCAGTGTACATGCTTTCTCGTGCTTGCGCTCTCCCTCCCCTCCACAATCACTCTTCATGCAGCAAAGAAAATAAAGCATTCCAGAAAAATATGACTGCCCCTCTCTCAACAGGAGGTCACCAAGGCTTGGGCTAGCACAAGAAAAAGAAAGCCCAGGGAAAGAGCTGCTGCATTTTGATTTATATACTGGCTGGGCAAAAGGAGAGGCTGCTGAGTGAAAGGAAGGTACTATGGGAGCTGCTAATTGAGTAATCGCAGCTCAGAGCTGCAGAGAAGGTGGCAGGAGCAGGCAAGAGAGACCTTCTCTCCTGGCTGGCAGGAGCCCTTGATTTCTTTTCTTGCCATGGGTTTGAGAGCAACAGGACAGGTCTATGTATCCGGTTTTTGACACTGCATAGCACAATCGCTGTGCCTCTGCCATAGCCAAGTCTGCCCCTGCATTTGCCTCTTTTCCTCATGTTTCCCTTCAGGCCTTTCTTGTACCTGGAGAGTTTTACGCACTAGTTGTATGTCTGAATAAGCAACCACTTCTCTTGGCTCTGTGTCCAGCCCTTGGTACAAAGAGTTGGGAAGTTGAACAGCTTGCCTTCTCTCTGTGCTGGGCATGGGATGCTCATCATGAGCATGCCCTTATGCACACTCCATCATCCTTTCCATTCATACCTGGACACTGGGGTTTTGAGGCTGAATTCAGCAAGAGCCAAAACCACTCCTCCTTCCTGCAGCTGAGTGCAAGATGCTGCAGTTGCAAGGGGGATATGACATCTCCTGGTATGGCTGGGCTCAGACAGGAACCTGCTGTTCCTTGCTCCTGCCTCTGTCCACACGGAGCTGGCAGCCACTGAAATCGGTGCCTGAATGTGAATTTCAGGCACATGCTCCACACTGCCACCGAGATGAACATCATTTCCGAGCACTGGCAATAATCCACTCACCGCATGCTGAATTGTGTACTTGATCTCAGGACCAGGCTGGAGCTCAGATAGCTGCAACTGGAGAGGCAGGGTGTGGGTAAGACCTGAGCCCGTGCCACTTGCCTTTGTCAGTTTTTCTGAACTCCACAGGTCTGGCATAATCATTACCCTGAATCTGAATACCACCCCTCCACCTGCTCCATGGGTGAGCAGATATTCTTGTGAGAAGCCTGTGTTTTTCTCCCACTCAGGAGGAAGGCTATTACTGCACTAGTCAGAGCAATTGAGACATTGTTTGTGGCTCTGAGGGATGCTCAGAGGGGGAGGACAGGCAGAGTCCCTCCAGCATCACTAGAGGTCTCTCTTTATCTGTATGTGCTTGTCTGCAGGCCAATGGGAGAAAAATACACTTGCTCAGAATAATTTCTTTATCTGCTTCTTGACATGTCACAGCCCTGTAGAGCATGCAAGCCCAGGGAAGTCAGAGGGCTGAGTTCTCCTTGGCTCAGTTTCTCTGGAGAGTGTCTCTGGGAGCAGTCTTCTGCTGATCAGCTCTCCCAAGCTCTCATCTTCTCCCAGCACCCCCCTCAGCACTTCAGGGCTCTTCAGCTGGGTAACATTGATAGCCCTTTGCCCTCGGTCAGCCCACCCAGGCTCAAGAAGTGACTTGCCAGAACCATGGTCTGAGCTTTCTAGGATCTAGTGAAGAGCTGGTCCTCTCCTGACTCCTCATCCTCTGGACAGGCTGTCAGCAGAGTCTCAGCTTGCCCTTCTGTGCCCATGACTCCGCAACTCCTATGTGCTTGATGGGTGCTGCAAAGTCCTCCAGCATCCCAGCAAAAAGCACCTCGAGCAAAATGCTGATGTTGTTTGGAGTTGGCAGCAGTGGAAGTAGGGAAATTGTGTGACTAGTGCTGAGATTTTTGGGTGATTGGTTGTGTGCTTTCCCATGTCTCACTTCATTGTAACAGTGGTAAACAACATCCCCAAGCCAAATTTTGCTTTGCAGGCTACCTGGAGCACAAGGCCTTCACAAGGAGCTGGAGTATCCACTTTTATGAGAAGCACTTCGGTCTGAACACTGTGGCTTGTTTTCCATGAGCTGTTTGGTGACAGGCAATGAGCCACAGCGTGGCGACTTCAGACACAAGCACTTCCCTTTGATTTGAGGGCCTGGGCCCAGCACTGTGGTGAATGAAGCTTCAACTGCTTTCTCAACATAGGAAGGAGAGTTTGTTTCTATACTGTGTTTTCTTTTCCATGTGTAGAGATATGCAGCAGCCATCACTATGGTGCAGGCAATGTCACAGCATTAGGACCCCTCCAGCAGTTCTGCAGGGTGATTTTGTCAAGGGCAGGAGTTACCCAGCCTATAACCAGACTCCTAGCAGGCAGTAGCTGGCCTGGCCTTGCAGGCACTGAACATACCAAAAGCAGCCTTTGGAGTGTGCAAGTAGAGTTCATGTGGCTTCCATCTCAACCCTGCTGCATGTTGAGTTTGTGTGTCCCCTGAATAAAATCACTAGTAGCAGGGGTGAAGGACGTGCTGCAACTTTTCCTAGCTCTGCCCAGCTCTTGTGCTCAGCTTCTTGTGCAAGGTTCTCCTTTATTTTTGTCCTTCTTTTTTTCTTTTTATTTTTTTAAGGTGAGAAATGGATGAAATGTTGTGCTTAAGTAAGACACTGACAAGACGAGATAGACTGCAAAGCCAGGCTGTTCCTCAGAGCTCTGTCAGTACTCCCACAGTCTCTTCTGAGCTGGTTACTGCTGGTTTAGCCCTCTTCACTGACACAGGCTTGCAGGTCTGAAAGCCCAGACTAGCAGCCTTGATGCCAGCCCCCAACATGACCTGTAGCCCTTGGTGGCAGTGATTCAGCAAGAGAAGCCATGTGGATCTGGAAATCTAGGCCTGATGGTGGGAGGAGAACTTTAGAGAATCTCTGCCATGGCCTAGAAAGGTGAAAGTACTGTGGACACCAATGGTGCAGTCTGTTTGCATGTAGCTAGAGATACTGATTCTGGGATGCTACTGGCCTTTTGGAAGCCTTTTAGATTAGATTTTTGTCTTGTTTTGCATTCATTAACTGCTCCCCTTGATATATCCTTGCCAACACTGCATTGAGCAGAAAGATGGACAGTTTAGGACATGGCATATGATTGACTTTGGAAACGTGAAGAAATAGCATGTCTGCAGCTTTCTTGTGATGCATTTGACTTCTGAGCCCAGCAAGACAATGGTTGAAATAGACTGGTTCATTCACCCATTGTTTTATTTTTTTACTGTCTGCTCCTCTGCTGTAGTCTCTTGTGCTGTGCTAAACACCAGCAAAACCAGTGAGATTGTAATATCCCATGCCAGGAATATTTTCTAAGAAGAGCTAACAAATGCCTGTCTCTCATAGATAATAAAGGTAGACATACCTGAGTCCAGTTCCTCATGGTGAGGTCCTGCCAGCTGCTTCTCCTGGTTGCACATGAATTGATTATTTTTATTCTACCCCTATGGAAAGTTTGCTAAATTGCCCACTGCTAGCTTTGCATCCTGCTGTGGGCTCTTCTGTGAGGAGCACTGCAAGAGGAGATGGAGTTAGGTGTTCTGGATGCTGGAATCCTCTAAGTGTGTGAGCTCTTTGAGGACTGATGGTGACAGTGATGCAGAAACCTGCCTTAATGCACTGAAGAGGGAGAGAAATGATGCAATAACTGTGCACTGCTCCTCTGTGCTTGCTCCTGAAAGGGTGAGATGCAGTGGACCAGATTTGGTCTTGCTGGGTCTCTGCAGCCCAGAGAACTGCTCTGAGTTGGCAGCAGAGTTGATGTTGGGATGTGCTACTGTCATTTGTCTTTCTGATAGATTTTCCCCTTGGATAATCTCTGTTTGGGAGAGCTCAAAAGGAGGAAAATGCTTCCTAGGGCAGCTTTTCTTCTGCATACATATAGCCTCACTCAGGTCAATGTTGGGCACATTTACAGAATCAGCCAGCTTAGAAAAGGCTAAGAACATAAACTAGATCTGCAGAGGATGGGAGTGCTTTGGTTTCCCAGGTGAGAATTCTTGCACAGAGGCCACTGTGTAGTAGCCAGTCCAAACATACCTCCAGAAGAGCCTCCGGCAGAACATCATGTCAGATGGTATCCTTCACTGTCCTGTGGATTCCAAACTTGGTGTCGGGCTACAGTATGCACGGTGAAAGAGAGTCGGTGCTTGAGATACAAAGATCATCTGAATTTGATGCTTGGGAAATGGACAGCCTCCCAAAGAGGGAGAAACCAGAATATTAACTGAGATCAAAAACCCAGAAAGGGTGGACACAAGGGATGTGCCACATCAGTTCTTTTTAATGTGGTGCAGTGGTATGTAAAACCTGAATATATTTATCCTGTGACCTCTCATCCAGCAGGGAACTGGAAAAATTGAGCAGATATATTGTGAGCTGGGGAAAGAGGATTGTCACCCACGGACCAGGCACTTTCTTTTCTTTATCTGCTTTCAGTGCAGTGTGGTTTATGCACAGATGTATTAATATACCTATTATGTATGAGAGAAGCAGAAAGAGTGACACCAGCTGCTGCTGCTGGTTTCAGTGGGATTTAGGAAGCCTAAAAGCCTGGCTGTAGATATGTTTAACCTTACTCTGCTGTGTGCTTGCATCTCAGAGATTACTGTACACGTTTGCAGGTACACAGGCAATTATCTGCCTGCATTTCTCTGTGTGCTCATGTGTTGGTAGCATCTCCATGCACCCGAGTCTCTGCCTGGGGGTACAGTACAGTACAGGAGTGTCCTAGAGCCAAAGCTGCTCTAGTAATTACAGCAGATAAACTGCTCTGCTTGAGGGTTGCTGTCCACACCAGACTGCAAGGCAGGCAGCCTGGCTTTACCGCTGAAGTCTATTCATTTTAATAAGAAGGACACCCTGTGTTATTAAGAAGAGTGTTTATTACTGTCGCAGCACGCTGACAGCAGCTTCCATCATTGTTAAAAGGCAGATGGGGGGGAGGAGGGTAGGGAGTGGTATGCTCCTGCCTCAGAGGGTAGGACCCAGCTCGTGAGGAGGCTGGGGGCTTCTGGGCTTTCCCCTCGGCCCAAAAGGAAGTTGCCAGTGGAGAAGAAGCCTTCAGGGAGGATGGAGAGGGAAGTGTGGGGCCCTGTTCAGTCTAATCCTCAGGTTCCAGCCTAAATAAAGTCTGTTCTGTGTGAGAGAGACCCTTACCTGCCTCATGCTGTGCAGGGACTGGGAGACTGCAGGCAGTGGTGGAGAAACTGAGGAGGGCAGCAGCACTGGGTACTTGCTGGGAGAGGAGGGTATAGGATATGCATAGGATGCTGATGTGGCTGCTTGGTCCAGGAGAAAGGTCTCAGCACCTTGGCGCTCTCATTTAGTGGTGGCACCAGCACTGAGCTGTATGGTTTGTACAGCCCTGTCTGGGGCCCCTCACCTGGGACACGTGAGAGGACATCTTAGTGTACAAAAGCGGGCTCTGTCTCGGAATGGCACAAGCAGACCTTCACCCATGGCTGTCTGGACACACTTCTCATTTTAGCAATTGTCTTATAAATGAGATATCTGGCATAATGCTGGAGTTTGTAGGTCTCAGGGAAGAGTAGGAGGAGTTGGTCAAGAGGTGGTGCTTATGCACAGAGTGAACAGCCAACATTAGTAGATGGCTTTGTTGATATTTTCACTGTGCAAATGAGACCTGAAGTTTAGAGGAGCTACTGCCAGTGCAGGACAGGGGACGTGGCACAGTGTAAAAGGTCTGGACACTGCATTCCCACTCTGCCCCCAATGCCTTCACATTTCTGAGCACCCGAGACATGGTAGTTCCCAGATATAGATGCTTATGGAGCCAAATCCCTCCTGGTTACTGGGATTCACCTTTCTTGTGTTCAGTCAGAAACAACTGCACCTAAAGCTGGAAAGGGACTTCATTACTCTGTTCCATGATGCACAAAGGAAAGTCATCAAAGTTTTTTGCTTTTAGCTGAAGAGCTGTAATTTCAGATACTACTTTCAGTTTTCAAACAAAAGAAAGAAAATGTACTTAAAATTTCCCTGTCTTCTTCCCACTTGTTACCCTCTCCCTGATTTCTTCTCCAGTATATGCAAAACTGCCCCCAGTTCTTCTCTCCGGGCTTCCTTCTCATTTCTACTCCTTCTGGGTTAAAATTCCTGACTTCTCCTCTCTGAAGATTAAGTACTAGAGGAGTTACAGCACTGCTAGGGACATCAGCTCTCCCTTGCCACTTTCTCTCCTGAGGACTACATGGATGAGGGGAACAAGATGACCTGGGTAGTGACTGTCATAAGATGAAGTTGATGATCTTTCTGGTGCCCTTTGTCCACTGCAGCACCTGTCATAGCAGGTGTTAGTGGAAGAACACACTCCCTCCTGTGCTCTGTGTAAAAGTAAAAGGTCTCTGCAGTCTCAAGAGGATCAATTATGTCCCTGCAGAGGTGTGATGGAGGACCATTCCTTGGTGGAAACTCCAGATGTCCTGTAACTTTATAATGGAAGCAGCTGACTGATGTACCAGTGATTTCATCCTACCAAGCAACAGGTGAGTGCGAGGGAGTAGATGGAAAAGATATATGGCAGGGCAGTCTGCAGGTGAGCAGAGGGCTGGTGGGAAGCTTGGAGGAATGTGCCAGTTAGGGAGAAGCCTGCATCCTGAGCCAATGCTGGGTGCTCTGATGTGCAAATCCTGCTGCAGCTGTGCTCAGCAGAGATGGAGAGGGGTCCTTGTTCTGTGTGACTTAGTGCCTTGCTGACTGCAGAAGCTTTTGCTGGTCAGATGCCTCTGGTGGCTGGGGACAGCTCTGGCTGCTCCCCTGGCCCTTGCCCACCTCGTTGAGGCTCTCCAGCCATGTGTGACATTAAGGCTCCTCTAGGTCTCGGCAGGTTTCGCAAGGTTGATTGGGACCAGCGCGTGTCACTCTCGGCCACTTCCTCATCACCATAACTCTGGGCTGAATAACAAGAGGCCGAGAATCTGCTAACGCAGGCCCCGGCAGAGTGTCCCATCACTCTCTTTTATTCGTACTGGAGATTTATGCTGCCTATCTCCCTTCCCTTTGTCCACCAGCCGGGCCCTATAAGTCATGTCCCTGGGCTGACAGGTCACGTGTCCCGTGCTGCTGCCCTGTCACAGTGACTGATGCCAGGGGGTGATTAAAAGAGAGGAGGGGTGAGAGGTCAGCAGCAGGCGGCATGATGCGAGCGGGGGGATGTAATTATCACTCCTGTGACATACTGCTGGGGGCTTTCATGGATCGTCACCCGGGCTGGAGGTGGGGAAGGCGGTGCTGGAGCAGGAAGGGGGAGTGGATGGACACAAGGCAAGAGTGGGCAGTAGGGTTATGGGAGGCAGGGGCTTTCTGGTTTTGAGAGAAACCAGAAAGTGTAAAACCCTGGCTGTTCCCCAAACTGAGAGTTTGTGCCCTGCAGAAAGACAGAAAGGGCATTTGGAAAGCTGCTGGGATCAGGAAGCAGCCCTCTGTTTGGAGAGGCTTTTGGCCACTTAAAATGTTCTAAGTTCCCTCCACTGCTGCATCCCAACACTGACAACACACCATAGACCAGAGTGCCTTCAGACATTCAAAAATCAGATGCATGTGTGCTCTTCTGGGTAGGATTTGATGGAGAAGCTGGCAGCCTGGGTAATCCAGTGCCTTGTGCTGGCACTGCTCATTTCCTTCTGCAACTCCCCTGTCTAGCATCTTTTGTGGACAAGATGAGGCTTTCAGGGGAAATAGTCTCCCAGATACACCATGCAGTCTACACCTTTGCATGTGCCCTTGGAGCTCCAAGGTAGAGGTGGGATCTTCAGCAGAGCAAATAATGAGGAAAAAGTAGTTGAAGAGAGACTGAAAGGTAAATATCTCTATCCTGGAAAAGAGTTTGGATGGAACAGGAGAACAACTATCATAAAGCCATACAAATGAGAGAAATACTTCAGATTCTGACAATGGGAAGATTAAGAATGCTGGCTGGCACATAGGGGCTGGAGAGGCTAAGATAATATTGAGAATTGTCTCAGCATTGAGCATAATTCTGAGTATGGTTAGACTCCAGCACTGCTGAGCTTTGGGGCAGGAAGTGAGAAGAGAGTTCACTGTTTCTGTCTCCAGTCTGACTTAGGTAATTCCAGGGTATTAAAATTTTGCTATGGATTCTGTTTGTGCCTTCAAATGTTCCATTGCTTAAACTTGAATTTCTAGTTTGGTCTTGTAACTGGGAACCACTTCATCAAGGTGTTTCTTAAGCTAGGATTTAGATACTCTCAACCTCCAGGAGTATACATGAGACCACTTCCAGTTCCTGTGGTTTCACTGGCTCAAACTGTCTTGGTGAGCCACAGAATAGCATGGGTATCTCTCATTATAAGCCTGAAGTTTAGCATTAGGCTCTTGGACTGTGCCTGGGAAGATGGTGAAGAACATACAGTACTGTGCAGCCATGCCCTCAGAACTGAGAGATGCAGGAATGCCCCTGTAGGGTAGGCAAGTGTGGTTCATCTAGGTCAATAGCCAGCCTGTAACAGGAGCTGTCATCTGTGAGTCACAGCAAGATTCATGAGACAGGCAGATGTTCCCCATCACTAAGGTCTTCCCCTAAACTTTTGTAGTTGGATGATGGTGATGTGAACAGCTGTACCTGGTGCCATTTTGAGCCTTTGATTAGTGTTTTTGACAGTACAGGGAATGACATCTCTTCATACTCAGGGGGTGAATATGTACATCAGCACTGCTCTAGTTGTCTCTCAGAGGAAGAGATGGAACTTCTTTGTGAAATTCCATTGGCCAGAAATAATTTATGTTTAGAGGAAAAATATCACTGAGTAAGCTACGGTAAATATTATTCATGCAGTCTGAATTAAAAGATAAGTATTCTAAACATTGTCTTTCTCACCAGCTCTGGACAGAATTACTGTCACACCTCAATGAAGCTCAGAACTTAATTTATCATTAAATTACCTAAACTTAGAAAGAAACTCAGCAATATTTGCAGTATGTAATCTTCAGGCTCCAAATTGCCAGGCATCTTTGCCTTTCATGCAGAGAAATGAACATTTCCTGCATTCCTTCAGACATATTCCTTCAGATTCTCAGCAGTATCATGGTACATATATAGTGTCTCTTCTCTCTGCTTTGTTTCGTCATAGCTATGATGGGAGTCAAAGACAGGATTTAGTTAATGCCTCATATTATTATCATCATTCATGTGCTAGTGTGGTTCCACTGTAGGTTTTCAGATAGGTGTTTATTTCTGGAAGGGACTATGGTTATGGGTAGTCTCTGTCACTTTAGCAGTGTTGTCAATGTATTTGCAGATTCAGAGAAAATATAGAAGGAAGGAATGCTAAAAATTCATCAGATCCAACCAAAATATACTTACATGATTCCTTCCAAATGCTTCCCAAACTTGGTCTTTAAGAAAAATTATACAGACTTTCTAAAAAATTATTTCTACATATACAACTTAAAAGATCTTTGAGCTCTTGAAATCTCCCTGGATGCAGTTTAAGGCTACAATTTCTTCTACTTTCCAAAGACCCTGCCTCTTTAAAGCAGCCTGCTATGGATTTGAAGATTGCCATCATGTCTCCTCCAGTCTTCTTTTTCTCTAGACTAAACAAACCTGGCTACAGCCTTTTCCCTGCAGGCCAGGTTTTCTAGATCTCTGATCATTCTTTCTTAACTTCCCTGTGGCCATTTGGATTGTGTGCTTTTCTCCTTAAACTTCAGTGTCCAGTGAGGGACAAGGAAAGGCCAAGAAGTCCAAGACCTTAGTAACACTACGGAGAGCACAAGGATTAGAGGAAAATATTATACTTTACTGGAAATCAGCTCAGAAGATATAGAAAATTAGAAGGGTGGGAACTGGGAACTGAAAAGGATGAAGCTAACCAATATGGTGTCCACTGAGTCACCTCCTATTTAGTGATGCTAGAACAGATGCCTTTTTTAGTGTGGCGTAAAGAAATCTTGTCGCTTAAAGTACTAGGGACTGAAACTGAATGGGCTTGGGAAATGAGAGACCAAAAGTCACAGAGTAGAAAGTTACTTGGATTAAAAAAACCTGTGTGAATGCATCCAAGACCTTTTGCAACTCTTAAATCTAATAAAAGGTGGGATTCCTTGTGTTCCTTTTCTAAAAGAGTTCAAGGTAGCGACACTGGCAGGAAATGTTAGATGAACTGAAAATTTTAAATCAAGGAGGAGTTCCAGATGTGAAATCTGAGTATTTGTATTGGAAACCTGGGTTTTAGGGCTGATCTAGGTTATTACAGCATATGGACTAGAAAGACCTCTTCCACACCAAACAACTCAGTTGTAATCTTGCACACTAAGTGCAAAATCCCTTTTTTCTTTAGTCTTCAAACCCAGATTCATTCCTCAAAAACATTTGGTGAATTTCAAACAGCGAATACACTTGAGAGAATTCAACTGCAACAAACAAGCCGTCAGTGGAGAAATGGGCTAAATTTGGCAAATAGAGTATTTGCTGAATATTGCTCACTTAGGTTTTCAGAGGACTGGAAAAGACATGCCAAAACAACTGTTCCTAGTCTTTGCACAGAAGATGTTTCCTTGAAGAACGCATTAGGAGTCTCTTATTCTAGAGCAGAAAAGACAAGTGAAAGGGAAAATTTACTGATGATGAGCTCTGGCAATAGTGGTGGGAGGCAAAAGGATATGGTCGTTAACAGAGGGACTGGATGATGATAGGCAGGGAGAATGAGAGCAACGGATAGGAGTGGGAGACACCAGAGGGGTGGGAAGCATGGGGGAGGAGGTGAGGAAGTGAGCCAGGAGAAGACAGCGTGACTGTGTCTGATCTACACTGACGAGTACCAATGTTAACTGTCACCTCTCATCTCCAAACTAAATCACGCCTGGAATTGGAGGCAGCAAGGAGCTGATAGAGTCAGCCTTAGAGAGCCGACAAGTCAATCAGAGCGGAGATGCGTGGAGAGACACCAGCTTTATAGGGCTCAGTGCTTCATTCATCGCAGGATTTACACCTGTCAGGCTCCTGCGGGGGGAGTGTGCTGGGACTCACTTTGGCACCACTTAAAATGGGACAACAGACACATTACTGCAATCACCCTCTGCTTTCCTGTCCTCTGGAGGGTGTGTTTTATATTACAGGGAGCTCAGCTGCCTTTGTGAGTTGAATTTGAAGCTGAACACACCTCTTGCTATGTGGGAAAGGACTGCTCTCATTTCAGCACCTGGAGAGCTGTTCCCCATGTAAACCTGCAATGCCCCAGACCAAAGAGGGAAGGAAGGCTTTGCAGGGCAGGGGGAGATGATGGGGTAACTGTTCACTAACCAAAATGCTTCAGGAGCTATGTAGACTGTGCAAACCTCATTACCTGAGTCTGACATGATATCTATTAAAGAGGTCAGTGGAGGCCAGAACAAGAGATCAGCCTTCCTGTCTTCTTCCCAGCTCTTCTCAAATACCTGCAGTGCTCCATAAAGACTCTCCTCTCCTTTCAAAAGAGTGCCCAGATCAGAACTCTTCCCTGCTGGCTAAATCCTGAGTACCAAAGCTTGTGATACAGGCTTTGAGCTGCCTGATCTCTTAATCCAGCTGTGTGTATTCATTTGAAACTGAAAGCAGCTCCTTTTTGTCGTCTGCTTCTCAGCATTAACTTCTCTTTGATGTAATTCTTGCTTCCGATGCTCTCTCCCTTCATGAGGAAGATTAGTGTGAAATTGGTCTGCTTCTCCAGAGACTGCAGTGTTAAGCCTTCAACACTTGGTCCTTATTGGAAATCCTTAACCCACATCGAGAAGAGGGGGAGGGAAGGAAAGTCTAAGAGTTCCAGATTTGACTCTGCCAGAGTTCTGATGCCTCCTTTCCCTTCAATGTTTTGGGAGTGGGGAGCATGGATGTTGAAGGACTTGGGGATGTTCTCTGAGTGATCCATGTATTTTAAAGCAGGGACTAAGATGCCATCCTAGCTGCTAGGCATATATCCTCTCAGGTTGAGAAGTAAGGATGGCAATGCAGGGGTAATCAGAGGGAACTGTGAGCATGCAAACAGTATGCCCAGGCTGGTCAGAGTGACATGTTTTGGGAGTTAAACCACAAAATTGTTGCTAATCTGCTTTGAGGAAGTACACTTGGAGATGGATTTCCTATGCCCATGTGGTGGGGATGGAGTGCAAGAGAGCAAATTTCTCTCTTCTTGGACAGATGTGGCTGCAGGGTTGCCTTAGACTTCATCTGGAGTTTTTTCCTCATTACAAGACTGATGGGCTCAGTGGGGAGAGACTTCAGTGAGCTCCAGTACTGCATTTCCTGAGTATCTATTCCTCAGACAAGTTGCTTGTGAGGGTTTCTCTTTTCCACAGTGACAGGACAACATTTCTTGCTCTCCCTTTCACTCTGCTTCTTGCTCCTGCCTCCCCCCCATATGTCTGCTCTCTGCTTTTCTTCCATCATCCCACCATTACATGAACTTGTACTTTACTTCACCAACCACTTCCATCAGCCCTTGGACCTGTGCCTGCTCCTTCCTCCTCCATCAGTCTTTTCTGCACCCACTGTTCCTCCTGGTGGCTCTTTCCTACTCCCCACACTCTCAGGTCCTGACTTTTGCTGCATTCCAGCTCCACTATCCCCTCCTGCTTGGTCCTGCTCCATTGCCCTCCCCACAAACACATGGTGCCATTATCTAAGGAAGGGCCTTGAGCACCCGCCTTGGTGTAGCCTTGTGCTTCTTCTTGCTTGGTCACCCCCCTCCCCTACCCAGGTCTGCAAATCACTCCTTCCCATGTCAGCCAGCAAATTGGTTTATCCTCCCCCCATCCCAGCTTTCATTACCTTGCCGAAATGAAGCGATATCTCCTCGGCGGAGGCTTCCCGTCGCTGCAGCCAGTACCCAAATCATGAGAGCTGGCATAATAAATGAAGACAAAGTGCCGGCGGCCCGGGCCATCTCTCCCACTGCGCCACTAGCCGCTGCCAGCTTCATTATTCGCTTAAGTTGCCGGAGAAAATTACTTAACCCTGACCCGTGTATTAGGGCCCTGTATTAATGCTGCGACAGGCGTCTCTTACAGCAAAGAACAATTTATTAGAGCCGAAACAGGCTGCTTTTCTCTGTCATTTTTCCAATCTGAGCTTTGAACACACATCATTAAACTTGTCTGACTCTCTCCCCTTCTCCATCATTCCTTTTTTATTTTTTTAAACAGAAAGTGCTGTAGAGAATAGAGATTGTTCTGAACTCACTGAGTGCCTCAGACTTTGCCCCCTCCTTTCTCCTGTTATGCTCTTTCCTCCAAACACAGTCCATGTCTCCATCTCTCTCTGTCTAATTCACCCTTACTCTTCTCCCTTTGTAATTACCTATCTGTTTTTCAAACTCTTCTTCCTGAAATTCTCTCACATTCTCTGCTTGCTTATCTGTCCCTCTTTGCATGGGTGTCTTACTTTCTTTCACTCCATAACTTTGGCTAATTTCTCTTCTTTCTCTGGGCCAAACTGGAAGAAATATGCTGGAAAGTGCATGTTCCCAATGTCAGAATAGGGTCTGTCCCACTTTACCCTGCTCTGGGATTTCCTGGGATAGCAGAGATCATCAGAGCATGGAGTTGCCCTATGAACTCATTTTCAGTACTACCACCCTCATCCCCTTCTCTCCAAGGGCTCACCTAACCACTCTTGGGGCCTCTACATCACCCAGCAGTCCCCAAGCAGTGTGAACACCAGGAAGGGTTTCAGAGGACTAGCTGTGTGTGGGGGAGGGAGCTTTCTTCTTACTCGCTGAAATATTTCCAAGTGCTTTGGTGGCATTCGATTATGCTCTCTTCTTTAAAGCTGCCTCTAGTCATTGAATTGACAGTGCACAGCTTTCAATTGGGATGGATTTAGCTGGAGGCTAACCATGCAATCTCTCCCCTTCTCTATTTTCTGATGGGCTACAGACGGAGAGAGAGAGACAGAGAGGGAGGGATGAGAAGCAGCCATACGAGCTCTTCCTCAGACCTCATTGCTGAAGTCTTGCAAAGCTGGTGGCAGAATACTGTCTAAGGAAGAAAACAGATAGTAGAAGAGGGTTCTCCAAATACCTGATCATTTTTTGTTTGAGATGCAAGGCCTAGACTTACCCACTTGAAGGAAACCTGGGCAATGTGAGTGCAGAATGATAGCTCAGACTGGGTATCCAAAGATGGAGGCTACCAATTTATAGCAATCTCAATGGAGTCTCAGCTGTTTAAGGCTTGGTGAGAGGGCATTTGGGTTCAACTGCCTGGACTGAGTGCTTAGCCCATGGGTCAGACTGCCTATTGTACTGTTGTAGTTTGTCTCCAGAACCCCTCTGGCCAGAGGTCAGATTAGCTGAGGGGCTGACATGAAGCCTATGTTGGCCTTATTATCAATTTTATCAGTTCAGAGCTACCTCTTAATAAAGAGGAAGATTCTGTATGAATTAGTTGACTGGTGATACCAGAAATTTTAGGCTAAGCCTTCAGCATCATTAGAAGAAGATAACATGAGTAACCCAGAATTTCAACACATAAGCTATTTATGACAAACATTCTTCATTTCCATTTTACCAGTGATTTGCACAAGAAAACAGCAAGAAATGTACACTTTGTTAAAAAAGGCTAAATATACAGACTTTCATAAATGATTCTGGCTTCAAAGATTTCTAACTCTGGTTTTGGACCTACTCTTAGCTGTTTGTTAATGATTTGCTCATTGCCAACAATTTTCTCATGGGAATAAGTGCCTGAAGAGAGCTTGCTAAGGATTGAATGGATCTTGGTGACCACCATGCCCTCCAGTTAACTTTCCATGTGACCATATATTCCTGGACACGTCCTCTATTTGTTGGCAATGAAACTTGATGCTAAACGGGAGGCTTTGCCTTATGTGGAGGGTCTGCTTCTCTCTGCTTCAGTCTGGATCACCCTGAGGAGCTGGAGATTACTAGAACTCAACACATGGTCACGCATAGATGGGATTAAGCTAAGAAGGGGTAGGAGATCTGCCTGGTTTGGGAGTTGGGAGAGATTATTTGTGCTACTGTATGCAGAACTTTATACACTGTGACAGTGAGCGCTTCTGTCTGCCTTCATGGTCTCCTGTATGATCTAGGTGAGAAATATTTCTGGTTTTACATCAATTTATTGTGAGTCTTACGCTGGATTGAGTTTTCTGCAGCCAAATCTGCCCCTCATCTTGAACCTAGAGGAATGGCTTTTGTCAAAGGAAGAGGAGAGTTCAGACCCCATAGTTTTTTCAATCTGCAGCTGCTCACTTGACACTTTGAATTCTCTGTTGCAGCTTTTCTCTCCAATATGGACCTTGCCAAAGACCCCTTTGTCATCTCAAAACCAGTTTTATGACAGTCTCAAGTACATTATTGGCAATAGACTAACAATCAAAAAATCATAATAACTAAAACATTAACTAACATTAACTATGGGAGTAATAGGTTATGTTACTTTAATTTAGCAGTAACATTATTATCTTCCTGTCCACTCAAAATTTGTCTGGGACACCAAAGTTGTATATTCAAAAAGGAATGAAAATTAAAGTGATGGGTTTTTTTCATAGAATCGTTCACATGCAAGGTGGGAATTCAACTTCTAATCCTAGTCTCATCCCCTAGTGTTTATGTGGGCTGAATGAATTTTCAAGGCTTCTTACCTTCACAAAGAGGGAGAAAGTTATTTCTAGCAATGTCAGGAATCAAGGGGATTCTGTACCTATTTGTCAGGGGAGTGATTGTGAGCTGAAGGACAGCAAATTCATGAAGACATAAACATGGTACATGAGGTGGCTTGGGGGCTCGTGGGCTGTATCACAGCAGTGATACCTCTAAAATAGAGGAAATATCTCAGGAGAGTGCATGCATGCAGAAAGAGTGGTGCAAAAGCTGGATCACAGTACAGTCTGGGGTAGTTTTCCTCCCCTTGTACATCATTTCTGTGAGTGATTCGGTCAGAGGTCCTAGTTTTTAGCAATGTGTTGAGGGATCAGCTAATGAGAGAGACTGAATAGCCATGCATGATCTCCTCATGTTGCTGGGAGGGAGGCCAACACTTCTTTGTGCATCTTCTTTGGCCATCAGGGAAAGGCATTTAAGACGAGCTGTCAGCTGGGCCTTTAGGAGCTGAACAGCTCCATTGGGCTTTTGTTTACAGTGTGCAGGCTCTGCCACCACATAAAGCATCTCTTCAGCCACTAAAACTGCTGATCTGTGGAACTTCTTCAATGCTTCTTCCTCAGATGTGAGTACGGGGTCACTGGGGCTGACATGGAGAAGAGGGGTGGAAGAGATGGCAGGGAGGGTGAGAGGGGATGGTTGGTTGGTGTAGCTGCCCTTCTGCTGGGAGTCCCTCCCGAATTCCCTGCCACTCTCCTGCTTAGCCTGATAGCTTCTCCAAGTTCTCTAATCACTTTCTTGCTGTAATGAGCCTCTCATCTCACTGATGGAAATCAGGGTATTTGGTTATGAAAGGGACACTGTTAATAACACGATCTCTCTCTTCCCCATTCCATCCCCCACTCCCCCCATCAACCCCCCTTCCAGTTCTCCACACAATTCTCTCAATTAACGATAGGCAGAAATTAATTTTTCCCCTGGACTGAAACAATTGCTTGGCGGAGGATTGCCAGCTCGGCTCCAGATAGGGACCTTTCCCAGCAGAGCCCAGAGAAAGGAGGAGAGACGGAGGCGATAAGCAGGGCCCTATCAGCAGCCACAGGACGCAGTAATACAAATGTTATCCTTAGAAATGTATTTAAAGAGGATATGTTTATAATTCGAAGGGGATTGTCAGGACTGCTCCCCTCCCCCTCCCCACAGATCCATGCTGCTGCATTCTTCCTTACCATGAAGTGCTCTCAACCCTCCGAAAGGCTTGGCAATGTCAGCACCCAGGTTCCCTCAGCCACAGTATGAAGTAGAAGAAGGGGGTGCCTGGGTGTAGTGCTGGGAATGGCTGTGGAAGGCCACAGCATACAGCAGGCAAAAGCCAGGAAAGACAGTGAGCAGGGTCTTCTCCAGGGGCAGGGGCTTGCAGCAGTTCTACTTGGGTTTTGAGCAACAAGAGGCAAGGAGTCAACAAATACAAATACGCCATACTGAAAAAAAAGCAGTGGTAGAGGAATGAACAAGTACATGGAGATAAGGGAGGCAAGCCCTATCTCCCTATGTACTTAACCTCTCCCTGCCCTCCAGACCAGCTGCAGGCTGGTCTGGAGGGCAGGGAGAGGTTAAGTACAGCCTGGGGCAGGGATCTAGTTGCTGTTGGCACGGGACTCAGAAAATGCTGTCCTCTTGGTTGTTTTCTAAAGCTACACATTGATGGATCCCATATGCAAAATAGCTCCATGTTTAAAAAAAAGCCATCTGGCCCAGCCCAACCTACGGATGCCAGGCAATAAGTGTGCTCCTGGCTGAAACACCCAGCCCAGTTCCCACACCCATCGAGCAGAGCACCTTCACCTTCCCTTCAAATAAGGAATGACAATGCACTCAATACACCCTTCTGGCAACCCCTGCCTGCTCACTTCATGCGGACTTGTGACATGCCCTGCAGCTCTATATAGGACCTGCTGCTGTTCTTTGTACTAGCTGATTTCACTGCAACAAACAGGCATATAATATCAAGACGCAAGGTCAACAGGAGAGGAGAGAACAAGAGAGGCCATAGAGGACTTTCAGGAAGCAAAACCTGCAATCATCATAATTGCAAAAGACAGAATTTCAGCCTCCTCGAGACTTTACCTGTCCTTGTGGGTGATCCCCACACTTGGCTGTGCTGGGTTGCTTTGAGGCCTATAGATTTTGAAACACTGCTTGTTCTTGCTGAGGGCAAGCTAGCACTCAGTTTCTGCCCAACCACATTAACATCCACAATGCTCCAGCCCTCACCAGCATCACTGGTACCACTGTCTGCTCTCTGCTGCCATGGCAAATGTACTTCTTTTCTGAACATTGAAGCATCCTCAGGGGATTTAGTCAGGTCCCTGTGGCTGGCTGGTAGACTGCTAAGTGCCCCTCTGGGTGTCTCTGAGGCCACTGCTTTTATACCAGCAATAGCAGGTAGACAGGCACTCCAGTAAGAACCCAGATCATTCCAGTCCTGCAGAAGTCCTTGATCAACTGGCAAATAAAGCAAAATTATAAAATAAAACATGCTAGATAAGAGATGAGTAGCTTCATGACCAGACTTTCTGTTGCACGATTAAGGGGAATCCTGTAGTTTATTTAGTGGTTCTTTAGTTCCTGCCTTGCTTGCCCTCTGTTTCTCTTTTTATTTAGTTCTTGCTTTCAAGTTACAGCATTAACATCCTTCTTGCTGTCCTTTCCATGGAAGAATCCAAGTAAAGCTGATTTCATTTTATTAATTTCTTTCTGGAGGAACTCTGCATCTGTGACACCTTGTCTCTCGCCTGTCACAGTAATAATCATGTTTGTTTTATGCTGCCTCACACCTATATTTAGTGTACTCTTCACAGCAATCAGGAGTTTGACTTGGCCATATCAGCAGGAGTGGCACCTTGTCACTAGTCCCAACACTGTATCCGGCACATGGTAATTGCTCAGCCAACTGCTAGCAGTGATGGAGTCCCCATGAATCCTCACTGAGGTAGGATCTGCGTCGCTATTCAGTGCTCAGCACACTATACTGGAAGGAGTGTTCATACATACCAGGTTCCACAAACCTTCTGGCTCCCCTCACTTCAGCTCACTCTGTCTCCACCATGCAGACTTTGTCCATCCACTGCCACATGTGTGAAGGCAGGCACCAGTCCCAGAAGGTCCAGAGCATCTACTGGGGCAGAAATGGTGGAGGAGGATTTGGTAGACCCTACTGGCCTTCCAGTACAGCGGAGCAGTGTTAAACCAGAGAAGACCTGATTCAGTGAGTCTGAAGAAAAGATACCATGTTTTAAAATATAAAACCAATTTGTTGCTGTACAGTGTGAAAACCTCTTTCTTTTGGTGGGTGCAAGTGAAGTCTTTCGGCCTCATGTAGAGGTGCTGTGGGAAAACAGTAAAACCTAACATCCAGACCACATTTAATGGGACTAGGCTGACTCACTGCAAGATTAAAATACAACTTTTACAGACAAGCCAGCCCCACTTTCTGTATTACTTCACATTCATAGCTAGAAAGTTCTTTCAGACATCCCTGTGTAGTGTTTGAGGGACACTGGAAATTAAGCACAGGCCTGTCACAGGATGTTGAAATACAGGTCATCCCTAATCATTGGGACTATCAGAAATCCTTAAAGTCCACATTAAATGGATACCAAAGATGCTGGCAGCAGATTACATAAATGTAGGCCTGAGTTTCACTATACCCTCAAAGACACTTGGGAACTAGAGCATATTAGGGAAACACCACCTGATGCTTGTAGACCAGTAACCGGAAATAAACTAACCCTGTCTGTCCCACAGCTTCTGGCAAGAGTCCTGATGTTGGGCCAAAAGCAAGAGCTTTGACTGTAGAGAAAAAGTATTTACTGCCGTGGTCTGTAAAAGAATGCGGACTGGATATTAACCCTGCAAATGACACCAAAAAAGTGAAAACATCAAATTTCATTTTTTTTCCTTCTGTCTCTCTCCACTCCTGCCCTGACTCCCTCAGCAGTTTGGTTTCTTCACCCATTCCCAGTGCTGCCAAACAACTGCCTCAGATCAGCACACAGTGATATTGGTGGTGTTGGGGTAACCTCTGTCACAGGAGCATGTGGTGACTCATTTTTCCATGAGTAGTCACTAATTTGAACTGTTACTGGCTTCTTTGGCAACACCCATGGAATGACATGGGAATGTGAAGCTAGGGTAGGACCTACTCTGTAAGGGAAGGACACATTGTCTCTGCAATTGACTGATTTGCTTGAGCTTCTGCATTGAAGTTCCTGGGTTCTCCACATGTCATTTGTTCCCTTCCCTCAGCATTTCTCACTGTTGCCAAACTGATAATCCTCAGTGAGGTTGTGGAGCCACCTGTCCTGGTGACAGTAGAATTCTTCCCTTTTTCCATCATATTTGGTAGTACTAAAATATTCTTAATTGTTATTGGCGTGCCCAGTTACTCAAAAAGGGCTGCCATGAGGTCCACCACTAAAGCTATCACTAGATCAGTTGCATGGCCTTTACTAGCAGGGGTTTGTACGGACCCAGTGGTACAAAACACCAGGAAAAGAAGCTGAGCTCTGTAAGTGTGTTTGGATTGTCCTCCCTAGCTATGTTCTTGGGGCTGGTATTCACTGATTGTTGCCTTACACACACAGCCAGAGCCTCCACGACAGCCTCCTCCCCCTCCTTGCCATTTTCACCCAGCTTTTGTCACTGGGCTGTCCATGCTGAGCCAGCCTGGCATTGGTCACCTCACACAAATGTCCACGTTGGTGGTCTGGCATGTCCAGATGGGAGCAATCCAAGGTAGACTGTACCAGCTCCCAGAAGAAGTTCCTAAGAGGGTCTTGACATGTGCAGAGCCTCCATTTCTGTCACTTTCAGGTGCTGTTTAAGCTTGGACTTGGGAAACAGGGCTTTGAAGGCATCTAGGGGAGTGTTCTTCCAAGACAAGTAGACACAGCCAGTTAGTCACACCAAGATGCTGGTGAGTGTTTGGCAAAGATGCACAGAGAAGGTCTCTCCCTCTGGCCAATGTACACCTGTTTGTGGGAAGGACTGGATCTCTGAGAGATGGTACATCCCACCACACCCACACAGCCAGACCAAACTGACAGCCCAAGATTTTCCAGTGGACAACATGCAACCTGACAGCCAAAGTCTTCAGAAACTCCTTCTGGGTGTTGGGGCGGGAGGGAAGCGTGGCAGTACAGCCTTGTCCACCGTGCACTTCTCCCTCCCTCTCTCCCTCCCTCCCTTTCAGCCCTGTCCTTTCTCAATACCCAGGAAAGATTAACTCCTCTTTGCACACCAGAGAAAGTTATTATCATTAATGAAGAATTAAAAGAGAGTGATTAATAAAGGGCCCTTATCTGGCCATGAGGAGGAGGCTGGACAATGGAAGGAAGATGGAGAAAATGAAAAACAATAAATATGAAGCGTAAAAGGAGGCGAGCACTGCTCCCACTTGTTAGATCGCAGCTGCATCTCCTGAGGGGGGAAGGCTCCAAATTGCTAATTACTGCCTCTGAAAAGACCTCGCTCTGATATGTTTTCTGCTGAAAGGTTCCCATTAATGAAGCAGCGATGATGCTGTTTCCCTTTGACTTGCCTTCAATTCCCTCCCTGAGCTTCCTCCCAAGCCGGGAACAATGAGGCCCTGGGAGCTGGCGGCTCCCACAGGCCTCTTGGAGACTAGGCCGGGGGCAGCCGAGTGAGGGGAGCCGAGCCGGCTGTGAAATATGGAGGGGGGAGATAAGGCAAAGACAGAGGAAAGAGGCTCACTCCCAGGAGCCCAGGGAAAATTTGCAGTTATTATGAAGGAGATGAGACAGATTAAAAGCCCTTGTGTTCTGCGCTGCCCTTTTATTTAGTGGCTTCATCTCTGAGATGAAAGAAGTTGGAAATGACTTTCTCCGCATTTTGCTGCAAGAAGCTTCACGGCACATTTTTTGACTTTATTCCTCCCTTTGTCTCTTGTCCCCTTTCTGTCTCTCTTTTTCCTTTTAACCCCTGGAAGGTTTCGCTGAGAAGTGCCATGGGACTAGGCAGAGCATTTGCTGGGGTAGAGCAATGACCCTGCTGCTCTCCCCATCCTACTGGGCTGTATGGCTCCCTCTGCCCACTGGGGAGAGAGCCAGGCCAAGGCACTGCCATGACAATTGGAGAGCATCCAGCCAAGCTTCCTCTCCTGCTTGCCTCAGAAATGTCCCTCATCACTAACACACCCTCTCCTGCTTCCAGGCCCAGCAGCAGTTCAGCACAGGGGACCACAGCCTCTGGGCAGGAAAAAAACCCCATCCTTACAAAGCCCAGTGATGGATAACAATCCATCTGAGATAAGAGTGCTGAACATTTTGTATCCCTGGAGCATTTAATGAGCAAAACTAGTGCTGAGAAGTTGGGCCAGCTCCCATTCAGGCAACCTACAAAGTGCACAGAGAGTAAACAATTTGCCAGGGATGTGGGATGAAGTTGAATGCAGGCAAGGATTCAAAATTTACTGTTGCTGACCCATGTCTGGGTGCACCTTGTAAGACTGGACAGAAACACCATAAACTGCTCAAAACCAGATTATCCCAACTGCCTCATTATATTTCTTGAACTCTTATTTCAAATTTTCTGATTATTCCCCATACACATCAGTGCTCCTTTGTGGCACCCTTTTAGTTCTTGGGACCCTTGCAATTGCAAGAGCACTTTCATCCTGTCTCTTACTTTTGCCCTACCTCTCTCACAGAAAACCGACCCTGTGTGCCAGTACGTTGTCTTTACTCAGGTCAAATGCTGACAACATATGCAGAAATTTGGGCTTGAGTGTTGAATGTGGAAAAAAATAATGGACAGGTGAAGTACAGCTTATACCAGTTGCAAAACATTTTGTTGACCTACAGAAACGGCAGAGAACTAGTTGGGAAATGAGGGGAAAATAAGAGAAATTGGAGTGGGCATCTGCTGCCATCTCCCCAGGACATCTGAATACAGGATTTCTTGTACACAATTGTTTGTCTGGTTTGTTATCCTGCCTGGAACGGCAGCCAGTATCGAGTGCTTGAAATGAAGGGGTAAGAAGCTCTGAAGTGGATGTTTACAGAATAACCTTCCCATCAGGGGAGTTTCTCTCTAACCCAGACATTTTGTAGCTGCTTTATATCCTGAAGCATGAAAAAGGATTGCAGTGGTGAAACAGGATTAGATTTTAGGAGGGATTTGCTCTCGGATCTGAGAGTAAAAAGAAAACCCCTGTACTGGAAATAGGAAACTGGCAGGGAAAACAAAATGCTGCTAGCAAGTAAGGTGAGTTACTGCCCCAGAAAGGGTTAAAAAGACAAAAGGACAGAATTTTACAGGCAAATTGGTGCACATAAAGTAACTTTAATCAAGTCAGCTATTGGAAATGGGATAAAAAATATCTACCTAATGACTGCTTTTCTTCTTTTAATATTTATTTTCCAAGGAAATAATAGAGAACTACAAGGAAATGAAAATGTTGACTTGACAGCTCAGGCTGACATAAAGGACTGGTTAGATAAACAGCATGAAGAAAGCTCAGCAAAGCTAAATGAAGCTTGTCCTATTGGGGTGTAAGAATCAATGGCAAACTCAAGGATTCAGTTATTTTTGAAGTATCTTGACAAACTAGGGAGGGTGCCAGAGGACTGAGGAAGAGCAAACACAGTGCCAGACTTTTGCAGTGGGAGCAGGGAGGAGGCAGTGATCTTGGCAAATATCACCCTTTCAGAGTAACTTCTGTTCCTGGAAACGTGATGGAATAAACAGAAATGGTAGGGGGGAAGTAAAAATACAAAGAACAAGAGATCTGTGAGCAATAAGCAGCAGTATATACTTATAGAGAATAAATCACATCAAAATAAATCTGATTACTTTCTTTTGATTAAATGTACAAAATCAGTGAAGAGACTACCTCGAACATAATGTATATATATGGGCTTTGGCAAAACTTTCGATATGCTGCATTGTAAAACATTACTTGAAAAATGAACCAGTATTGTCTTGAATGTGAGTGCAGCTACCTGGGTTAAGAAAACCCCAAACACTCTTCTGAAAAAAAAAAAACAAGAAACCAAACCAAACCAAACCCAAACAAAAAAAATACCCCCAACCCCCACCCAAAATCAAACAAAAAATTCCAACCAACCAAAAAAAAAACCCAAACAAAAAATCCCAGCAAAAAAAAAAATCCTCGAAAACAAAACAAAAAACCGATGAAAAAACCCCACTCAAAACCCCCCGAAGAAGCATCATGAAAGCTGAGAAATAAAACAGAATGTTACGCAAAACTGGACGGTGGCAAGTTCACACCTAGCTTTATTCTGATGGCTGCTGGTGATGTGTAAAATGGGATGATAGGAAAAGAGATGCAAGCCTTAAGGACAGGGGAGTAGCACTGTGAAGTTTAATTTAGGATATACACCATCAGCCTGGCAGCAACGCAATGGAGGAGTCGGGGTACCGAGTTTATTTGTTGTCCATTAAAAATAAAATACGATAACCAAGGAACTAAAGGTTAAGTATATGGCAAGGGCTGCCCCGCTGGCAGGTAAGGGATCTCTAACGGCCCCACTGGCGGCACCAGCCACAGCGTAAACAGACAGAGAAGCAAGGAGCACCGCGGCCCCCCGCTCGGNCGGTGAGCGGGGTCTTGGGGAGGCCCGGCGGGAGGCGGCGCGTCCGGGGCGGTGAGGGCAGGTTTTCCCGAGTTTTCCCGGTGAAGCTGGGGGGGGTCGGGCAGAAGCAGCGGCGTCTCCCCAGAGGAGGGAGTCGGTGCGGCCGGGTCGATGAGGACTAAGGGAGGCGGCCTGCGGCAGTGGGTAGTTCACCGGGATGGGGGTGCGGATGTTTCTGAGTCCGGTGGGGAGAGAAATCCCACGCCTGCAAGGCACGGGTAGGGAGAGGGGTGTTGTGAGGTGAGGGATTTGGCCAGGACTTTGGGATTGGCCCACTGACAGCCCTGAGGTGGGGGGGTGGTATTTTTCGGCAGTAGGAGTTGGGGCTTGGTCTCCTACACCCTGTTCTAAGGAGCCCAGGGTCCCGCACACCTTGTTTTGCTGCTGAAGCGATGTTGGCTTGCAAACTACCTGTTCTACCATCTGTTTTACCCCCGGCTTTGCTGCTTGTCTACTTTTTGGAAGACTCAATCTGTTTGTCAAGCAGGCTAACTCCTCTCTGTGGCTACTGATGCCGGGTAGCAAAAACTAGTTGCAGGCTTCCATACCCTTTGGGATGTGTAATTGAGCATGCTGCTTCAACACAAAAAATGCAGCCTTAAGGCCTTTCCAGACACAGAGCACTCGACCCAGCTGCTGCAGTAGGGAGATCTGTGCCACCATGGCTAGAAGAGGGATTTAACCCTTGCAAAAAGAAGAAGTGAGTGTTAGCCCAGGAACTGGCAGTTGTCCTGCATTGGGTCCTCCCAGGTAACTCTAAAGTAAGTGTCTAACTCGGTTAATGTTACAAAGGCTATAGCATATTACAGTCCAGTGATGTGTTGGTAGCAGTATTTATGTCTGGCATTAATTGTTTGTTGTCATTTTTAGTAGGAATTGCCAATGGATGAACTGGTGCATGACTTGGCCTCAGCTTTAGAGCAGACTTCAGAACAGAACAAACTGGATGAGCTATGGGAAGAGATGGCCCTAAGCCCACGGCAGCAGCGGCGTCAGCTTCGCAAGAGACGGGGTCGTAAACGACGCTCAGACTTCACACATCAGGCAGAACATGCCTGCTGCTACAGTGAGGCCTCAGAGTCGAGCTTGGACGAAGCTGTCAAGGATTGCCGTGAGGTGCTGACGGCTAATTTCAGTGACTCTGATGACATGGCAGTAGTCAAACGACACCCAGCTCTTAGTGCCACCCTGAGGAGCAAGCAACACTTGTGGCATGAGTCAGACTCCTTTACAGAGAATGCACCCTGTCGACCTCTCAGGCGCCGACGGAAAGTCAAACGTGTAACATCAGAGGTGGCTGCCAGTCTCCAGCAAAAGCTCAGGGTGTCAGAGTGGAACTACGAGAGGGGCTGCAGGTTCAAGTCAGCCAAGAAACAGCGTCTTTCACGCTGGAAAGAGAATGCCCCTTGGACGTCATCCAGTCATGGCCTTTGCGAGCCAGGAGAGAACAGGCCCTTCCTCAGCAAAGGGGGAAGGAAGGAGCGGATGGAGTGCGAAGCTGATGATCAGAAACAGGGCTCAGATGAAAACATGTCGGAATGGTGAGATCTTGGTTTCTTCCCTGTGCTAGTCAGATGGCTGCCTTGCTTGCAGCTGCTTGTAAATGCTGTGCCCGGCTTTTTGAAGTTCTTAAAATTATTCAGTGCTGCTCTCTTTTTGAAGACGAGAAATATTTCAGCTGCTTCTAAACTGTAGATTTTTTCCAAGTCTTTCCTGTCAGTACTGTATGATGACCCAGAACGCTTCCTTGAAAAGCTGGCAAGCTGGTAGGTTTCTGGCTCCTGTTACACAAGGAGTCCTCTGAAATGTCTGTGGCCTTGCAGCTACAGCGTGGCATGCTTGTGGCCTATGGTTTGGAGAGTAAACCCACAGCTAGCACTTGTGTTGCGTGATTGATACTAACTGATCTCAGTTTCTTGTTTTCAGCATTTAGTATAAGTAGTAGTAGATAACAGATCAGATCTCCCATCATTACTGCTAGTCCTCTGTGCAGGTATTGTGTGAACCTCAGTCTAACCTTGCTTGCAGTTCCACGTCTCTGCTCTTGATGTGATCCTGAAAGCCTAGCTATGGGGAGAATGTGGTGAGATGGTGAAGAAGTTGAAGGGAACTTATGTTACTTACAGGATGAGCCTATGCAAACAGTGGAGTCTGATGTTTTGGTGTCCCGTTTTGGAAAACTTTGATGAATTTGTGGCAGAATCACATACAAGGGATCGAAATGAGGCATTTAAATGTCATGCTCTGAATTTGTGTTGCCCAAGTGTGACTTTTATTCTCTCTGTCAAAGGTTTGGGGTCATAAAACTGCTTCATCCGAAGAGATTTTTGCGGTTCGAGAGGAGGCAACTGTTAAGAATCAAATGGAGGAGATTTCTTAATGAATGGCGTACAGAAAGCAAATATGATTGCTTATTTTCTAATTATCATTGTGTAAGAACAGCAGACACTGAGGAGACATTTAAAACAAACAAACAAAAATTATTCTTTTTCATAAAACATGAGGTTTGGAACTCTACTGCAGGACATTTTAGAGGTCAAAATGTAAATACGTACAAAAGGGAGATGTGGAGCATAGATATATCAGGGGCTGTTAAAGATTACAGCCCAGATGAAAGATCCCACTCAGGAAGTCCTTAAATTGCTGACTTCTAGAAGCTAGAGGAATATACAGAGGAGTCTGCATTTGTCATGTTCTCATGTTCTTTTCTCAAGCATTCACTGTAACAGTCACTATCAGACAGAGGACAGTTGATTTGGGAAGTCTAACTCTTTGATACAGTATGATTGTTCATATATTGAGTTTCATTTAAGTGTTGTGACAGTCTAGCTCCTGCAGGTTGTCAGAGTGGACAGGTGGCACTGCATTATTATGGCATTGTGGGTAATAGCTGGAAGTGCATACTTCTCAGTGGTGTTTTCTGGGACACTGTGAAAAGCTTAAGTTATAGTAAGTCCTCACTGCCCTGGTTCAAGGAGCCACTATTGCATTTTTACTGGGTTAGTTGTGATTTGTAGCATGTCACTGTTACAGTGTGGTCAAATTGTTCTTTTATGAGTGGCTGTTGCTGGTAAAAAGTGGGTGCAAAGTGGGGATTTGCAAGAAACTTGTGGATAGAAACTTTTTGTTACTAGTTGTTACAGCAGTTTTATCTTCTCAGAGCTGTTTTGCTAGTAGTCCAGGAAAAGAAGTGTGCTAGGTAGCTCCTGAATGTTGCATGTCAGTGGTGGTGGACTGAGAGATACCCTTACTAGATGGGGCAGTGATGAGCAGTGCTCCTTGAGTTGGTTTTTTTAACACCAGTCAGTCTGTTCCATCATGTCAAACTTGAACTTAAACCAGCAGGCTTTCATCCAGCCCTTATTTGTGCCAGCCTTGGAAAGAGTAAATAAAGAGCTATGTCCAGACTGTTACTTGAGGACCATGCTGGGAGATGGCTTTGTTCTGTCTCAGTCGTCCCGTGCTCTCAGACTAATTATTGTGCAAGTGTATGCATCAAATGACACTTACCATCTGCTGCGAAATCCTTGGGATTCTCTCTGGAAAGCTAGCACTTGGAATATTTGACCTCTTCAACACCGCATGTGTGGTCTGTGCTGTGACTCACTAGGGAGGGCCGCAGTTGAAGGGAGGAATACATACAGCCTTCTTCACTGCGGAGTATCCCTCCCAGCAGTGAAGGATCATGCTTTGGTCTCTGCTGCTCTAAATATAGCACTTAGCTGCTAGCAGCACAGTGAAACTGGCTGTGTTTGCCTCACTCCCACTGTGCTCTAGCTGTATTTTCTGGTACAGTAAGAGAAGTACTTTGCACAGATGTATGACAAGGGCATATCCTGAGGAAGGGAGAAGAAAATTGGATACCTAGGAGAGCAAATGGTGTAGTTGTCATCACAAGCTGATGGGAAGAAAGGTGGCTGATGCTGCTTGTGGGACTTGGAAGCAATCTGTGGTGATCTGGTGATTTACAGAACTTTTACACTGAACTGGGTCCACTACTGTTCACTCCTCTAGCAGTAGGGAATGTCACAAAACGAAATGGGTTTTCATGCAAACTAAGTTGTATATTCAGAATGTTTTTTTTTTTAACATTCTTTTTCCTCCCCTCCCTGACATTTGCTTTGGTTTGTTATGCAGGAATGAATCTGTAAATGCCAAAATATCCAGTATTTTGTCTGCTTTCTAGAAGGCTTCTTATCCTAAGTCAGGTCAAAAACCTACTGTATTCAATTGATAAACTCCCATTCACTGAGAAAATCTTGGATATGGGTTCTTAATGAGGAGATAGTTTTTTTTATAGTTTGCTTGTGGGACTATGCCCAGTTTTTTCCTGGAGGAAGATAAGCTGCAGGATTGTGATTCAAAGTGTGCATGAAATGAAATCTTTGAAATTGTTTGCCAAACATGGTAAAAAGTGAACATAAATTGGGAGAAGGATGGATGTGCAGCAACACGGTGAGGAAATGATGAGGGTTTTGAATTAGGTAATGACATGACCCAATGCCTGATCTATAAGTAACTGTGGAAACAACAGAGGAAACAAGTGGTTTTAGTTTAAGCAGTCATTTGTGTATTTGTACAAGGGTGACAATTAACTGCTAAGACTGTTAGAAGTAACTTGCCTTTCTGTCCCTAAATGTTTTGAGATTCCCTGCAGCCATAATAAAACAAAGGCAAATTATATATTGAGTGCTGAAGTTCTTTCTCTTGTTGGTTTAAGTTGAGTGCTTCCAGAATGGTCTGGGTTTGGTTTGAGGGCAGAACAAACCATAGTACAAGAGCTGTCTAAAATATCACTTTGAGTGGTGTGTTTGCTTGTAAAAGATATGTAGTTGATCTCATCTGTTTTCAAGTACCAAAACTCTTAATGTGACTTTTTCAAAACTGGGATTTTACTGACTCACCAATGCCATGAGATTTCACTGGCTTAATGCTGATGTATTTGTTGTGGTTTAACCTAGATAGGCAGCTCAGCTCCACACAGCAGCCTGCTCACTCCCACACAGGGATGAGGGAGGAAAATGGAAGAATAAAAGTGAGAAAACTCTCAGCTTGAGGTAAAGTTGGTTTAGTAGGTAAAGCAAAAGCTATGTGTGCAAGCAAAGCAAAATAAGGAATTCAGTACTTCCTATCAGCAGGCAGATGTTCAGCCATCTCCAGGAATGCAGAATTCCATCATTTGTAACTTTGTTTGGGAAGACAAAGACCACAACTCCAAATGTCCCTGGCTTCATTTTTCTTTTTCCCAGCTTTTATTGCTAAGCATGATATTTTATGATGTAGGATATCGCTGTGGTCAGTCAGGGTCAGCTGTCCAGCTGTGTACCCCCCCATCTTCTTGTGTACCCCCAACCTGCTCACTGGCAGGGCAGTGTGAGAAACAGAGACAGCCTTGGCACTGTGTAAGCGCTGCTTGGCAGTAACTAAAATGTCCCAGTGTTATCAACACTGGTCACAAATCCGAAACACAGACCCATAGTGCTACTATGAGAAAAATTTAACTCTATGCCAGCCAAAACCAGTACAATATTCTGGCCTGAGAATGTGACCATTGTTCATCCTGAGTGTGCAGTTAAGTTGCTTTACCCTTTGGAAGGGAGCTGCTTCGATGACAGCCTGCAGTTGCATTCATGAGTCTGGCTAAGCTGATAAATTGGAGGCCAGTCTCTCCATTAAAAAAAAAAAAAAAAAATTCCTCTCTCTTGGAAGGCAAGTGACAAAGACAGAGTGTTCAGCTTCCCCTCCTTCTCCAGCCCAGCCTGACCTTCTGCAGCCCCTCAGTGCCTCTTGTTTTCTTATTTTTATAGAAAATCAATATCCCTCCTGACACAAACAATAGCTCCGGCAAAAGAATAAATGGGGGAAACCTGAGATCTCTGTCCATCACCTCTCACTTTAACTCCCCCAAACTATTTAATTATAAGCATGCTTTGCTCCAGGTGTTTGCGACAGTGAAATTGCTAAATGAGGACCATTTTAACCAAAGATTGGGTGATCAATAACACTCTATAGCAGTAGCTTGTCGGATCAATAGCATTCATTATTTCATGGTTAAGGTAAGTAGCCTCCTTTGCAAGTGGAGGTCATTAATCAGTGCTTACTGGACCTGCAGAAAGGCCTGCATAGGAGTCTAGTTTGTGTTCAGCCCTGCAGTGTAAAAGGGGTGGTGAAGAGGGTGAGATGCCTGAAAGTTTGTTCCGGTAAAGTACTGGAGTGATGCATACCTATAAGGAACTAAAGAGCTCTCAGTGTGACAGGATGCTTAAAGTACTGTTAATATGACCTGGAATCTTGTCAATGCTTTTTCCGTTCTCGGGCACCTTTCCTCTGAGGATGCTAAAACCGTTATGAAGCAGACACTCGGTCCTTGCATCTGCAGCTTGTGAGGATTGTTTATCCAAGCTATCAAAAGGGAAAGCAGGCACACTGAGAGATCAGCCCAGGGTCATGTAGTGAGTTGTTAGGAGAGCTTGGGATGAAACGATTAATTCGTGGTTCTCAGTCCTTGGCCTTAATTGCTGTGGTATATATGTGGGAGGGTAAATGCGTGGCCAAACTTTGTAATGGATTAATTTGGAATTTGATAATAACTTACATGCTGAATTGTGAGAATGATGTACAGCTTGTTCATCATTTACACAACGATGAAGATGCAGAGTTTTAGATATCCAGCATGATGAGTTGACTTGGCTGTACTTTAGAGTGCATTTTCTAAGAGCAATGATATGCTTGCAAAGTAGGGTTTTATTCTGTGCTTGCAGTTCTTGGAGTGACATATTTTGTGGTCCCTCATCATTCAGCCTTTTAAATCAAGGTGTTTCCAGTTGATACTGGTCTCTAGTATGATCCAATTTCCCTGGAAAAGAGGCATCCGGAGATACTTTCAGACAGCATTCCCTGACTGGAGCCTGATTCTAGTGCTGCCTTACACCTGATGTTTGCATGTAAGATCTTAGTGCTCAGGGAGTAGGCAGTAAGTAGTTTCTGCTTGTCCTAGTATCTCTCAGCTAAATCAGAGGAAGTATTGCCTGAAGTGTCCAAGGGATGGTTTCATGTCAGCATTAAAGCCTTCAGATGCTTGGGACTGACATGAGCATGTACTTCTGCTACAAATATTCATCCAGTTTTGCAGTCAATTAATGGCTTTCTACACATTAATTTCTACCTTTATTCTTTCGTTCAAGAATTAAATCGGTAACTGCTTCAGCAAATGCAAAGCACGCTGTAACAAGGTTGCATTCAGCAGCAGCAAGTCATGCTGTGCTAAGGTATTGAGATGGAGAATTGTAAATGTCACAGCTGCTTTTACTCCATATAAAATAAAAGTTGCGGGGTGGGGGGGGGGGCTGTTTGTGTGACAATGTAACATTTTTGAGGAAAAGGAATCTGAAGTAGAAAACTTCAGAGGGTTTTCGGTAGTTGTTAAAGTGACCCAAGGACAGAGTTTTTAACTGTGCTTAATTTCCTGGTGAGTGTTCCAGACGATGTCAGAGTTAGGTTATTAATTCTAGTACCCGAGGCAAGTACCATTTTATTAATTACTTCTTGATAACTTAGAACTAAACAAGATACAGGATTCTACTTTTTTTCAAGTGATGCAGCATTGATAAGTTTTAGCAGAAAGCAGTTCTGTTCTGTTCTGTTCTAGAGCTGGTCATGTACCTGAAATGCAATTTTGTGAGCCATGTAAAGGACTTTGGTCTTGGAGAAGCTAGTAAAATGTAGTAGAGTGGTTTTTGTTTTGTGTGAAAAAAACCATGTTTTTTTTCTCTGTTTTTGTTCCAGTGAAACCAGCAGTGTATGCAGCAGCAGTGATACTGGCCTGTTTACCAATGATGAAGGCCGCCAAGGTAACAAGCATCCTGTGGTTTTCCTCATGTGCTGCTGGGGAGTTTCTTACTTTCTTTACAAATGCAAAGAAAGATCTATGTTTGAAGAGAGACAGAGAGGGAAGTGTGTGAGAAAAACCAGTGACAGGGAACGGCTAGAAGTTAAGAATTGAGATGAGGGCTACAAATGTATGATTTTCATAACACTACACTTCTCCTGCTGAAATACTTTGTGTATCAGATCCATAATATTTGCAATATAAGAAGCTATTACTGTGAAAAGGCACAGACATACAAGAGGAATTTGAGAGTTGTTCATAATGATAGAGCACAGCTTACGATTTGTTTCTATAGGTGTTTTAAGTGCTGTCTACGTACCACTAGTGCCTGAATCTGCTAGTTGTTTTCTCTATGGGCAGGAAGAGAAGATGGGAAAAAAATTTCTTAATACTGACAAGTCACCTAATAGACTCTGCTAAGAAGATGATGGTAATACATGTTAGGTTTTATATCTTTAAATATGTGTTCCTCTCTTGCTCTTGTGTGCATTAGTTGAACATGATATTTTCAATGTGTGTTGAAGAAATGGTTTCTTAGGCGTTTTGAGTGTGAAGTGCAATCTGGTTTTATTTATCAACAGACAGCACAGTGTCCAATTGATGGGGGATATGGCAGAAGTAAGTGTGAAATAGGTTCTAGTAGGCACATAGGCATTGGGGACTGTTATGTTTGAAGCATGTGGAATGTGACCCTGGAGACCTGCAATTCTGTGCACTCTGATTCTGTCACATTTCACAAGCTAAGATTTGGATGAGATCTCTTCTGGGAATATATGAGCGCTAAAGGAAGTAGCACCGGTAGCTCAATAGGATATGCTGCTTTCACTAGCTTGTTAATGGCCCAGGTACCTGTGTGAGGCAACACAATGATAGCAAACATGCTTATGTGTTTTCTGATGATATTTTAGGCTGTAGGACCAATCTGTTGTGATCTTAGGTGAGTATGATACTTTCTGTAAGAGTAGGGATTTCAAATACCAGCTTTGACCTTTGCTGAAAAATAACTGTTTCCAGACTCTGGTTCTTCAAAGGCAACAGAAAAGTAGAATCTTTTGCCCTCTCTTTTTACTGATGACTGTTCAGGGGGAGCTGAAATTAGTGAGCACTTGTATATCAGATGACGAAGCAGAGTGGTGACTGAAGTGTTTTACTTCATCACCTGAGACAAGATTGATGGAGACTGGGTAGTGTATATATATACTTGTCTATATGCTTGCCCTATATACTTGCCCTGATTTTATACCCTGTTTTAGACATTAATTTTTGGCTGCTACTAGAAGTAGGATGCTCAATATACAGGAACATGTAGAAATATGAATAAAGTCCCATTACAGCCTTCCCTGTCTAGGTACTAGAAAAGGTTTGACATCCTTGTTGTCAGGTCTCTCTCTTCAAATAGTTTCTACTGTGACAGCTTTCTGGCCAGGATATTTTAGCTTACAGTTATGTTAAAAGGGTTAAAAATATTGTTGCACTTTCAGACTAAATAAAAATATCTCCTTTTCCCTTTTTTTTTGTCTTGACAATTCTTAGTCATAAAATAAATAAAAAAACCAACTCTACATGTCAGTGAGATAGAGAGAGCACAATTTTTTTTTTGGTCACAGATCATCACCTTAGAAATAGTTTTCCAGCACAATTCCAAGCTGAACAGTGGGAAATTTAAGATGGCAGCATTCTTAAATAGATGTAGTTTTTTTCCCTTCGTCTTTTGAGATTACATCATGTAATATTTGTGCTGTTGCTAATTAAATAGGTCATCTTTGCAATTGTACATACCAGCACACTTCTGTGAGCAGAGAATGATCCTAGTTCATAATTTGATTGTAAGGTGGGTTTTTATATTTGTTACATGCATTGGGATCTCTCACAGTGAAAATTACTGGAGTGTTAGCATATGATGCTGATTGTTAAAGTCTGTCTTGTGAAAATAGTGATTTGAGGTATGACAGGGCACTATGCTCGTAGACCCAAATTTCTAGGAACAGTTTTGCACAAATTATGGTCTCTTAGAAGAACTATCCAACATTACTTAGTTTTAATTTACTATGAAATGGAGATGGGATGTTTATATTTTAAGATATAACTGGTAGGTTTACTTGATACATGACAGAAAAAACAATGTCAGAGCTTTGGGATAAAGTGTTCTGGCTGTCCTACCTTGCTGATTGGAGCTGGTTTTATGTGTTGCTCCTTCTGTTCTGTGCAAGATTGCAGCATTCTCACTAGATGAGTTTTTTACTTTCTTGTACCTTTTCTTTTTCTTATTTTTTCTTTTTACTTTTTTTTCCCCAGCAAGATGTGTGGGTAGGCTTAATGGACTTTGGTCAGGAATAATATAACTCAGTGAGGAAAGGAGAATAAGTGGGGATGCTTGAGTTGAGGCTTAATGGTAGGCAAATGAGAATTTTCCCTAAGGTAGGTGTGTTATTTTTTTAAGGCAAGATGAAGTTCCTTGCAATTACATGGGACTGTTTATGAGTTGGGCTACTGAAATGCTATGTGTGTCAGGTTCTTTGCCCTCTTCCTGCTTTTTTTTCATACGCTGCTCATGTGCTACTGCTCTCAGGGAATTTCTGGCCAGACAGATTTACTATGAGCAGTGTCTGATGCAGTTCAGTTTTAGACTGCAGCTGCATTAACTACAGTGACCCAGCTCCGTGGAGACTTTGGTCATGACTTCTGTTGCTGCTGCTTTACTTTTGCAGAGTGTTTATAGTTCTGAGAGATTCTAAGAAATTTTGATTGAGAGCAACTCACAGCATGGTTAGTACTTACACCCAGAGTGACCATTTCTCATAGTTACGTGGTTTTGTCTTAGCTGCTGTCTTAGGAGACTAGGGGTCTTTCTCATCAGTATGTTTCTTTTGCTTACTCTATGAGCTTGGTCTTCCCCTCTTGTGAAGTCTCTCCTGTGACAGCCTATAACATGTGCCAAATGATTGGCCTCTACTGGTGTCACAGTAATTACTTTAGACAAATAGTTCTGCATAAGACATCACACAACATTGAACTAAGGTTGATGAGATGCAGTAGCAACAGAGTGCTAAATCTGCCCTAGGCAGGTCTATAAAGAGGCTTTGTTCTATAGGGAAATTCTGTAGACTGATGAGTTGGATAGTTTAAAGCATTTAGTGAGGCCCCATAGTTACTGGGGATCATTGAAACAGAATACAAATACAAGGCTCTTCAAGAAGGAATTCCTAAGGAGACTTCAGCTGTTTCACATTCAGATATGCCTACTTGTATTTTGAGGGACTCTCAGAGGGGGCATTGATGTTATTTGTGGCTAATTCTATCCTATTTCTTTAGGAGATGATGAGCAAAGTGATTGGTTTTATGAAGGAGAATGTGTTCCGGGATTCACTGTCCCCAACCTTCTTCCCAAGTGGGGAGCTGATCACCGATCTGAAGTGGAGAGGATTGACTCAGGCCTGGACAAGCTCTCTGTTTCCACCTTCCTTTTGCCCTCACGGCCAGCTCAGAGAGGTGAGGTCCATAAGGAATTGTATTTCAGAACTTTTGATGTGATGGTAAGAGTAGATTCTGTTCGTAGGTGTTGCATTTAAACTGGTATTGGTGATCTGTTTTGGTTGTTGTTTTTTTTTTTTTTTGAGATCTGGTTAAGAAAAAGCTGCACTATTGGAGAGTTTACTGAAATAGTCATACCAGCTGCCTGCTGGCAGTCTTCCTTTTTCTAAAAGTAGGGATTTTATTTGATTTGTGAAAAAATTGGCATATCTTCGAGACTGAAAAACAAGAGACAGAGGATCTGATTTGATTACTGAACTAAGGGGTTTTCCTGGTGGCTTTGACAGGAAGAATCTTCTTTGTTCAATGCTCAGTTTTTCTGCATTTGGTTTTCAGGATTTCATGCTCGCCTGAATCGCCTTCCAGGAGCTGCTGCCCGTTGTCTCCGTAAAGGTCGGAGGAGGCTGGTTGGCAAGGTATGCCCTTATGAAAGATGGTAATTTTGTATTTCAAATTCTGATAATTTCTGAAGTACTATTCTAAGATACCATGTAAATTGTTTTCTGCAGAAAGTGGTCCTGTATATTTTTGGTTTCATGTATTGTTTGATTTAACTGCTTTGACTGTCAGAAGATGATTGAGTGACTAAAGGGATTTTAAGGCACATTTGGAGTAGCAAAGACAGCTGATCAGCGCTAAAAGCAGTATGAAAGGATACCTGAAGAAGAATGACAGGGAGCATAAATATCAAGAAGATTTAGACAGAATGTAGGGGAAAATGATGATGACATGAGACTTGTGCATGCTCATCTGAGACTACAAGGGCAGAGAGGCGGCTCAAAGGTGAAGGAAGGCCAAATTTTATATAGGGAAGAAGACTGATATGAATGGCAGCAAAGGAAGGTGGTTTTAGCAGTTGCATTTTTAGTGGGAAGACAGGAGAATGAAAAGGTATATGCAGTAAATGCCGACAAAGCTGCCCAAAGCCACTGACTAGTATTATTATATGTAGGGCAAACACCAAACAAAATATCAGTCCTTTTTCTAAAAGAACAAACAGTACTTTGCAGATGTCTGTCCAAAAGCAAGGGATACACCTGGTTGGGTCTGCATCATGGAGTGTTGAGTGCTGCTGTTTGCTGTAAAAGATGGTTCTGAGAAGGAAGGAAGGTGGTGGCTGTGCTTGGCTTTTTTTTGTTGTGATGTGCTCTGTGCTTTTGAAAACATTGGCATAAATTCCAGGCTGGCTGGCTGTAGTCTGCTAACAAGGTGTGTTAGAAGGGCCTGGAGTCCAGAGGAGTGCGACAGCTGCCTTCTGTTCAGTCACACTTGAAAGATCCTTGTTTGCCCCTTCTTTCTTCCACTCACCTTGCTTAATTGTAACCGGCATTCAAAATATGAATCCTCAGCTGGCAAGAAACTTACTTTAGGAAGCGTTCCTCAGGCCACCTGCAAGTGACTGGGCCTGGTGGCACACCTCTAATGATCCAAATGAGAAGGATAATATTTACTTGTTTAATTCATCTTCATCACCTTAAAGGGATCTTTGTCATTTGCAGCGGAGGTCACTGCTCCCCCTTCCCCATCTCTCTCGAAATTGTAATCATAAATAATGAGTTTCATTCAGAGCTCCCCGCCAGCGAGCTGCTAATTACCAAAAGTATGCCTTGTAATTTACACAGTAATAAACCATAAATTTGAACATTATGGCACTTTAAGTTAATAATTTTCCTGCTGTAACAAATAGCCCATCTTTCACCCCTGCTGCTACAACTGCCCCCAAACTTTTAGTGTGTTTTGCCTATGTACCTGGCACAAAAGAGCCTTACCTGTGAAAGACTTTTGCCCTCATCTTCAGCCCCTTTGTGCAAAGTATACTTCTTTCTTGGAGGCAGTTGCTATGCAGATATGAACAGCTGGTGCTTCAGGCTGTGTGTGTATGTGTATGCCAGCATCAAGCACATATACAGGGCAGTGTCTTGCAGGAAGTAACATGCTCCCACAGCAAGTCCTTTCTCCTAGGACCTACCTTTTCTTTAGTTGCTAGAAGTCCTGCTGCTGAATTGCTGCTTTGAGAAAAGGCAAAAGCGTCATGCTTTTGCTCCTTATTTTATTCGTTGGTGGTTGGTGAATCCCCACTGTTAGTGGAACAGTGTGGTGTCCTATCTCAGCCTGTTTCTGGCCCAACTGACCCCAGTGATGTGGAAAGAAGCACTTCCCAGCCATTTCCTGGGCTCTCATGCATCCTTGTGATGCATACTTTGTACTAGTCCAGTCCCTGGTGTGCTCCTCTGCAAGCAATTTCATCACTAAAAATAAAAACAAAACCTCGTAAATAAAACAATTATTTTCTGCCGTTCTAATTAGTTAAATCATCTCAGGTGAAGTTCTAAAAGGAAGGAGTAAACATGTTTAGCTGAGAGTGGGCTGGTAAGGAAAGGATGTGACCCAGAGGATTAAGATTTGTTCTTACTGGCAGCAGCAAGCTATTCTCTGCTCACTGTGTGAGAGTTTGCAACCTTTTACCTGTCTTTGTGTTTCAGGAGACCTCCATGAGCACTCTGGGCACCGAGAGGCTAGGTCGTATTGTTAGTGATCCGCGCCAGAAAGAGTAAGGCCCTTAAAAGCTTTTGTATGGACCTTTGGGAGGGGAGGAAGAACTATAGGGTCCTCTTCCCTTCTGGGGCTAAAGGACATGAAGAGCTGGGTGGACACTTAAGCATAACCTGTGGAATGGGAGACAAGATTCTACTGTTGGCTTCTCTGTTTTCTTACTCGCAATTGCTGACTTCCCCTTTGTTTTATATATATGTTTATATAAGGCTGCCCCAGTGTGTGGACACTACTCAAATGCCCTTTTTTTTGCAGTCAGCTTTTTCTTTTCTCCTCCCTTATAATATGCCATTGCGGTAACTGCAGATCTTTTGGACATTAAGAGAAGACCTGAGCCCCATATGTTCATTTTTTAAAATGCTGCTTTGTGGAGCCACACTATGGGCGCATACCTAGACTGCAGAAATGATGCTGACAAGGCAGCTGTGAAATTACTTTTTCTTTCTTTGATATTCTGTCTCCTTCCCCAGTTAGTGTATTTAAATTGTAGTCAGCACTAGAAATAGTCATGGTGCCTATCCTTTGGCATCTCCCTAATGCTGTTTTAGGGAATGGGTAGGTAAGGATGGCACATCTTGACTGTAGTGCAATGGGTCCAGCCTTCATCAGCTGTTGATACCTAATTTTCTTCCTTGGATCTGAAATTTGTTGTTTTTGATATGAGTCCTGATGATGTTTAATCTTTTTCCTTCTCCCTCCATCTTTGTTCTTCCCTTCCCCTTCTCTTCTTACCCCCAACCCACCTTTTTTTTCCCCCCATTTTCGTTCCTTGGCATTGCTCCCACCTGTCCTTTCGACTCTGTCTCCTTCCAGTTTTTGGTTACCATCCATGGGGAAGAGAGATCGCAACCAGGTAAGGTGACTCTGCTCTTCCTTTTTTTTTCTTGGTTTCCTTCTCTCTAGAAAGAGCACAATGCTGGCTTCTGATTTCCCACACACTGTGGCCTGTGCACATGAGGTAAGGCAGTCTTGTCCCTTCTCATTTTGTTTACTGATGTCTTCTGGGCTTTGAACACAACCCATTTCTCAGGCATTGTACTGTCTATTTAAACTGAATAGCTCAGGAACTCCTTTTATTTATCTCCCTGTCCCAGGTTAGTGTAGACCTTCCTTTCTGACAGTGAGTGGGAGGGAAAATGCCTCTTGACAGGAGGAGCTTTGGCCTCTCAAAATTCCATAAGAATTGAAACATTTTTCTCTTTTTAAATGCTCTGTTTTGCGTTGTTTGGCTCAGGCTTCTACCTGATAGTCTCAGCCACAGAGAAGGGAAAAAATGGTGAGCTTAAATGATTTAGTTAAATAGCAGCTGTAACAGGAAAATGTAAGAGGTGATAAGCAAGAGAAATAGGCATTCTTGTAACTGAAATTCTTGTGTGTGCACTTTTATATTCTCCAGTAAGTCTTTCTTAGCTTCAGTGCTAGGAGGTTTTTTTACTTAAGATATAAAAGCTCAGGTTCTTAATAGCAAAGAGCAAAAAAAACAACAGTCTTCCTTTTGAGCAGTCATGTTGTAACAGTGCTCCTGGCTGTGCACACTCCTTTCTATTCCTATGTGAGTTGTTGTATGGTTGGCGAGCAGTAGGACTGAAATTTGTTTTACCTTTCAGCTGACTAAAAATACATACATGGCAAGAAATAATTTTTCAAGCCTGTGTGCAATTGTGTATTTTCCATTAATGAGAACATTTTACAGATTGCTTTTATATTGCTAAAGATAAGAGTAACTACATAAGCTTTAAAATGACCAAAAGTAAATAACTTGTTTTTCTTAAATGGACTTGAATCAGCCATTGCAGTAACAGAGGGTTCCTGGTGGAGGGTTCCCTACTGTGCAGTTGCAGTGTTACTTCACTGACAGTAAATGAGCAGTCCCGTGTAAGGAGGAGCTTCCTGATACCAGCAGCTTTGTGGTGCATCTTCTTTGTAAGAAAGGTGGAGGATAAAGGCCTAGTACTGAGTTCTGAAGTTGCATATAGCTTGTATGATGAGTCCTGCTACAGGTGTGGATTGTTTCTTTGTCCTTATTTAAAAATGCATCAGTAATCCTAGTAATACAAGAAAAGTGTTCTGGAGATTGGTGTAGCACTCTGCAAAGCAGAGAGAAATTAATTTCCTGCTTGAGGTGTGAATTATAAATAAAGATGAAATGCCGAATGGAAGTGTGAAGCAGGTACCCCAGAGAGACTATCAGTCTAAAGCTTCTACTTACGTATTGAGCAAAGTTTGTTCCATGCACTGATTGACCAGATTATTCCATTTCTGTCCTGACCATTAAAAATCCTGACCACTGCATCTTCTACAAGAAGCTGTCTTGCGCAGGTTTGATGCCTTCAAGATTTGTCTGGTGTATGTCTAACAGAGGATCTTAGATTAGCCTGACCATGCGTTGTTTCAAAAATTTGTTTTAAGCAGTTTACAAAGACAGCTTGTGAGGTTGGTTGAGAGTGGAAGGAGCAACTCACTTGCCATGGAATGAATTGGGAGCTTATTGTGAACTTAACCTGGTGGGTCTGAGTCTTCTAGAGGTCTGTTTCAGTGATATACACAACCCTTGGGAATACGGGAACTGCTCTGTGGAAAGTTCTGTGCTTGCGCAATTCGTAACTGTGACTTTTTTCTCTACAAAGTGAAGGTAGACAAGAGGCTTTCTGAAAGAGAAGCAGACTTTTTTCTCATGGCATGCAGCAATACAGCACTTATGCCTTTAGTCAACCAGCATTTTTAATAATGCAAGTTGGAAGAGGAGTATGCCAAGGCTGACTGTCGTGAGAAGGTGGTTGTGAGATCTGCTATTTAACCCTGTGTGCTAGCCTTTTATCTGAAGTGAGAGTCTGTTCTCATCTAGTCTCACCCCTTGAGGTGCCAGAAAGGTCTCCTTATACTGTATGAACAGCTGAAAAAGTAGATCTGAGGAGCTTTATCTGGACACCATTTCTTTTAATGCTTTGCTTAAATAAAATCTCTTGACTTTCCAGTTCAATCCATTATCTCCTCTGTATTCTCTGGATGTGCTTGCTGATGCTTCCCACCGAAGATGCTCACCAGCACACTGCACTGCCAGGTAACTCCCTTGCTCTGCTCTGTTGGGGTTGTCCCACTTCCCTCTCCTGGGTGTCTTCAGTGGTACTGTGTGATCTGAACAGTACTCATGGACCTGTAGGTTAACGTGCTTTTCCCTGGGAAGCCCATGTTCAAACTTAGCATGAGATGTAGCAATGCAGGTTATTTGAGAGTCTCAGTAAATTAAGCACTTACAGTATATGAAACAGTGTATGACAGACAGGCAGAACGGTTCCTTTAGAAATAACTGCAGTCTGTTCTGAAATGTGCAATGAGTTGCTGCAAGTTTTAAAAACAAGTCTGTTTTATAGGTAGAAATGGACATAGTATCATTGCCCACTATTAAAATTGGAACAAGATGAGAGGGAAAGTGCTGACAAACTCATGTGGGTGACATGCTGAAGCATTTTGGTATCCTAGGTGTCTGAAATAGACCCTCTGAGCAGATTAAGAACTCACCTGAGGTGACCTCTAATGGCTTGAGATCTCTCTATAGCAATAGCTGAAATTTAGATCTGGTCTGGCCAGATGTTAGGTATATTTGAGTCTGCATAGTTCAGGTTAATATACTATTCAGGCACCTTCTGCTGACTAATCCCAAATTAAATTCAAGTGTTGGCCTTAGAGGTGACTCCTGTTTTCGTGCTGCAGGTGACTATCTAAAGGTAAGGTGCCCTTGAGCTCTTTCCTTGTGCAAGTAGACAAAGCCTTGCTTTGGACACAATTCTGCTTATGTGCTTGTACCAGGGACCCAATCTGAAAGAAATGTCCGGACTTTCAGCTTCATGGCTTTCTTTCCCTTGTTAATTAGCAAATAGAGCATGAAAAATGTACTAAGGTTGTATGTGTCTGAACGGAAGCTTGGCACCCACCCAGCAAAGCCTCTCTTCCCACTGGCTTCTGCAGGGAATTTTGCAATGTCGCACCATGACCTCATGCTACTGTAGCCAGCATGTTAAAGCTTGAAAAGGGAAGGGAGGAAGAAATCAGCTCTTAAATGTTCAACTGGATGAGAATAAAAAGAATTCAGAAGATTGTGCATCAGCAAATTGATTCCTTTCTGTGCTTTTGCCCCACTCTGGGGATGTTTTCTGCTTGTGAAGCAAAAAGATCGAACAGTCTCTTCATTTTCGCTAGGATAACCGTACTTGTGCCTCTAGTGCTTTTGTTGGTGCTTTATAGAAGTTTGTCTTCCGGGAAGGTGGGCTGGACAAATCCCGCTCACAAATTCAAACTGGGCAAAATCTCTACCTTTATGATGGTCAGTGAAGGCCGTTTCCAAAGCCAAGCTCTTTGCAAGGGATTTCTAAACCTGGAGAGATTGTGTTTGCTAGGTTTTTCTGGGTATATAGTCTAACCAGTTAATATATATGTTTGGTTCCGTCCTCTAATGAACAGGTGGCTGGTGTCTTGACAGACATAATCACTGATAAATATTAACTGTGTTGACAGAGAAATTGTACCATCCCAGATGCAGTTGTGCTTTTAAATGCCTGGAGTTTGAGAAAATAGTTCCTATTTTAGTGTGAAATGTGCTCAAGAACCTTTATAGGAGAAAGAAATAAGAAAAGAATGAATGTGTTTTGTGGCCCCACGTATGTGGCAAGGGTTGAACTCTTTGGTACAAGTAGCTTGCTTTATGTAAAGATACTAAGGGCGCAGAAGGAAATTGTTCCTTCAGAGAAATGTTTTCTTGATAGTAGTTTTTCTTCAGCTTTTACATGGCAAGCATACTAGTTAGTAGTCCATTTTCTTACAGGAGGTTCTGGTGATCTCTCTAAGCTCAGGTAAGCTATTGCCCCAGTTAACATCTCCTGCCTTTGCCACATATGGAATCAATTTCAGTAGTTTGTGCTTTAGGAAGCTTCTAACAGTTTGCACCTCATCCTGGAGAAATTCAACTCAGAAATTTGCCAGAATGGGATGTATGCATTTGGGAAGCAAATCCTCTGAAATAATATGAAACATATTAGAAAAGAAGTGGTCTTGGTGTTGTGGCCATTCAGTTTCTTCAACCTGATGCCTGCTATGCCATGCAAAATCACCTTTCTGTGCTTAGTTTCTGCTATTACAGAGTGTGTCCAGTGGAGTATAGTTACCAAGTGGAGTCTTTTCTCTGCTGTGGAACTGTTTTCTTTGTCTCAATGGTGGATTTTGGTACAGTTCATCTGGAAGACTGGTAACCCAGTACTTTTGTTAAGACAGAGCTGAAGGCCAGAATACTGAGCACATCTGAGGGTTGAGAAAGAACCTCCTCCTTGACACTGACAAGCCTGTGTGGAAGGTTCCTTGGGAGGTCTTATTTGAAAGGCTGTATAAATTGTACACTACCTTTCTTGATATATGTCTGTGATGAGAAGAGCTTTCATTCAAAGTGTATGCACAGCACTGGGAATTTCACACCCATCATTAGAAGCAATTTTGTGTGTGTGTGGTGACTGTTATCATTAGTGGTATAATTTTATTTTGTGAAACAAGGAGAGTTTTCTGCTTTCTTGCAGTCCTCCCAAGGGATGGCTGGTGTATTAATTTGCCGTATTGCCTCCTGGCTGTTCCCAGACTGTTTTTCGTCTTCATCATGGAATTTTTAATGGCCCCGCTGCCTCTCGGGAGGCATGCAAGGAAGAGTACCTCAGGGATCTCTTCTTTTTTCACATGCCTATAATTACTCTCCTTTAAGAGCACAAAGCATTTGCTAATCATGTCTTGTCTGTTAAAGTTTCGACTTCATGATGCAGACTGCTAAAAGCAACCAAGTAGACACTTGCATGGGCAACTCACAGGATCCTTCCCTCTTTCCCCTCTGCCTATTTGCCTTTCTGGGAGGAGTGGTCTGAACAGAATTTTGTCGTTGAACTCCTTCTACTTAAGAGAATTTTGTATAGGCTGAAGTTAAATATTTTATTAGATTTTGGTTATTCAGTATTCTGTTGGTGAGATGTTGTTGTAGGTTGTTGGTTGATGGAATGTTATTCCCTTGATGCAGGGTAAGAGTTTCAGAGGAACCTAGAACCAATGTTCCCTTTAATTTGAATAGCAGGCAGAATAAGAGAGGAAGGTAGAAGATAAATTGTCCCTAATGCAGTTTATTATTTGCCTAGCCTTGAAAATAGGATTATGGGGGAAAAAAAGCAATTAAATGTTCCCGCTAGAGGTCACAGGAAAAGTGGACCTCGAATGGCAGGTAGATGTTGAAGGTGGAGACTTGAAGAATTGCATTACACTTTTGAACAGCACAGATAAAGAAAATTGCTTTGCATGTACTCTGTTAATACTAACTGTAAATCTAGAGTTTAATCTGGTTTAGAAGCAAGTCTGTCATCTTGCCTGGAACATGGGATAAAGATGTAGAGGGGTGAGTGATCTCCTCATTTACTGCCAGTTGCCCCATACCCTGGGTTTGGTGGTGCTGTTAAATTGAACAGGATTGAATGTCTCAAATTCTAGTTCCAGCTCTAGGAATATGCCCATGAAAATAAATCTTGTTCTATCACTTTTGTATCTGTACGCAAAGATCGTGATATTTCTGCCTCTTACCCAAGCTTGTGGAAATACAGGGATTGCCTGCAATGTCAAGCCTTTTCTGAGGCAGCCAAAGGAGTGAACAGATGTCCACAATTTCATACTTTCCCACTTGATCAGGACAGTATCCAGTTCATTCTGGGCAACCTATCCACACATCTTTATCTTCTGGGAATATGCTTTATGTGAAAATGCCTGCTGTCAACTGCTTTAGACATATTTCTCCCTATTTTTTTTTAACTCTTTTTCCATTTAGCTGGAGCATTTTCATGTCTTCCTTTGCTAAAGCCTGGCTAATATTCCAGTTGGGAATATAACTGAATTCTTCTTACAGGCATGCAATGAACAGCAGCTATCAACCTAGTGTCAATGCAGTTGACTGAGTCCTAATGTTCCCATTTTGATGAATCCTAATTCTCTGGAGTGAAAAATAAATTCCCCTTGGCTTCAGAATTTTTTTACTTGCTATTTCAAATCTGTGTACTCAGCAGATCTGGCAAATAGTAGGAGTCTTTCTGGCATAGATACAGTGTGATTCAGTGTGAAAATAGGGAGTATAATATATGGGATCACATCATCTCTGCTTAGAGTGCTTACATATAAAACAAGAAGAAAATGTGTTGACTTGCATTTGCCACACGCAGACTTTTAGGAATGGAATTGCCACATCATTATAATGCTTACTGGGGAACAGACTGCTGCTGTTGAAAACCTATGAGATTTGGATGATTAAGGACGTGAACTGACCTATTAGTAATTTTGGAATCTGAAAATGTGCTCTAGAAGCCTTCCTATGAGGCTCTGCAGGGCACAGGAGACTGCTGTGCATTGGGAATATCTGCACTGGGATGTGGTAGCAAGAGCCACTTGCGCGTGTGGGAGCTTTGCGTGCAGATGGGATGAACAACTTGTATTGATATACACATTATGTGCAGATTAGACTGGTGCCCATCTGGCTCTGTAGTCAAAGAAGAGGAAGAATTCTGCTTTTATTATTAATTTTGTGAAGCCACCATCAACAGCCTCAGGTAACGCCTCAGGGCTTAGAGCAAGAGCCTTTCATTTGGTTTGTGTTTGCTCTGAATAGAGCATCACAACAGCAACAGCTGGGTTGTGGGGAGTTTTAGTACCAGTATCTTTGTTAAAAGGCAGTCTCTATTAACATTCACTTTAACATGAGGATGATAACATCCCTCGTTTTTATAGTCGTAGACTAATGACTGCCTCTCACTTTCACTGCATAATCCACGTGCCTTGCTTCTTCTAAGGATAGGGTTAGAATAAAGAGTGTAAGCAGACAAGCTGGATGATGTGAGATTACAGTGAGAGGCACACACCCACGAGTGTGCAATGTTCCTCCTACCTGCAAGAAGGCCACAGACTATTACATTTAGCTCTGTATGGCCTTTTCAGAGACCTTCGTTGTGAGATTGAGCTGGTTTTTACCCTGAATTTTCAGAGTGGACTTCATGCTACAATTTCGACTTCACAGATAGTGATGTTTTCAGGGGCCTGATGCTGTTCAGTAAGGTTCTTTGTGGGCTGGTGTCTGCTTGTGCTCTGTACTGTCTCCCGCAGATTGTATGGCCAATCTTAATTTTCTGTTGAAATACGGTGGTTGATGTAAAACAGTGGCAGGCTCCAGTGCATGGTCATCTCAAACTGTAGAAGTGAAATGGGAGTTCTGCATATGCAATTACTGGTCATTAAAAACCATGTAAATAAAGTCATAGAATAAATATGTGGCAAAGAAACGAAAGGAAGCATTACTTCTGACACTTAGAGACTACCATGAATTTCATCTTTCTGCATAACAAAGCCTGTTTTTTCTCCAGCATGATCTGCATGCAGAAGTGGGAACCATAAGTACTATGTTAAAAGACAAATCCGTATTTCCTGAGTAATTCCTTTAGTTTGTGATTACAAAAAATATTATCACTGTCAAAAAGACACTATAGACTTTTCATACTGTCGAAAGCCATTTTTCCTATACACGTGTAATTTTTCAGTCACTAACTCCTGGCAGTGACTGCTGTGTGAGTTGAATATATTGCAGCCGACAAAACAGCCACATTTTGGATCCTGATATGTTTCTCTAAGTGTGTTCTCCTTTTTCTCTTCCCAGGTTAGAATTTCAGTCATCTCTAGATTGTAAACTAGGTTTTCACATTAGTCTCTGGTCACCTGGCAGATCCACCTGTGACTAAGCACTGCGACTTTGGTTTTTTTCTTATGATCAACCTGTTGTAGTCCAAAAGAAACCAAGGAATTATTTTCTCATTACTGTTTATTCTATGACTTTATTTACATGATTTTTAATGACCATAACGTTGAAGAAAGCATGGAGGCCTAGTAGAAGAGATTGAAGCCCAGTAAGGACAGTGTAAGTCCTATTCTAGTTTGTCAGTTTAGGCCCAGGTCTTTCATCTCACAAAGTTCTGGTCTCAGACTTCTTCACAGAGAGGGCTGTGGCAATGCACAAATATGCATTTGCTGTCAGCCTTTCCTGTTCTAGTCTACTTTAGAGTAATTTTTAACTGTTCAGAAGAGTTGTTAAAATTCAACTTTGGAAGAAGAACTAATTCATCATTGCAACTTGTGAGTGATATCTTCCCGTTTTATAGTTCAGCCTATCCACTGCTATGTTGGGTGCTGTGCATATCCATGACTTGATTTTCGTAGTGGTGGTGGTGTTTGTAGGAGTCTATAGGAGTCTGCTGTTAAACTGGAATTCACTAATTTTATTATCTCACTGATACAGACCTGCATGCAAGCTAGTGATTAGAAATTTACATTGAAAAGTGTGATATCTACCAAAAATGTGCGTATTTTGTAAGTTATACCTCAGGCATCCTTTCTGTCCATGCCTTAATGAGGACTATCATCCCTGAGTGCAGTCTTCTGCTCTTCTCTTTCCCAAGGTATTTAACACCTGGAGATTCCCTGTGTGCAGATTTATGGTGCCTGTAAAGTGCACCAGCCACTTGAAATGACACTTTTACCACTGGGTCAGTCAGAGCCAGTGAGTAATCAATAGGTTCCTGATTTGCTAACTGAAGTGTGGCTGATCAATAAGGGATAAACATGAATGAAAAACGTGTTACACAGACAATTTATGATCTCTGAGCCTTTGTATCTGAGAGGCAGGATTACTGGATACAGCATTCTTGATAGTAGTCTTCAACTGAAGTATGATTTGCCTTTACTTTCACTACAAGAAGGGATTTTGAGATTCTTCTCGTTTCATTTTTCTTTTTTTCCACCCCTTGTGTTATCATCAGGTAAGAGTAGATGTTTGAGTATGTAGCTGAAAGCCAGGAGTTCTTATGCAAAATGTAGTTGTAACATTTGTGAACTGGCAAAAATTGCATAAAGTCTCTTGGAAGTGATAGTGCATACTTCTTTCCTAGTCCATAGTGATTCTTCACCAAGGATCAGCTGGCTAATGTTGGTGTAAGTTCATAAAATTAAAAAGGGTACATTTAAAAAATAATTTTGTTGTTACTGTTATATTATTTAAAATTAGTTGGATTATTATATACAATTATGTAGTCATGTAGTTACTAATCTAATACTGTGTCAGTGGTGCAAAACAAAAACCAGAATCTTTTCCTCAGGCTATGTGTGTTTAGATGTTTCAGAATACATGGTTACAGCTAGGTTAAAACACTGTATAGCCACTATTACAGTCATGTACAAAAGCAGTTTTTAGCATATGTGCAGTTACTTAAAGGTGAGTCACTTCAATGTACAAACATGAGATTTGGATGTGCATTCTATAGATGTGCCAGTATTTTTGAAAGCTTTTCACCTCCAGGGATGGTTTCTCTAACCATCTCCCTGGGCAGTCCCTTCCAATATGACAACCATTTCCTGGAGGAAAGTCCTCCTGATATCCACCTGAACCTCCCCTGGCACAGCAGGAGAGTATGTCCTCTCATTCTTTTGCCAGTTGACTGGGAGAAGAGACCGACTCCCACCTGACTACACCCTATTTTCAGACAGTTGTAGAGAGCAATAAGGGCTTCCCTGAGCTTCCTTTCCCCCAGGCTAAACAACCCCAGCTTCCTGAGCTGCTACTCATCAGACTTGTGCTCCAGACCCTTCACCAGCTCCATTGCCCTTCTCTGGATATGCTCCAGCACCTCAGTGTTCTTGTAGTGAAGGGCCCAAAACAGACCATAGGACTTGAGGTGCGGCCTTGCTGAGTACAGGGGAATGATCCCTTCCCATGTTCAGCTGGTCACAATATTCTTGATCCAAGCCAAGATGCCACTGGCCTTCTTGGCTGCCTGGGCACGCGCTGGCTCGTGTTCAGCCACTGTCAATCATCACCCCCAGGCCCTTTTCCTCTGGGCCACTTTCCAACCACTCTTCCTCCAGTGTGCGGTGATGAATGGGGTTGTTGTGGCCAAAGTGAAGGACCTGGCACTTGGTCTTGGTGAGTTTACTGAGAGTACACTTGATCCCCTCAGGAGACTTCTTTTGTCTGGTTGTATCAATACGTGTTCCCAGATTTGAAAAACTGGCTGTCTGTGAAACTTAGCACCATTTAAAAATTATTGAAACTGTTCTTCAGTGTCAGATTTAGAGGACAGATCTTACAGACTTCCTGCAGAACTTCTGCATTTTAGTTGAGAAGATGGAACAGTAGGTATTTCCTTTATTTTGTGGTTACACTTTTTTTACAGATAAGTAGATAGACCCAGCAGCATTCAAACAATTTATAGACTGGACTAGTATAGGAATTTTTTTGTGGTCCCTACACTGTTCTGTATAGATATAATAGCACAATTTGGTTTTGCCTAAATACAGCATCTAAAATTATACATATTGTAAATACATGGGTTTGGTTTTTTTAATAGATGTTTGTTATGGAAATAAAAACCCATGAAGTTTTCTTTTTGTTATATTTAAAAGGTTTTAGTATCTGATAAAAGTGTTTGTTAAACTTTCAAGGTGGTTTTTTTTTTTTAAATCAAAATAACAAGCTTTGAAGACACAGAAGATTTTCAGCACTTAATCGTCAGAACTTACATGGTTTCAAATTTTACACCATGTAAGCTCCTCACAGTCTTTAACTGGTTTTATTTGCACTGTAGGTCTGCATTTTGCATGTTAGATCTGATGCTAAGAATGACCAAGGAACTTGCCAAAGCAAGTCTGTTATATTGGACAAAGAAGGGATTTGAACCCAATGCCATTGCTAAATTATGTATTTGTATTCATTATGGATCGTATTTGAGAAAGTTCTCTGGTCTGCTGCAGAGACTGTTATTTCTGAATTAAACTTCTCTGCTTCCTACAGGTATATAACTTGGAGGAGTTCTCAGCTCAAGTCAGTTCCAACAATACAGGTTTCTGCTTAACTGGCAAATGATTACTTCTTAATTGGCAAATGATTAAACTGAAATGGCCATCAGTAGGCTTCAGACTTAACAGTTGATATTAACAGAACAGATTATGCCTTTCAGCCAGTTTAGAGATGTGACAAGGTTGCCATAAGACAGAATTAGCTGTTTGCACAGCACTTTGATAAAGAAATAATGATTTTGAAAACGCACGAGACAGTTTTGCATTCCTAACTTTACAAACTTACTACTGTAGTGGAAACAATATGTATGGACATTTGGCATTATAGGTGCATTCTAAGATGACTCTACAATACCAAATAGATTGCAAAATAATTTCTGACTAAGGGGCAAATATCATGCAGTTTATTTAAAGAACAATCTTGCAGACATTTGTTATTCTTGCATAGAAGTAATGGTAGGACATGTCATATCACTGCTTGATCATGTCTTTACGTATGCAAGGAGTTAGTTTGAAATTAATACAAAACCAGATCCTTTAAAGGCTAAGAAATAATTATTCTTCTGAGTAATTTATGTGTGAGCTCTTAAAAAAAAGGGAGCATAATGTATATTGGCAAAGAACGTGAGCAAAACTCCCTGAGAAACTTTTGGTTTGTGCTGCTTACTAGTTAAAAAGCTGATGGGAAGGAAGGAGTTGGAGGTGACTGGTCAGTCTTATAGAAACATGATATTGGAATGGAGTTTAATTTGTTTTAATTTCTCCATAGGCAAACAAATGCCCACCTGGGACCACCATGTTCAAGGGACATCAAGAGGAAACGAAAGCCAGCTGCAGCCTCCATGTCCAGCCCAACATCAGGTAACCTGCCAGCATTTTTGAAGTCATGTCCCTTTTGAGCAAAGTGCCATAGGCAAAAGTCGTGTTACTTTGGTTTGAAACTAATGAAATGTGTGAGAGAGCATATCCTGTGTTTTCACATAGCTTCAAAAGCTGCCTACTAAACAAATTTTTGGCAGGGTAGTGATGTTAAGTTAATATAATGTACAGTGCTTTGCTGTACAGTGAATAGTAATCTGCTTCTTCATAAGGTGTTATTTCCACTGTCCTAAATTGTGCAGTTCATGGTAGTAGGGAGTTTCAGTATGCACAGTGTGTTCCTTCCATGTTGGGCTGGCATTAGGTGGTGGCTCTGATGCCGTTTATCAGGGTGTTTGTAGACACTTTCACAGGAGCAGAAATCTGGCAATTTTTGTATCATCACTGGGTGAGACCACTTACTCCTTGGGTGTTGTCTTACTCTTCTGGATAAAAATAGTTACTTTTTTCTTTTTCTTGTTATGGGGATGTAGTCGTTGAAATGCTGGTCTATTTTCATGTGGCAGATTTCTGAAAAGTCATTGATTAGTCATCAGAATATGAAAGAGCTTTAATCTGGAGAGCACAGAGGATTTTAGGATGCTTCTTTCTGGCCTTTCACCTTACCCTATCTTGTGACTATCCACCAACACATGTTCTTAATACTAGTTTATTAAAAAACTATTGTAATCTGGTAACAAAGTAGTGGGTAAGATGATGGGAAAAATGAAGATGTGAAAACAGCAGGGAAGAGCAAAGAAACTGATGATTAGTGGGAGGAAGTTTGTGTTTCTTCCTTGGGCTGGTAGATAGACAGTAGAATAACGAAGTAGGGAAGAAAGTTGAGCTTTCTCTCCAGGTCACAGATCTGGACTGTAAACTGTCAGAAAGGTTCTGTATTAAAAAAGAAGAGAAAAAAAATTAACAATCTGTTGTTCAGTAAAAGTCTCATCTATTATTGGTTATTTATTTAGGTTATTCTTTCCTGGCTTTTGAGTATTCCATTTTGGGATATTCAGACTTCCGTAGTAAAAGGGTTAGTATCTGTAGCCACAGAATTTGGGCACTGGAGTACTAGATTTTCTTGGTATGAGTGCTAATGTCTCACTGTCTCCTGTTACCTGTCCATTTATTTATTATTCAGAATGTATTCTGTACTGCATTGCTGGTCACTTTCTATAAGGAGATCTTCTGTTTCTATGCCTACATGTTCCAAAATACTATTTAAGTTGTACTTACCTGATTAGGCAAATTGTCTAGTGAGCACTTTTTAAAGAGTTGAGAGTACATATGGAGTGGAACTTAGCACTGGAAAATTGCACAGGGGTTTGGAAAGCTTTCCTATTATAGATGAGGGAGAGAGGATTATTAGGTATTACAAAATAAGGGAGGAGTGTAGTTAGCAGAGTACAGACAGCATGCTTGTGCTGATCATCAAGAGACGAGGTCTGCAAAGTCTTTAACGGTCAAAAATGGTAAAGATCTCTTCCTTCCTGTTTAGAAATATCCTCAGCAAAGTGAACAGCTGTGGGCAGGGTTTGCTGCAATACTGACTTGCAGAAAGAAACTGTTATGATTGGGTAACTGAAGCTGTGTCCTAATTGATGTTCTACGACAGACTCCCAGTTTACAGCTGAAACACAACCTGGACATGTAACTTGGAAACTTCTGAAATCTGGTGTTATTTCTGTCAAAGGGGATTTTGCTGTGGAATTACTAATGCCTAAAAAGATACATAGTATTACTCTGCAATAATGTAGAATTAATTGGACACTCTTATATTTGTTGGGTATTGATGAGATAAAGGTTTTTCTCCCTTGCCATGCATCTACTCACCCCTGTATAATTGCCATATACTGGGGTTCCTGTGTGCCTGAGGAATCATGACAGCCTCATTTTTTCACTTTTTATGTTTGTGGTGTTTTACTTCTGCAAAAGATGAAGCACAGGTAAATCAGAATGCAGGCCTGTGCCTGTCATGCGGGCTCAGAGTGCTGGATTTCTTCACCTTTAAATAGCTCCTTAGCTGAGTCCAACTGCTCTCGTCTCACTTGTTGACCAGGTCCTGCTTCAGTGATCTCCTTTTTTGCAACCTGAGTGCCCCGTGGAGGTGAAGGACACAGCCTGAGCTGGCTTCATCAGTCAGCAGAACAAATGGGCTTGCTCTGCCGAACATCGGGCCATCTCGGATTCCACCTCTTTTATAGAGATGAGTGATGAAGAGGGGCTCGTTCCGCTTTGCCGCTGTATTAATACACATCAGGGGCCAGCTCCCGGCACTAAATCACGCTACTGCATACATCTGTTATCGGACTCCTCACCAGTGTGATGAACAAGACTGCAGATAGAGGCTTCCTCGTGTCATTCTTTATAGGATTTTCCTAAAAGAATAAATAGCTCAAATCTCTGCCAACACTATCCCCTGTCATTGTGATGAATTTAGCTTCTTTCTTAAACATGCAGCTACAAATCTTCCCCTGTCGCCTCACCCCCCCACCACCCACAGAAAGTTTTGAGTTGAATTTAGCTGAAATCAGAAGATGCTAATAAAAGGCAGATGAGATGTGGATGCAATTTCTCTCCTCGGTGCAGGAATGCGAGAAGGGAGCTAGAGATAATGTTTATTTGGGAATCAAGCAACTAAATTTATTCCATGTCTTCTCACATACTTTCAAGAATGTGTGTATTTATGAGTTCTGGTAAAGTATCTTTTGCCAGAGACCCTTGCATGAATGTCAAAAAACTGCATTACTGTATAAGAAGTGCCTTAGTTCTCTATTGTATTGCTATAGCATTAAACTTCTGGTATTAATCCTGCTCTTTGAGGCTAACTGGCCAAAATACCATAACTGAGGTAGCTGTTGAGAACAACAAAAAGTGGGTAGAAATTTCAGAATTAATTTGCACTTCAGGAAGTGACTGTTATCAAAATTAAGTTGGGCAAACTTACACAAATATTTGGAGAGATTGAAAATTAATGTTTTCCACACTACACAATCGAACAGTGTGAGCCCTAAAGCATGAGGCCTTCACCAGATATTAACAAAAGTCTGGCTGGTGTAGTTTGGCAGTAGAATAAGGAAACCTGGAGGAAGTTAAGGCTGACAGTACTGGATTAGACCAGAGATTCATCCAACTCAGTGACCAACAGCTAGTGCCTAGGGAGGAAGAAAGTCTGTGGTGGTAAAGGTCCTTTGGCCTTTCAGTGGTCTGAGACTTTGAAGGCATGGATAGTGTCCTTGTGTTTAGTTACTTTTCATTGCAGTACAGTAGATTTGGAATAATATCCCCAGTGGCACAGTAGAGCTTGAAAGAGGGGATACTGCATAAAATGTTATTCTCATGGAAGTTATTCTCTGCTTTGAAAGGAATCTGATGAAGACTGTCATGTCTGTCTTCAGTTTGCCAGAATAGACCACAAGTACAGATGGTTGTGCAGTAAATGGTGAACAACTGTTGATCTCTACTCTGATGTTTTTAATGTTTGTGTGGTTCAATCCTCTATGTATGTTCCAGTGCACATGGTAACTGGCATCCTATTCAGCTGTTACAGTGAGTCTGGGGTAAAAATCTGCATGAATAGATTTTTGTCTGCCTTGGCATGTATTCACACTTAGCTTGTAAAAAAGGTGACAGTTAGCAGCCTGTGAAACTGCTTATCGGAGAACAGTCTGATGAATAATAGCAATTTGGTGAATTTTCCCTCTCCTATTTCTTGCTAATTATTCACTCTTTGTCATACCCAGAAACAAGAAGCCAGTTTCAGTACTTTGCTTTTTTTCTTTTTCTGAGGAAAGATGGAGAGCCTGAGTGGGGAGGCCTCTAACAAGGGGCACATAGTGTAGTATTGGTGCTGGTTGTGAGTTTAAGGACTGACTTAGTTGTTGGGGGTTTTTTTGTGTTTCAAATGATCTTCAGATGGAGGAACATGACGGGCTAGACGTAAAATTGCAATGTACTTCTACCAGCTGTGTTGTAGCTGTATGGGAATGACTCACTGTTTTGGATGTACAGAAGCAGCATTGTTGGGGTTCCAGATCTACTGACTGTGGAACCTTAAGCATTGAACCAACTCTTTGTTTAAACTTCAAAGCAATCTGTTCTCTAGTTGAGGCTTGCTGTGGCCTCTATCCTTCATCCACTACAGAGCAGCAAATGTAACTTGTAATTAAAATACACAAACAACTATTATCTGTTGTGAGACTGCAATGAAGAAATGTGTTTTGTATTGAAGCAGTTACTTGTTTAAAAAATTCTGTTTGCCCCAAAGACTCCTATGGCAGTTACTCTTCTTTACCCTGCCCTGTTCTGTTTGTGAGGATTGAGTGACCCAGGATACTGTGAGTTGGAGTAAACTCTCATATCTCTAGGTTTTTGACAATCCTTCTGGAAATTTGGGTGACTCTTGGGTTGAACCATGGATCTGCAAATCTGTCTGGCTATTATAGCCTGTCCCATTTTGAAGCAGTGGTTGTATTGAGAAAATGAGAATGGATTTCAACCTAGCTTGGCAAGTAGCTTCCTGTCATAATATGCTGATTTACCATGTTGGATATATGTGGAGGTTCAGGGTACTGCCCTTACTGAATGAGGAGACGTATATTTTCCTCTTTAAATGAGCTTAGCACCTGAAATTTGCCATGCCTTCAAAGACTTTGAAAGTCTCAAATACAGAGTTAATTGAGTCTTTGCAAGGAGTCCAAGTTATCTTCAGTGAGTGATTGTGAATTGATTCAGTTCAAATATGGGACAGCTAAAACTTTTGATTTTCAACAGGAACTCTAAGGGGACTAGTTAGTGGACTGGGAACTTAAGAGTTTTGAATGTGTGAATCATTAGAGCAAAATTGTTAATGCTATCAAGAACCTCTATTTCAAAGGAATTTGGATGGAGAACTTTTAGAGATTCAAAAAATAATATCTTCATAAATGAAATCATATATATATGGGGTTTGCCATGAAGTCAGTTGTTCTAACTCTTTTTTTATTGCCCTTTCTTATTTTCTTCCTCTGTTCCCCCTTTCCTGCAATTTTATATTCCAGCAACTTTATCTGTCCACATGGATGCAGCAGAATCAGAGCTACCAGCAACACCATCCTTGAGATCCCAGAACTCTGAGTGGACTGGGAAAACACCAGCAGCTGAGAAATCTACTATTGCTGCCTCCAGTAACTTTTTTAAAATGCCACCAGAGAAGAGCCCTGGATACAGCTAAAAGGAAGCATTGCAACTGTAAAAGCTTGCTCGATTTTGGAGGTGTTTGATTCTGGTGTTTGTCTGCACCAAACATCTTGTTTGGCAGTAGTGGTGTCTTCAGTATTGGTGCGTGATGCGTGCCATCATCCAGGCTGGTCTGTGTGCCCCACACACCTAAGACATGTTTGTGAATCTATGTTTAAGAAAAGGTAATCAGTGTTGGGACCGCAGTGGCTTTTAGAAATTTTCTTGCTGTTGCTGTATTTATTATGAATTCATCTCTTTCCCTGATGCCAGCTTATATGTAATGGGTCATGTACAGGTTCTTTTGCATTTTCAGATCTTTATTCAACCCCTGGACATGTTGCTTATTTGCGTATTTGGCATTTTTGGGGTGAAAGTCCCACTGCCATTCAGGGAGGCAGAAGTCTACCCTGCTTTCTTCCAGGCCAGAAGGACTTGTTGGCTGGGGAATGAGGAGGGAATACTAACACCTTGAAACATGGAACCTGAATCCTGTATTAGAAGAATGTTTTCAGGCCATGTGCTAATGGACTCGAATCATGTTGCTTCTGGCAAAGCAAATATGGTGCTTGTCTATGTAGAAATTGCCATTAGCTCACTGGCAGCATTGTCCATTAGACCTTTTCCCTCTCCCTTGTTCTGAATCTCTTTAGTCTTTCTTGTGTATTGCATGTTCATTCTTAAACTTCCTACTGGATGAGGATTTGGGAGAACTACTTGGATGTAAATGTGCAAGCTGGTGTCCTGGATAGAAACCTGGACCCTTGAATATTTTTGGAGTATGGTAGAAGATTATACAAAACTTCCATATCTCAGTGTATAAATTAAAAATGTCTGTCAGTGCTTCTAAGGGATGCTTGCTGTTGAAGTTAACATGCCATTGAACAAAAAAGCCATTTAAAGTGTCGCCTGAGTTCAGAGCATTATGGGTATAGATGAGACTCCTTCTGTATCATGCTTTCTCTCCCTTCAAAAGTATTGTCTGCTATATCTACTGGAGGTGTCTCCACCTGCTGATGATTGCACATTACACTGCAATGTACACTAAAGAGATTCTCTTCATAGAACTTCCACTTGGTCTGCTGCTACCTTCTGTGTTGCAGAATATATGGACAGGGATTTCTTCCCTCTAATCTGGAGCTTATCTTGGACTATGTTTTCAGAATATGTACCTGTATAACATGTGCCAAGGAACAGGTGGCCTCACAGCTTCTTAAGTCCTTTAAAAATAGGATCTATTTGTATGAATAGAACTTTTTGCTTTCCTCATTGTGTGGAGCTTTCAGACAGGACTGTTTAAACTTGTAAAACTTATTTTGATTGTGGAGGTGCATCTAGCACTCTTAAGCAGATAGCAAAATTTGCGTAGTTTTGCAGTATTCTGCTCTCTTATGAATCAAATGGCTGAGGGACAGATGTGATTGGGAGAATATGAAGCAGTGATTTATATTAACTCTGTATTAAAATGTGAAATGGTCATTATATACACAAAACAGAAATTGGATGACTTGCTAAATCATGATTGACAAATATAGTTAGTTATACTAATTCACACTGTGTCTGATCCCCTAATACCTACTTATTCTTGGGGAGACATCCAAATTGGATTTATATTTTGCAGCCCAAGCAAACTGTCAGATCTGTCACTGTAAATCCTTCTCAAAAACCTTTCTTTTCCTTTTTTTTTTTTTTTTTTTTTTTAATTTGGGTGGTACATTTTAGAACTAATTAGAACAGGGAAAGTCTTTTTACCTTAATGAAGGAATACAGAGCTCTATTTGGATTACCGGACAAGCTGTAACAGTTTGTGAAGAGAGAAGTGTTCCTGTTTTAAAGTTGTCATGGCTTTGTCTTATTTGTAGCTATTTTGAACAATGGTGCCCAAGGGGTAGCACAGGAAGTTTCAGCACTGGAGGGCCTGTAATCTAAAACATGTGAAGAGGAGGTAAACCTGAAGAGTAGTAGCTTGACTATCTAGTAGTCACGAATACAGTGAATGGGAAAGGTGGTCATGCTCTCCTGACAACTTGCAGATAAAATGTAGAATTTGAAGCCTTGTAATTTAAACTGCATGCTGCTTGAATGATAGGGAGTGGTTCCCTAAAAGAGCATTTGTGAAATTGAGTGGTTTTGATCTCATGAAGTATCCTCCATAACCTCTCTTGGTTTCAGTCTATTCAACAGACTTACTCAGATTAATGATCATTTAGCTAAAATTTTATATTTTAGCCATTGTATTCCCCTTTTTAAAACCAACTGTGATAAATCTTGCTACATTCTGAGTATTGTCCAAAGTAGTTTTTTCTCTTCTGTGATGTCAGGATGCTTTAAAAACTTTTTCAAGAAAGGTGTTAGGGAATCAAGAGCCTTCATCTCATTGTGGTGGTGGAGGGGTGGGTTGCTTCATGTGATTTTTCTCTGGGGGCAGGGAAAGATAATTTATCAGATTTTCCTATTGAGGTCAGTAGCACTGTTATCTGGTTAAGCCCTTACTTAGCTGTAAGCTCCTAGGACATATTTCTTGTCTTTAAAGTCTGATTGTACCGGTGGCAGTACTGAAGAGTAACTGTGGCAAGTCTTGTCTTGACAAGCCATACTTCCTACCAATTTTCTGGAAGTTCCAGGAGACTCCAGTTATTGCAGCTTCCCTGTCTTTCCTATTTCTAGGTTAGACTCCATTTACAAGTCAGATTCTCAACCATATTTGATTCTCCTGAGTGGTAGGCAAGCTAAATGAATCATGTATCTTGTTACTCCAGGGTATTTATCAAAATATATCTTCAGACTTCAGTAACCTGATACAGATTTTAATATCGACAGCATTTTTAGATGAATAAAATAAGTCCATTGTTTTGTCTCTTTTTTTCTCTAAGGCAGATTTCTTAGAACTCACTCTGCTCACACAGTACTCACTGTGAAGGATACTGCTTCCCATGTGGATTACTTGAGTAGAAAGGAGTAATAACATGCCTTGATTTGGTAGCTGTGCTTCTGTGAAGGTGGTCCAGAATGGGATTATTGCTTCAAAGATACACAGCTCACTCATGTTCCACTTTTTGTCCACCAGGACTCCCCAGTCTTTTTTTCAGTTTTGTCTTCTCTCCATTTGTCTTTCTCCGTGTCCTTATGGAAGACTTCAACTTCCTGGACATGACCTGGCAATACCATACTGCTGTGACAAGCAAGTCTGGGAAATTCCTGAAGTATGTTGAAGATAATTTGCAGTCACAAGTACTCAGTGAGCCAGCTAGGAAAGATGCCCTTCTAAACCTGTTATTAATAAAGAAGGACTTGTGAGAAATGTGATGGTAGGTGGCTACCTTTGCCACAGGATCATGAAATGGGTAATTTAAAAATTTTTAATGTAATGAGGAAAACGGTCAGCGAAGTTGCTACTGTGGATTTCAACAGAGCTAACTTTGGGCAACTCAGTGTACTAGTTACTAGTGTGCTATTCCATGAGTGCTGGTCAGTTTTTAAGAATCACCTTTTAAAAGCACAAGAGCAGGTGATCTCTCTGTGTTGAAAGTCAAACAAGCCATGCAGAAGACCAGCTTAACTGAACAGGGAACTGCTCTTGCAACTTGGGAAGAAAGAGAAATTGTATGATCTCTGGAAGCAAGGTCAAGCTTCACAGAAAAATTACATAGCTGTAGTTCACATATGCAGGGAGAAGATATGAAAGACCAAAACTTAATTAGAGTTGAAACTGGCCAGTGTTGTGTCAGACAAGCAAGGCTTTTTGAAATACATTAATAGCAAGAAGAGGTCTAGGGAAAACCTTGGACCAATATTTGTTGTAGATGATCACCTGACAAATTGGGCTGAAGAAAAAGTGGAGGCATTCTGTGGTTTTTTTGCCTTGATCTCTTATAATACTGACAGACCTTGGGCTGCCCTGTCTTCTAATTTGGAGGACCATTACTGTGGGAATAGTAACTTTCTATTTGTGTACATGGAGATTGTAAGGGACCAGTTGATTGTAAGTCTGTGAGGCCAGGTGGGATTCATCCCAGAGTACTGAAGGAGCTAATGGTTGTTGTAGCATGACCTCTCTCAATCACCTACCAAAGGTTTTGGGAGTCTGGGAAGGTCCATGATGACTAGAAGCTACTCAGCATTATTCTAGTTTACAAGAAGGGCATGAAGCAAGACCCAAGAAACTACAGACCTGCTGGTCTAGCCCCAGGACCTGGAAAAATTATAGAGGAGATCATACTGGGTGCTACTGAAAGGCATTTAAAGTCCTTTAAATCATAGAATCATAGAATATCCTGTGTTGGAAGGGACCCACAGGGATCATCAAGACCAACGAAGAAGGACTAGTGGGTGATGTGGTGGTTGGCGGCTGTCTTGGGCATAGTGACCATGAAATGTTAGAGTATTCAATGCTGGGTGAAGTAAGGAAGGGCACCAGCAGAACTTCCGCCATGGATTTCCATTGGGCAGGCTTTGGCTTTTTCAGGAGACTGATTGACAAAGTCCCCTGAGAGTCAGTCCTGAAGGGCAGAAGAATCCAGGAAGGCTAGATGTGCTTTAAAAAGGAATTTTTAAATATATTTAGGAGCAGGCTGTCCCCATGTTTGGAAAGACAAGTTGTTGGGGAAAAAAGCCCAGCCTGGCTAAACAGTGAACTTGGGCTGGGACTTTGGAGAAAAAAAAGAATGTATTGTCTCTGGAAGGAGCGTTAGATGACTAGGGAGGACTATAACGATGTCGCGAGGTCATGTAAGGAGAAAATTAGAAGGCCCAAAGCTCAACTAGCACTTGATTTGGTGGCTACATTAAAGACAACAAAAAAGTTTCTATCAATACATTGGCAGCAAAAGAATTGAGGAGTGTCTCCATCATTTGTTGAATGCAGATGATAGTGTAGTGACAGGGGATGAGGAAAAGGCAGATGTACTTAATGCCTTCTTTGCCTCAAGCTTCAATATGAAGACAAGTTGTCTTCAGGATACCCAGCCCCCAAAGGTGGAAGTTAGGGATGGGGAGCTGAGCAAAGCTCCCGTAATCCAGGAGGAGATGGTCAGTGTCCTGCCATGCCAACTAGACATTCACAAATCTATGGGCCCTGAAGGGATCCACCCCAGAGTATTGAGGGAATTAGTGAAAGAACTTCCCAATCCATTGTCAATCACCTACCAGAAGTCCTGGTTAACTGGAGAAGTTCCAGCTGACTGGAAATTAGTAAATATAATGCCCATCTGCAAGAGGGGTCGGAAGGATAATATGGGGAACTGTAGGCCTGTCAGCCTAACCTCGATTCCAGACAGGGTTGTGGAAGAGATCATCCTGAGTGATGCCTTTACATGGGACATGCAGGACAACCAGGGGATCAAGTCTAGCCAAAGTGAATTTATGAAAGGAAGGTCTTGCTTGACCAACCTGATCTCCCTCTATGACATAAAGTGACACACTTAGTAGATGGGGGAAAGGCTGTGGATGCAGCCTATCTAGACTTCAGTAAAGCGTCTGACACCACCTCCCATAGCGTCTTCCTAGAAAAACTGGCTGCTCACAGCTTAGATGGATGGACTCTTCAATGGGTAGAAAAATGGCTGGGTGCCCAGGCCCAGAGAATTGTGGTAAATGGAGCTAAATCCATTTGGTGGCCAGTCATTAGTGGGGTTCCCCAGAGCTCAATTTTGGGGCCAGTCTTGTTTAATATCTTCATTGTTGATATGGATATGGGGATTGAGTGCACCCTTAGTGCTCAGGGGTGACCTCATCTCTCTCTACAACTGCCTTAGAGGTTATTGTAGTGGGGTGGAGACCGGTCTCTTCTGCCATGCCTACAGGGAGAGGACAAGAGGAAATGTCCTTAAGCTGAGGCAAGGGAGATTTAGATTAGATATTAGAAACATTTTTTTCACTGTTAGGTTAGTCAGGCATTGGAACGGATTGCTCAGGGAGGTGGTGGAGTCATCATCTCTGGAGGTGTTTAAGAGGCATCTGGACCTGGCAGTGAGTGATGCGGTTTAGGGGTTACAGTGGTAAAGCTGGGTTGCTGGCTGGACTGGATGATCTTAAACGTTTTGTCCAACCTTGATGATTCTATGAACTCCTGGCTATGCACAGGACAGCCCCAAGAATCACACCATGTCCCTGAGAGCATTGTCCAAACCCTTCTTGAATGCTGTCAGGCTTGGTGCTGTGACCACTTCCCTGAGGAGCCTGTTCAGTGCCCAACCACCCTCTAGATGAAGAACGTTTTCCTAATATCCAACCTAAACCCACGCTGACACAACTTCAAGCCATTCTCTCTTGTTCTGTCACTGGTCACCAGAGAGATCAGTGCCTGCTCCTCCTCTTCCCCTCATGAGGAAGCTGTAGACTGCAATGAGGTTTCCCCTCAGTCTCCTCCTCAGGCTGAACAGACCAAGTTACCTCAGCTGCTCCTTATACAGCTTCCCCTCCAGACCCTTCACCATCTTCTTAGTCCTCCTTTGGATGCTCTCTAATAGCTTTATATCCTTCTTATATTGTGACACCCAAAACTGCGCAACTGACTCGAGGTGAGATTGCACCAGTGCAGAGTGGAGTGGGACAATCCCTTCCCTCGACTAGCTCATGATGTATTTTTAAAACAGAGCAAATAATAATCAGCAAGTTGGTGAAAGAGCTGGAAGGCATGTCGTGTGGGAAGTGGTGAAGTAATTTGGGTTTGTCTGGTTTGGAGAAAAGGAGACTGCTCTCTACAGCTTCCTGAAGTGGGGGAAGTGGAGANACATTGGCAGCAAAAGAATTGAGGAGTGTCTCCATCATTTGTTGAATGCAGATGATAGTGTAGTGACAGGGGATGAGGAAAAGGCAGATGTACTTAATGCCTTCTTTGCCTCAAGCTTCAATATGAAGACAAGTTGTCTTCAGGATACCCAGCCCCCAAAGGTGGAAGTTAGGGATGGGGAGCTGAGCAAAGCTCCCGTAATCCAGGAGGAGATGGTCAGTGTCCTGCCATGCCAACTAGACATTCACAAATCTATGGGCCCTGAAGGGATCCACCCCAGAGTATTGAGGGAATTAGTGAAAGAACTTCCCAACCCATTGTCAATCACCTACCAGAAGTCCTGGTTAACTGGAGAAGTTCCAGCTGACTGGAAATTAGTAAATATAATGCCCATCTGCAAGAGGGGTCGGAAGGATAATATGGGGAACTGTAGGCCTGTCAGCCTAACCTCGATTCCAGACAGGGTTGTGGAAGAGATCATCCTGAGTGATGCCTTTACATGGGACATGCAGGACAACCAGGGGATCAAGTCTAGCCAAAGTGAATTTATGAAAGGAAGGTCTTGCTTGACCAACCTGATCTCCCTCTATGACATAAAGTGACACACTTAGTAGATGGGGGAAAGGCTGTGGATGCAGCCTATCTAGACTTCAGTAAAGCGTCTGACACCACCTCCCATAGCGTCTTCCTAGAAAAACTGGCTGCTCACAGCTTAGATGGATGGACTCTTCAATGGGTAGAAAAATGGCTGGGTGCCCAGGCCCAGAGAATTGTGGTAAATGGAGCTAAATCCATTTGGTGGCCAGTCATTAGTGGGGTTCCCCAGAGCTCAATTTTGGGGCCAGTCTTGTTTAATATCTTCATTGTTGATATGGATATGGGGATTGAGTGCACCCTTAGTGCTCAGGGGTGACCTCATCTCTCTCTACAACTGCCTTAGAGGTTATTGTAGTGGGGTGGAGACCGGTCTCTTCTGCCATGCCTACAGGGAGAGGACAAGAGGAAATGTCCTTAAGCTGAGGCAAGGGAGATTTAGATTAGATATTAGAAACATTTTTTTCACTGTTAGGTTAGTCAGGCATTGGAACGGATTGCTCAGGGAGGTGGTGGAGTCATCATCTCTGGAGGTGTTTAAGAGGCATCTGGACCTGGCAGTGAGTGATGCGGTTTAGGGGTTACAGTGGTAAAGCTGGGTTGCTGGCTGGACTGGATGATCTTAAACGTTTTGTCCAACCTTGATGATTCTATGAACTCCTGGCTATGCACAGGACAGCCCCAAGAATCACACCATGTCCCTGAGAGCATTGTCCAAACCCTTCTTGAATGCTGTCAGGCTTGGTGCTGTGACCACTTCCCTGAGGAGCCTGTTCAGTGCCCAACCACCCTCTAGATGAAGAACGTTTTCCTAATATCCAACCTAAACCCACGCTGACACAACTTCAAGCCATTCTCTCTTGTTCTGTCACTGGTCACCAGAGAGATCAGTGCCTGCTCCTCCTCTTCCCCTCATGAGGAAGCTGTAGACTGCAATGAGGTTTCCCCTCAGTCTCCTCCTCAGGCTGAACAGACCAAGTTACCTCAGCTGCTCCTTATACAGCTTCCCCTCCAGACCCTTCACCATCTTCTTAGTCCTCCTTTGGATGCTCTCTAATAGCTTTATATCCTTCTTATATTGTGACACCCAAAACTGCGCAACTGACTCGAGGTGAGATTGCACCAGTGCAGAGTGGAGTGGGACAATCCCTTCCCTCGACTAGCTCATGATGTATTTTTAAAACAGAGCAAATAATAATCAGCAAGTTGGTGAAAGAGCTGGAAGGCATGTCGTGTGGGAAGTGGTGAAGTAATTTGGGTTTGTCTGGTTTGGAGAAAAGGAGACTGCTCTCTACAGCTTCCTGAAGTGGGGGAAGTGGAGAGAGGGGTGCCGGTCTCTTCTCCCTGGTGTCTAGTCACAGGACACATGGGAATGGTTCAGAGCTGTGCCAAAGGAGATTCAGACTTGACATTAGGAAACACTTCTATACAGAGAGGATGGCCAAACACTGGACCAGGCTTCCTAGAGAGATGGTTGATGCCCCAAGCCTGTTGGGGTTTAAGAGATGTTTGGACAGTGACCTTACTTCTGTTCAGTCCTGAAATAGTCAGTCAGTTGTACTAGTTATTCATTTTAGGTCCCTTCCAATTCAACTATTTTAATCATTAAATTAATGATGTTTCTGTCTTTTCATTCCTCCAATCTGTCCAAGTCCCTCCAGCTGATCAGTGGCTGCCTTCCTCAACATGCCATTATTTCTGATCTTGTTGAGAGTATGTTCTGTCTTTTTCCACTGGGTCACTAATGATCTCTGAATGCTATCAATCCCACTATTGTCTTCTGAGGCATGCTTTTCATAACTGGCCAGCATGCAGATTTCAAACCATTGATTGTTTAACCTGGCCAGCTTCTCTCTGATCTTTCTTACTGGATGCTGTCCAGTCCATACTTCCCCTATCTGGTTTATAAGGGTGCTATGAGAGACTGCATCAAGAGACTTACTGAAGTCAATGTAGACATCCTTTGCTGCCCTCTATGCATCCTCAGAGCCTATTGTTCCATCACAGAAGACAGGTTCATAGGCTTGATTTTCCGTCATTTAATCTGTCTGTTCCAAGTCACCTCTTTGTCCTTTGGGTGCCTAGAAATGGCTTCCAAAACTTGCTCCATAAAGCTACAAGGGACTGAGGTAGGGCTGACTAGCTTGTCACTCCACCAATACTCCTTGCTGTCTTTTTAGAAAGGTGAGGTATATATACCCCTTCTTGTCTCTAGGACCTCATGCAATTGCAACAATTTTTCATAGGTGACAGAGACCAATCTTAAAATGACATACTTTTGTGTATAGGGAGAAGATGGACATTCAGTGAAAGAGAAATCAAGAGCTGAGAGAAGCACGTTTTCTAGTTCTTCTTTGCACATTTCCAGTAGTTACAGTGAGCTCTAGTCAGGCTTAGTGCCCAGTTTGATAGGTACAGGAGAAGACTGAATTGAAAGAAAGCAGTTTCTGTCCTGATGGATTTATGATTTTAAGGTACAGTAACGAGTTAAGAAAGCAACAAAACAGGAGCTTGAGAGAAACTTGTTAGGCTGGGACTAGTGCTGCTGAATGATAGATTAGCTTCATGATTGTGGTATGTAGAGGTGTGTCTTGCCAGCATCATTCTTGAATAATGACATTGAGTAGGTTAGTGCTGTCCTTCAAACTGTAGATGCTCCTGCTGTTATTTTGTGGATGTTGCAGAGACCTGCTTAGTGGGCAGAGGATGAGAAGGGAAATTGTAGGAAGGGCAGCAACGAGCATGATGGAGTGCCTCTTTTATTGTAACCCCTTCTGTACTGAAGAAGGAAGATGATACAAAAAGCAATATGTGTGCCTAGATATTTAAAAGAAACTATGTCAAGTGGATAAGAACTTTGCTGTTGTCTTGAGGAGCAGTTTGTAACCAGACAACTTTTCAGTAAAGTAAAAGTGAAGGATGCTACATTTGTTCAGAAAATGTATTTTAATAGTCTGTTAGGATACTATCAAAGGATGATGAACTTCTGCTCTCATTGTGATACTTCATTTCTCTTTGTTTCCTGTATTCTGTTCCAGTTTGTGTTTTGTCACTGAGACATCCTTCTTTTGTACCATCAAATACAGGAAAAATACTTTATAGTAATGCTTCTTAAGGCATAAAGCATAAGGGGGCATGTTGCTGTTGAGCGCTAGCCGAGTACAAGAACCAAACTGGATCGGGTGAGGCGGAATTCTGATTTTATTATTTAATTCTAAAACTTATATAGACTTTTAAAAGTTTCTCTGGATTGGGTCAATTCAAAACCTCCCCCTAGGCCCATAGGCCAGGTAGAACTGCCCATCTTTCCAGAGACAGTTTCAATAACATCCAAACCTTATCTTTATTTATAGAACACAGGGAGAAGAAGAGAAAAATTCCCATGGGAAAGAATCTGTGCTACCACAGGGGCACTTGCTGTACAGAAGGTAAAACAAGATTATCTTAGGCCATTAACTTTTACCCAGTACAAGGCTTGAACTCAGCACAGAGGACATAATGTCTTCATCATAACCAAAGCATCTCTTTTTTAAGAAAGTGAATAGTGCCACAGGCAAGTGCAGGGGGACTAAACTGGCACCAGTGCCTGGAGACCTGTGTGTGACTGGCCCTCAGTCACATGACATATAATACAGACTTAGGTTGTGGAGACAGAAGGAACTTCCAACATCCTTCTCAACTTTAATATGGCTAGAATGCCCTCCCAACTGCAAGCATGGCTGTCAGTGTGAGTCCAGTGAGTTGAAAAGATGTGCTCACTGGCATACTAGGTAAAGAGAATTCTTGTACAAACTTAAAGAATTGGTAAAACTGGAAAATGGACTGGTACAGCCTGTTATATCAGAGGAAGAGGCAAAATATATATACTTGCAGACAATAATCAGGAAAAGTATTGCTGAGCCCTATGTGTTATGACCTAGAGTAGTCAATGTCCTAAAGCAGAGATGCCAGTATTGTGAGGATGATCAGGATTTTGCAAAGCTGCCTTCTTGTCCTTGTAACCTCTGAAGGAAATAGGATGAACAGCATGAAAAAGGCTGTACTGTGTCAGACCAAAGGTCTGCCTGTCTTGGTAGTCTGTCTCTCACAGTGACTGGGTTTGGATACCTGGCGAGTACTGTAAGGATGAAGCAGTAATATAGTGATAATTTTTTTTAGTGTTCTCTTAGCCCAGTATCCTGTCTCAGAAAGGTGTACAAACTTTCTTCAAGGCTGGAGGAAACTTTTTTGAACCTTTGGCTATAGTATTTCCTGCAACTGGATTTAAATATATTTTTACAAGGACATGTCCGGATGTTTGAAAACATCAAGTAAGGATTAGCATATCTTTGTTTATAATCAGTTTTCTTATTAATTACCCTCTTTATAAGTAAATTGCATCTTCTCTTGGATTATTTTTTTTCCTAATATCAACATCCTGACACTGTTTCTTAAATGCTTTTTTTTCCAGCAAGGTTGAAAAGCCTTGTTCTTTCTTTAAATGAGGCTTTTTTGACATGTATACGTATGCCCAGTCAACAAGTCCTATGTAATCCACTAACCCATATAAGTCATTTTTCATAAGCTTCATACTTGTAAAACTTGTCATTTAACATTTAATTGTGCTTCTGAATGAAAATCCCCAGTATTCCACATCCATATGCATTCAGTTCTAGTGTCTACACTTAAAGTATTTTTCAGAGTTACAGAGTAACTATAAGAGTCACTTATGGTACTTCTTATAGAGTGTTCTTATATTGCTATTCAGGCTTCATATACTCATATCCAAATATGCTGCTAGTCTTTGCTGCCCTAATGCTGCTGTAACACTACCACAGGAGGTCATATTCAGGCAGTTGAGTCTGCACCTAAAGTTCTTACTACTGCTTTTCAATGTACAAGGTCCTAGAAAGTAAGGGGTTTTCTTTTTAATTCCGGAATTTATTGCATTTCCTTTAGCAGTATTACAGTGCAATTTTGTACTGATCATACTTATAATTTGCAACGCTTAAGAGCTCAGTCTGTTTAGTTTTATGGGAAGAGAATCAGAGGTGTCATGCCTGTGTGGTAGAAAACCCTTTATGGAATTGGAAATACTGAGTCATAAACCATCTTTTGTCTTGTAGATGGGCATAAAAATGAACTTGGAGCTAAAGCCTAGGTTGCCTAGATTGGTGCATGTGAGATTTCACTGCTGGAGGCATTTCNAGTTCCAGCTGACTGGAAATTAGTAAATATAATGCCCATCTGCAAGAGGGGTCGGAAGGATAATATGGGGAACTGTAGGCCTGTCAGCCTAACCTCGATTCCAGACAGGGTTGTGGAAGAGATCATCCTGCGTGATGCCTTTACATGGGACATGCAGGACAACCAGGGGATCAAGTCTAGCCAAAGTGAATTTATGAAAGGAAGGTCTTGCTTGACCAACCTGATCTCCCTCTATGACATAAAGTGACACACTTAGTAGATGGGGGAAAGGCTGTGGATGCAGCCTATCTAGACTTCAGTAAAGCGTCTGACACCACCTCCCATAGCGTCTTCCTAGAAAAACTGGCTGCTCACAGCTTAGATGGATGGACTCTTCAATGGGTAGAAAAATGGCTGGGTGCCCAGGCCCAGAGAATTGTGGTAAATGGAGCTAAATCCATTTGGTGGCCAGTCATTAGTGGGGTTCCCCAGAGCTCAATTTTGGGGCCAGTCTTGTTTAATATCTTCATTGTTGATATGGATATGGGGATTGAGTGCACCCTTAGTGCTCAGGGGTGACCTCATCTCTCTCTACAACTGCCTTAGAGGTTATTGTAGTGGGGTGGAGACCGGTCTCTTCTGCCATGCCTACAGGGAGAGGACAAGAGGAAATGTCCTTAAGCTGAGGCAAGGGAGATTTAGATTAGATATTAGAAACATTTTTTTCACTGTTAGGTTAGTCAGGCATTGGAACGGATTGCTCAGGGAGGTGGTGGAGTCATCATCTCTGGAGGTGTTTAAGAGGCATCTGGACCTGGCAGTGAGTGATGCGGTTTAGGGGTTACAGTGGTAAAGCTGGGTTGCTGGCTGGACTGGATGATCTTAAACGTTTTGTCCAACCTTGATGATTCTATGAACTCCTGGCTATGCACAGGACAGCCCCAAGAATCACACCATGTCCCTGAGAGCATTGTCCAAACCCTTCTTGAATGCTGTCAGGCTTGGTGCTGTGACCACTTCCCTGAGGAGCCTGTTCAGTGCCCAACCACCCTCTAGATGAAGAACGTTTTCCTAATATCCAACCTAAACCCACGCTGACACAACTTCAAGCCATTCTCTCTTGTTCTGTCACTGGTCACCAGAGAGATCAGTGCCTGCTCCTCCTCTTCCCCTCATGAGGAAGCTGTAGACTGCAATGAGGTTTCCCCTCAGTCTCCTCCTCAGGCTGAACAGACCAAGTTACCTCAGCTGCTCCTTATACAGCTTCCCCTCCAGACCCTTCACCATCTTCTTAGTCCTCCTTTGGATGCTCTCTAATAGCTTTATATCCTTCTTATATTGTGACACCCAAAACTGCGCAACTGACTCGAGGTGAGATTGCACCAGTGCAGAGTGGAGTGGGACAATCCCTTCCCTCGACTAGCTCATGATGTATTTTTAAAACAGAGCAAATAATAATCAGCAAGTTGGTGAAAGAGCTGGAAGGCATGTCGTGTGGGAAGTGGTGAAGTAATTTGGGTTTGTCTGGTTTGGAGAAAAGGAGACTGCTCTCTACAGCTTCCTGAAGTGGGGGAAGTGGAGAGAGGGGTGCCGGTCTCTTCTCCCTGGTGTCTAGTCACAGGACACATGGGAATGGTTCAGAGCTGTGCCAAAGGAGATTCAGACTTGACATTAGGAAACACTTCTATACAGAGAGGATGGCCAAACACTGGACCAGGCTTCCTAGAGAGATGGTTGATGCCCCAAGCCTGTTGGGGTTTAAGAGATGTTTGGACAGTGACCTTACTTCTGTTCAGTCCTGAAATAGTCAGTCAGTTGTACTAGTTATTCATTTTAGGTCCCTTCCAATTCAACTATTTTAATCATTAAATTAATGATGTTTCTGTCTTTTCATTCCTCCAATCTGTCCAAGTCCCTCCAGCTGATCAGTGGCTGCCTTCCTCAACATGCCATTATTTCTGATCTTGTTGAGAGTATGTTCTGTCTTTTTCCACTGGGTCACTAATGATCTCTGAATGCTATCAATCCCACTATTGTCTTCTGAGGCATGCTTTTCATAACTGGCCAGCATGCAGATTTCAAACCATTGATTGTTTAACCTGGCCAGCTTCTCTCTGATCTTTCTTACTGGATGCTGTCCAGTCCATACTTCCCCTATCTGGTTTATAAGGGTGCTATGAGAGACTGCATCAAGAGACTTACTGAAGTCAATGTAGACATCCTTTGCTGCCCTCTATGCATCCTCAGAGCCTATTGTTCCATCACAGAAGACAGGTTCATAGGCTTGATTTTCCGTCATTTAATCTGTCTGTTCCAAGTCACCTCTTTGTCCTTTGGGTGCCNTGGGGCCAGTCTTGTTTAATATCTTCATTGTTGATATGGATATGGGGATTGAGTGCACCCTTAGTGCTCAGGGGTGACCTCATCTCTCTCTACAACTGCCTTAGAGGTTATTGTAGTGGGGTGGAGACCGGTCTCTTCTGCCATGCCTACAGGGAGAGGACAAGAGGAAATGTCCTTAAGCTGAGGCAAGGGAGATTTAGATTAGATATTAGAAACATTTTTTTCACTGTTAGGTTAGTCAGGCATTGGAACGGATTGCTCAGGGAGGTGGTGGAGTCATCATCTCTGGAGGTGTTTAAGAGGCATCTGGACCTGGCAGTGAGTGATGCGGTTTAGGGGTTACAGTGGTAAAGCTGGGTTGCTGGCTGGACTGGATGATCTTAAACGTTTTGTCCAACCTTGATGATTCTATGAACTCCTGGCTATGCACAGGACAGCCCCAAGAATCACACCATGTCCCTGAGAGCATTGTCCAAACCCTTCTTGAATGCTGTCAGGCTTGGTGCTGTGACCACTTCCCTGAGGAGCCTGTTCAGTGCCCAACCACCCTCTAGATGAAGAACGTTTTCCTAATATCCAACCTAAACCCACGCTGACACAACTTCAAGCCATTCTCTCTTGTTCTGTCACTGGTCACCAGAGAGATCAGTGCCTGCTCCTCCTCTTCCCCTCATGAGGAAGCTGTAGACTGCAATGAGGTTTCCCCTCAGTCTCCTCCTCAGGCTGAACAGACCAAGTTACCTCAGCTGCTCCTTATACAGCTTCCCCTCCAGACCCTTCACCATCTTCTTAGTCCTCCTTTGGATGCTCTCTAATAGCTTTATATCCTTCTTATATTGTGACACCCAAAACTGCGCAACTGACTCGAGGTGAGATTGCACCAGTGCAGAGTGGAGTGGGACAATCCCTTCCCTCGACTAGCTCATGATGTATTTTTAAAACAGAGCAAATAATAATCAGCAAGTTGGTGAAAGAGCTGGAAGGCATGTCGTGTGGGAAGTGGTGAAGTAATTTGGGTTTGTCTGGTTTGGAGAAAAGGAGACTGCTCTCTACAGCTTCCTGAAGTGGGGGAAGTGGAGAGAGGGGTGCCGGTCTCTTCTCCCTGGTGTCTAGTCACAGGACACATGGGAATGGTTCAGAGCTGTGCCAAAGGAGATTCAGACTTGACATTAGGAAACACTTCTATACAGAGAGGATGGCCAAACACTGGACCAGGCTTCCTAGAGAGATGGTTGATGCCCCAAGCCTGTTGGGGTTTAAGAGATGTTTGGACAGTGACCTTACTTCTGTTCAGTCCTGAAATAGTCAGTCAGTTGTACTAGTTATTCATTTTAGGTCCCTTCCAATTCAACTATTTTAATCATTAAATTAATGATGTTTCTGTCTTTTCATTCCTCCAGTCTGTCCAAGTCCCTCCAGCTGATCAGTGGCTGCCTTCCTCAACATGCCATTATTTCTGATCTTGTTGAGAGTATGTTCTGTCTTTTTCCACTGGGTCACTAATGATCTCTGAATGCTATCAATCCCACTATTGTCTTCTGAGGCATGCTTTTCATAACTGGCCAGCATGCAGATTTCAAACCATTGATTGTTTAACCTGGCCAGCTTCTCTCTGATCTTTCTTACTGGATGCTGTCCAGTCCATACTTCCCCTATCTGGTTTATAAGGGTGCTATGAGAGACTGCATCAAGAGACTTACTGAAGTCAATGTAGACATCCTTTGCTGCCCTCTATGCATCCTCAGAGCCTATTGTTCCATCACAGAAGACAGGTTCATAGGCTTGATTTTCCGTCATTTAATCTGTCTGTTCCAAGTCACCTCTTTGTCCTTTGGGTGCCTAGAAATGGCTTCCAAAACTTGCTCCATAAAGCTACAAGGGACTGAGGTAGGGCTGACTAGCTTGTCACTCCACCAATACTCCTTGCTGTCTTTTTAGAAAGGTGAGGTATATATACCCCTTCTTGTCTCTAGGACCTCATGCAATTGCAACAATTTTTCATAGGTGACAGAGACCAATCTTAAAATGACATACTTTTGTGTATAGGGAGAAGATGGACATTCAGTGAAAGAGAAATCAAGAGCTGAGAGAAGCACGTTTTCTAGTTCTTCTTTGCACATTTCCAGTAGTTACAGTGAGCTCTAGTCAGGCTTAGTGCCCAGTTTGATAGGTACAGGAGAAGACTGAATTGAAAGAAAGCAGTTTCTGTCCTGATGGATTTATGATTTTAAGGTACAGTAACGAGTTAAGAAAGCAACAAAACAGGAGCTTGAGAGAAACTTGTTAGGCTGGGACTAGTGCTGCTGAATGATAGATTAGCTTCATGATTGTGGTATGTAGAGGTGTGTCTTGCCAGCATCATTCTTGAATAATGACATTGAGTAGGTTAGTGCTGTCCTTCAAACTGTAGATGCTCCTGCTGTTATTTTGTGGATGTTGCAGAGACCTGCTTAGTGGGCAGAGGATGAGAAGGGAAATTGTAGGAAGGGCAGCAACGAGCATGATGGAGTGCCTCTTTTATTGTAACCCCTTCTGTACTGAAGAAGGAAGATGATACAAAAAGCAATATGTGTGCCTAGATATTTAAAAGAAACTATGTCAAGTGGATAAGAACTTTGCTGTTGTCTTGAGGAGCAGTTTGTAACCAGACAACTTTTCAGTAAAGTAAAAGTGAAGGATGCTACATTTGTTCAGAAAATGTATTTTAATAGTCTGTTAGGATACTATCAAAGGATGATGAACTTCTGCTCTCATTGTGATACTTCATTTCTCTTTGTTTCCTGTATTCTGTTCCAGTTTGTGTTTTGTCACTGAGACATCCTTCTTTTGTACCATCAAATACAGGAAAAATACTTTATAGTAATGCTTCTTAAGGCATAAAGCATAAGGGGGCATGTTGCTGTTGAGCGCTAGCCGAGTACAAGAACCAAACTGGATCGGGTGAGGCGGAATTCTGATTTTATTATTTAATTCTAAAACTTATATAGACTTTTAAAAGTTTCTCTGGATTGGGTCAATTCAAAACCTCCCCCTAGGCCCATAGGCCAGGTAGAACTGCCCATCTTTCCAGAGACAGTTTCAATAACATCCAAACCTTATCTTTATTTATAGAACACAGGGAGAAGAAGAGAAAAATTCCCATGGGAAAGAATCTGTGCTACCACAGGGGCACTTGCTGTACAGAAGGTAAAACAAGATTATCTTAGGCCATTAACTTTTACCCAGTACAAGGCTTGAACTCAGCACAGAGGACATAATGTCTTCATCATAACCAAAGCATCTCTTTTTTAAGAAAGTGAATAGTGCCACAGGCAAGTGCAGGGGGACTAAACTGGCACCAGTGCCTGGAGACCTGTGTGTGACTGGCCCTCAGTCACATGACATATAATACAGACTTAGGTTGTGGAGACAGAAGGAACTTCCAACATCCTTCTCAACTTTAATATGGCTAGAATGCCCTCCCAACTGCAAGCATGGCTGTCAGTGTGAGTCCAGTGAGTTGAAAAGATGTGCTCACTGGCATACTAGGTAAAGAGAATTCTTGTACAAACTTAAAGAATTGGTAAAACTGGAAAATGGACTGGTACAGCCTGTTATATCAGAGGAAGAGGCAAAATATATATACTTGCAGACAATAATCAGGAAAAGTATTGCTGAGCCCTATGTGTTATGACCTAGAGTAGTCAATGTCCTAAAGCAGAGATGCCAGTATTGTGAGGATGATCAGGATTTTGCAAAGCTGCCTTCTTGTCCTTGTAACCTCTGAAGGAAATAGGATGAACAGCATGAAAAAGGCTGTACTGTGTCAGACCAAAGGTCTGCCTGTCTTGGTAGTCTGTCTCTCACAGTGACTGGGTTTGGATACCTGGCGAGTACTGTAAGGATGAAGCAGTAATATAGTGATAATTTTTTTTAGTGTTCTCTTAGCCCAGTATCCTGTCTCAGAAAGGTGTACAAACTTTCTTCAAGGCTGGAGGAAACTTTTTTGAACCTTTGGCTATAGTATTTCCTGCAACTGGATTTAAATATATTTTTACAAGGACATGTCCGGATGTTTGAAAACATCAAGTAAGGATTAGCATATCTTTGTTTATAATCAGTTTTCTTATTAATTACCCTCTTTATAAGTAAATTGCATCTTCTCTTGGATTATTTTTTTTCCTAATATCAACATCCTGACACTGTTTCTTAAATGCTTTTTTTTCCAGCAAGGTTGAAAAGCCTTGTTCTTTCTTTAAATGAGGCTTTTTTGACATGTATACGTATGCCCAGTCAACAAGTCCTATGTAATCCACTAACCCATATAAGTCATTTTTCATAAGCTTCATACTTGTAAAACTTGTCATTTAACATTTAATTGTGCTTCTGAATGAAAATCCCCAGTATTCCACATCCATATGCATTCAGTTCTAGTGTCTACACTTAAAGTATTTTTCAGAGTTACAGAGTAACTATAAGAGTCACTTATGGTACTTCTTATAGAGTGTTCTTATATTGCTATTCAGGCTTCATATACTCATATCCAAATATGCTGCTAGTCTTTGCTGCCCTAATGCTGCTGTAACACTACCACAGGAGGTCATATTCAGGCAGTTGAGTCTGCACCTAAAGTTCTTACTACTGCTTTTCAATGTACAAGGTCCTAGAAAGTAAGGGGTTTTCTTTTTAATTCCGGAATTTATTGCATTTCCTTTAGCAGTATTACAGTGCAATTTTGTACTGATCATACTTATAATTTGCAACGCTTAAGAGCTCAGTCTGTTTAGTTTTATGGGAAGAGAATCAGAGGTGTCATGCCTGTGTGGTAGAAAACCCTTTATGGAATTGGAAATACTGAGTCATAAACCATCTTTTGTCTTGTAGATGGGCATAAAAATGAACTTGGAGCTAAAGCCTAGGTTGCCTAGATTGGTGCATGTGAGATTTCACTGCTGGAGGCATTTCTAAAAGGACAGTGCTCTGAGACTGGTCTGGCCTGACCAGAGCCCTTGGGCACTGCTGAAGTCCTTGAATGTTCCCCCAAGTTTTGACAACACCAGACAGTGAGCCAAAGCTACCATCAGTTGCATTTTAGCTTCCTCCTTCTGTCAGAGAGGGCTCTCCTAGAGATAGCTCACAAACAGATCTACTCAAAGTCTATGAAGAGCTGCCTTGTGCATATCCCAAATATTTTATGAGGTTATAAGATATAGCTGTTTGATAGGGATTGGACTCTGGGTTCTTGGGACTCTATTTTAAGCGTAACATGTAAATAAGAAAGATTCCTGCTTGTATTCCTCTGTTTTAAATAAGATGTGTATTCTCTGAATGAGGCTCTTGCCAAATCTGTGTTCTGATTATAGAAACTGGAAATAAATCAATATATGAAAGAAGTGTTTTATCTGATATAAAAAGCAAACTGAGTTGAGAGTGGGGGAAGAGAGGTTTTGCTGGCATCTGACTAGTTTTACAGTATTGGGCTGTCCATTAATCTGCATGCTTCCTTGACCATTTCCGTAAGTATAAAGTATAAACTGTAATCTGAAGGTCTATAGGGAGTTACTATGCTTTTCTTGCTTTGAATTGCAAACTTGAGTGAAGGATTTGAGGTAATTTATCATGTCCATTCTTCGGAGTTTTTTTGTAATGATTTTGTTTCCCAGTTTGTCAGGACATTGTCTCTAGACAAGTGAGATGCTCCCTGTTTGGAATTTGAAACAGTTCCAGAGTTTCTTAAATAGCCTTTCATTTCTAAGTCACTGCTTCAGATCTGCCCAGTCCCAAATGGGATGTCATTTAAATGAGCAGGTCAGTTTCAATTGATAGTTTAATGGATATCTATTCATTTTGCCAACACTAACATCCTTTTAAGATAGATTGGCATCATTCTTTTTTACCGTGATAACAGTGGCTTCAAAGATCAAATGAACAGAGGACTTTGAATTTTCTTTTGCCTATGCTTGTGTCCCAGTATTAATAGCCGTGCATATTTGTGGAAGAAACAACACAGAAATCCCTTTACCTTAACTGTTCCAATGAATAAACTGTAAAAAATTAGATCCCAAGTGGACTGAATGTTTTTAAACAAAAAGATCAAGATCCTTTGGAAATGGATTCAAGTTTTTAACACCATACTGGGGGTAGAGAGTCGTCCAATTTTTAAAAGAGATTCTTTTCCTCTCTCATCTACAAGCTGCGCCTGTGAGAATTGGGAAGTGTTCCCAGTGAAATATGCTGATTTTTGTTAGGTACAAGGAGTTGGAACAAGGAGCAATAGATTGTCTTATGGGAAGGGCTCAGCTCTGGCAAACTATGGGTAATGTCAAAAATGTCAGATGTCTAAAAGTTATTATTAGCTGGTTTGATTTCTGGAGGGGGCCATGAGGTGTGGCTGTTATCCTGCACTCAAACAATGCAGGGGCTACCTGGGAAAGGTGGCATTTCACCCTCCTCACTACATTGATAGGCTGCATGACTCTAAACCATGGGCTTCATGTGCTTATATATTTAGACATTTAAACAAGAACCTTCTTCAACACTGCCACCCACCTCCCAAGTAACAAAGCAAACAAACCAGAAAATTAGTGCTCTGATGACAAGGCTGCAATTTGAGTGGCCTGTGTTGCTGTAATCAGTGTCCTTCTGTATGTACAGTACAATGCAGTCAGGCACTGGAATGATTTGTGGTTGGGTTTGAGGGTTGTATGTCTCAGCCTGTCCACGTGCCCCCTTTCGTACAAGGTTCCTGCCTTAGTGCAGGACAGTTGAGACTCTCTGAACTGCTGGCTTGGATTTTTTTTCTCCCCCTCACTTAGGCTGACTTCAAGCTTTATTTACTGCACAGCATCCAGACTCCACTCTGAAGAGGAAAGAAGTAATTTCCTTGTTGGTGTCTTCAGGGTACCTCCTGCTATGATGGCTTAGAATGTTAATGAATTTATGTGCTGAGCATTTGCATGTTATTGCCACCCTTATTGCGTAAGTGAGGAGTTTGAGACCAAAGCAAAACCCAGGAGTTACCTCTGAATTTGAGGGGCCTAAGATGAGATATGCAGACACTGGCAATTTGCAGGGACTTACTTTGTACCCTTTTGTGGGTTCAAATCACATTTCCTACAAACTTCCTTAGCAGTTATGAGTGCTCAGACCTTCTGCACATCCAGCTGCAATTACTGATGAAGTGAGGAGCACTGTCCTTATTGCTGGTCTTTCTCTGGCTTCTCAGCTAAGAGAGAGATGGCAGCAGGCAGGCATCTCTCCAGGGCTGATGGTCAGTTGCTTTCATCATGAGAACTTTGCCCTGACAGCCTCCTGCTTTGCCCGTTCTGTCATTGGGTTTGACTCATTTGCTGCTAATCTCCTTCAGTTCTTGCCCCTCGCCTTTCTGGAGGTGTGCATTCTGTGCTCTGTATAAAGTTAGAGTCTCAAAAATAAACTGTGTAATCATTTGATTTAGCATTATTGTAAAGCGTATGGACCAAGGGACAATTTGGATGGCAGGTAAGGGATTTCTGAGTATTTTTATCTGTAACCAGATATATGTATATCTGTGTGTATATATATTATTTATTTTTGAGCTAGGACTTTTTGATATGTATTCACTTTGTATTGGAGTTTCCTTATAAAGGTATTTTAATTTCCCCAAATATGTTTTGTCTCTGGAAACACTATGATTTGTGGACTTCAAAGGAATTGAAAGAGCAGCCCCAAATGCACAGTATCATAGAGAATCTGCTGTGAAATAACTTGTCTACTACATCTCAAGAAAGAGCAATAGGTAGGTGAAAACTTGGTATGGAATAGTCACACTTCATATACTTTTACCTGAACATCATAGGATGACATGAATTTTGACTAATGTCTTGCAGTGATATTTCAAGTATTGTCCTCTTGATTCTTTTCTCTAAACTACAAAGTAATGATTGTCTAGTGAAGTAAACCTGACTGTTGTTTAACAAATGATAGGCTGCCTGCTAATGCCCAATTCAGCAAAGTTTTAAAATGTCAGAAGTCTTAGTGTACACTTTGGGAAGAATGCCCTTGGAACAGAGATACTCTTTGGAACCAGAATCAATCATCTGACTGAGCTGTATTGGAAAAAAAGGAGAAGGATGCAGAGAAAATGGTACTAACTACTGTCTTTATTATCCTAAGTTTTCTGTTCTCTCCATGGACTCTTGGTTTACATCTTCTAGAGAAATCAGTGCATCTTTAAAAAAACCAAAAAGACAAACACAAACAACCTCTCTCTACAAGCTTTTTTAGTGTTCCTTTGTTAGATGTGGGTTGGCATGCTCTGTTTGCAGCTGAATACCCATTTTCAGATGTAAACAGATTCTATTAACCTGAAAGATGAAAACCAGAATGTTTGAATTTCCATTAATACTATCTTGGGACTGGACAGATAGCTGAAATTGTGATTTTCTTGTCCTTGCAGTAAAGTACTGCAGTCCGCATCATTCCTTGCTCACACTTTACACCTCACACCTGTGCTAAGAGGGCATTGTCTGAGCAAAGTGCATTGTTTGCTCAACAGAAGCATAAAAGATGACACATGGTATGTTGCTGTATGCCTTATCTTCTCTCTGCTATTCGCTGTGGATAAAGTGATGATGGTGCACTACCATATGACTCAGAAACAACTTTGCTGAAAACCACAAAATTATTTCAGGTAAGTTACATCCCACCTGTATGTATACTTAAATGTAACTGTGTATTTGCTCCTGGGAAGAACCCAAATGCTTGTCACAAATAACTGGCAACTGGAAGAACTGGTATATTCAGAATGTGTCTGCTCTCTGTCATTCTGCAAGTACCTCAAGTGTTTAGGATATGGATGAGTACAACTTCTACTGCTTGTCACTGAACTACTGCTGGTAATTGAAAATTGGAATACAGTGTTCCCTGGAGAGTTTGCCATGGAGCTGAAGAGGTTAATATGCAGTTATGTGATGATACTATAATTTTATATGCATCTGCAGATACTGCTAATAGACATTAAAGTGGGCATTTACATCCTTATTATGGGTCAGTACTTGATGTCATAATAAAAAAGTTACATCAGAAAAGTACAGGATAAAAATCTGATTATGCACATTTTGGAATGTAAATGGCTTTAAAATTCAAATTGTCACCTGGTGGGAGGATCAGCAAGGAGTCAGAACAAGGGCAAAGGGGCAAAGCTGTGAGACACAAGGGGCAAGATAAAGGAGGAAGAAGAGACAGGCAGGAGTAGGCCTTTGCTTGGGTAGTTTATATCCATATGAGTACTATACCCCATTACTTAAACCCTTCATGTCATCTCATTAAACATAAGCTTGAATGAAAGGTGGACTTCGTAATGGGGTGTGAAGGTCAGTAAACTCCAGTTCTTCTGTCTTTCCTCAGAGTTCAAATCTACTCGGTGTTGTGAAGGCTAAAACATCACATGGGTTAATGCAGGGTGTTCATTTGGAAAGCAACATCAAAGCTAATAAAGTTTTCAAGGCAAGACAACAGCTGAAACTCTCTCATGAGGCTGCCCTAAGTAAATATACAAGGAACCCTGCAACTACTGGCCCCAGAGCCTGAGGAGGGGAGGGAACTGAGGATAAAGACTTTGAATTCTGAAGGGCTATGTAGCTTAAAATCAGTGAAGAAGTACCATGAGGACTAGAGCAGCATGTATGATGCATGTGCAGCTGGGTACATCAGGATACAGTGAGTTCAGCTGCAGATGGACTCAAAGGGTTTCCAACATCACCTTGAGTGTCTGTGGCAGCTGAAACCCTATAGCATGTAGAAATTTGGAAGGGTGTTGACTTTCTATTTCTGCACTACTTTTTCATCCAAATACATCCTAAAGCACTCCAAAAAGTCTTTGCAGTTGACTGAAATTTTAGGGATGTTTTCTTTGTCGGAAATACAGGGTGCAAGGCCATGAAGTGAGGTAAACAGATGTGGTAAGTTGAACCTGAGCTGATGGACAGATCTTTTAACCAGTAGCGCTTTTCGAAATTTCCATATTTAAAGCCTGGGGGACACAGGAAGTTCCCTTTCGGTTTGGAGCCTCCCGCGGGGAGTGGGGGGAAGATGGGCCCCGGGGCTCCATTTCTCGGAGCGGCCTCGGGCCTCCCCTTCCCCGGCGCCAGGGCACGGCCCTGGGTGCCTGCGGGAGAGCCCCTCAGAGCCCCAGCAGCTGAGGAACAACCAGAATTGCTGCAACTTTCAAACCAAGACAACAGTTCACAACTGCTAGAAGGAAAAGCCTTGTCCTTCCATCTCCACTTCATTGTTTCTTCGTTCTTGGCTGTAAACTCCTGCTGCTTACCTTTCACTCCTTTGACTCCTCTGAGTCACATCAACCACTTTAACTGCAAAAAATGACTTGATTTCTGCTGGTTTAGTCAGTTGATTTGGCTCAATTGATGTGTACGAGGAGTGCTAGAGGCAGCCCAAGGCATGATGGCAGGACAGGGACTGGGGAGTTGGGTGGGCTGGAAGAAAGTCCTGGTGAATCGCCCCAAATGGGCCAGGAGACACTTCAGAGACAGAGTCAGAGAAGTGGGTATTTGCTTTATTCGGCGCGCCGGGTGTGTGGGGGATCGCTCCTCCTAACACACATCCCGGTGCTCCCTACAGCACAGTATTAAGGGTTAAAACATGAATATTCATCACATTCCTTGGGACAGGTGTGGTTATACAAATTATTTTTCGGAAGTCATTAGTATCATTAGCATACGTGCCACGCATGCGTTGTGTGTCCTGGTGGTCGCACTGAAGAAGACTTCTCCTCTTCATCGGGGTCTTTGTGATGAAGATGAGTAGTCTTCCTCACAATGCACTTTTCACCTTTTCTCCCCGGGGCATGCGTAGTCCTTTGAGGAATGATTCAGCGGTTTTTGAGATGATCCTTGTCCCCTCTATCTTGACAAGATTAGGGCGAATCCGGCTTCTTAGGTTTTGGAATTAACATTTGCTGTTGGAATTAACATTTGCTGTCTCCTAATAGCTAACTGTGCTTACATGAGGTAGCTTTTGACCGCTCCTTCTTCACTGGGAATAATGGTTTGAATGAGGGAGACACACACAACTGGCAAGCACCAAGGTTTTAACTTTGGCTCAGTTGTTTACAGATCTATGCCCATGGTCTCGAGGGATTCAGCAGCTCATAGGAAATCCACACAGAGCAAGGCTGCAAGAGGGGTTTTGAGGGGGTCTTGAAGTCACACAGCCAAGAACTGTGTGCCCCTCTTCTCCCAGGTGCTCCTTACGGGTTTTAACACTATCTTTAGCTGAGGTGAGAAGGGACATTTCCTGTGACATAACTGCATGTGCTTCCTAAATAGGGATTATGTCTGAAAGGGACTTGCCTGCTCTAGAGAACCTGAAGTGTCATTTACATGGGTGTCTTCTCTTTCGGGGTCTGATTTGTTTATCTGTGAAGCACAATGAATGATGGGGCAAATTATTGAAAATACTTAGTCTCTCTACATCATGTTGCATGTGATGAAAACCAGCTTTTCTGGTAAATGAGAATGCTATTAAAAAAGACATCTGTCTTTTGCAACAGCTTTCAGTAAAAGTGCTGAAATGTTGAGGCCCACAAACAGCCTGCTCTGCAGGTTTTTGGGATCTGATATAAAGCAATTTTCTCAGGAAAAGGAGAGTTACAGAGAGAAGTTAAAATTTTGCAAGGATTATAGGGCAAATCTGTAGCGGACATGAAAGGCTTTTGAAATTGCATCACTAGAGGCCTTATATTTATGTGTCCCTACACTTATGAGGTGCAAATAAAATTCCAAGATCCACTCCATTCAGTGGATCAGTCAGACACCAAGCAGGCTGGTGGCAATCAGTCAGCTACTGAGTCATTTAGCGAATAATGGATCCTAGTTTGTGAATGGACATGTCCCTTGGCTCAGATCGCTTTTGGCTGTTGAGAGAATGGGAGTGGAGAAGTCCATCCCCCTGTTTGCAATTAGTGTTTGTTATTAAACGCTGACAGTGTGTTCTCCTCTCTCATGTATCTCATCTTTGTTTATGCACTGGATGCTGGCACAGGCTTCTGTGCTGTAATGTCTTGAATTAGCTGCTGTTGAAAGGAGTCCAAGGAGCAGTGTGCTCTGAGGAGGACAGGAGGGTGGGAGAGTGGCTTGGCACCAAAATAGCAGGAGCAATTCTGAGGGAAGGATGAAAATGCGTTTAGTTAAGTGGGAGGCTGGCAAGGAGCAAGCAACAATGAGTCTGTGCACATCTCTGCTCTCATATGTGATGCCAAACACTTTGATGGGAATAAGGAGCTAGATAGGAAGTATAACTGATGGCAGGAAGGTGAGATAGCCTTGGAAATTGTTTGGTAGAAGGTGATTTTAGCAGACATGGTATCTTCAGGTAGATAGATGGTGCTTGAGTTAGGAAGCATGGGACCTAAGAGGAGGAGACTGCAATCACTGGAGATCACCATAGGGGTAGAAATATGTAGAGAAGTGATAACAGAACTCAAGCTGTCTGTGGAGGATGAGGAAGAGATTAAAAGCAGAGAGAAGAATGGAGGAAAAAAAATACAGTAATCTCTGGACCCCCAGCTGATTTGAAGGGCATCAGTAGGTGTGTAGAACAAGAAAGTGGCATCAGCCCTCCGATCGGGAGAGCAGACTTATTCCGATCTGTGGGGTTTACACAGCACTGAGGAGGTTTAAGATGCAACATCTGAGCTAAATATTACGGCAGGTGCAATGGCTGCAGCTCTCTGCCCCTCTCTGTGATGCTGCAGCAGTGTGTGGCACAACAGGCAGCCTGAGTTGGCCATTTTGTAGGTCAGGTCTTGCATCTGTTTGTGTGATGAGAGAAAATGTACCAGGACCTACAAGGAACAGGTATAGTTTGGTTATAAGAGGCCAGGACTTTGAGCTCTGTCTCCTACAGCCCATCTGCTCAGAATCGCTACAACAGGTTGTTTTAAGATGAGAAGTAAACCCAATGTGAGTTGATTTTTCTTTCTCTAGGAGCTAGATACCATCTCTGCCACTCCTCTCCTGCTTTCTTCAATAAGGGGATGAAATATTAAATAGGAATAAACAATTCATCTTCTTGGAGTGCTACTTGAGTATAATGCTCATCATGTTTCTTCATGCAGTGGGAATAGACAGGGAAGGGTAGCATGAGGCCAGGTTTGCCTCCATTGGATGCATTCACTGACTGTGTCAACCTGTGGCCTGACTGGTCACAGACTTGTTTGGTCCATCTGAGTCACATTCCTATAATACGAGTTGTTTTGGCAGTTGCGCCAACTGGAGCCTTGATGTTCACTGGTCACCTGGAGTGGAGTGGGACAAACAGCATTATCAGGTACTGTTTATTGATCACCAGGTGATCTGTGTGTAATTGCCCCTCTGTGTTTTGCTCTAGTCTCTGCAAACTTTGCTCCAGAGTATCTTTGACAGCGCAACCGACTGCTTCTAGTTACTTCAGATGTTTTGGATGCATAGCTCTGTTAATCCAGAGTTCATTTGTTGGAGCAAATTGAAGTCCACATCACCAGAAGGATATCTTGCTCCAGTCAGTACTCATCTAGCACAGTTAGAGTGAGCATCTTTATCTTTTCCCATCTCTTACATAGTCTTTCCTGGTCTTCCCAGCCCTCTGATGCTGCTCTGCCACTGCTTCTCCCCCATAGCCCACATTCAGGTGCGGCTCTTTAAAAGCAATCTCTGTCAATATTTGTCATTAATTTGTTTCCATTTTTATTTATAAAAGAAGGAGAGAGAGTGAGAACAGAACAGCAGCAGTAGCAGGGCAATTGCAAATGAATAATGAAAGGATTCATCATAGCCATACCAGGATATATATATTTTTTGCAGCCAAGCGAGACGGATTCCCATCACAGCTCGGGGACTCGTTCCACACAACCACTCATCTTTCATGCTGGGGGGAAGGGAAAGGTGGAGACAGTATCATTATAGATGTAACGGGGCTCTGAAGTGACTGGTCAAGGTTGCTGCTTCAGTTGCAAGGAATCTGCTTACAGGAATTTTCTTTCCAGCAGGTGTTATTGCCCGGCAAAGTGGCCTTCTACAGCACTCTGCCACTTGTGAAAGGGAGGCTTAGGGATTGCTAATGGGGATGCTTGCGAAGCATTTGAGTCACCAAGGAAGGACACAATGTCCAAGTGAGGATTTCACAGGAATGACAGACTTGTCTGAGACGGAATGAGAGACACACTGGGTAATGCAGGTGTCACTCTTTCTCACATATTTGTCACTTTAGCCCACTCTCAAGCTCTCTGTGATATCAAAAAACAACTCTCAGCTTGCCTTGCACCCTCTAACTTTACAAATCCATCTGTCCTGTTGAACACAAATATTTTGTTCTTCTTGTTCCCTTTTAGCAGATTAGGTAGATGAAAGTTTGTCAGATGGGAGTGTTGAAGCATTCTGGGGTCTTGAAGGACTCTGTGAAGCCAGAAGGGAGAGAACTGACATTTATAAAGGATGAAAAAACCCCAACAACAACCAACCAACCAAACTCAAAAACCTACGCCACAAACAAACATGAACACAAACAAACAACAAATGCCTGAAATATGTCTGATTGATTGGGGTGTGTACTCAAATCCAGAAAGGTCTATGTTTTCTCCTATCTTCCAGGTCCAGGGTGATGCCTTGAGGTTTAGCT